>OX104121.1:58877938-59473675 GCA_944474755.1 Limnoperna fortunei | reverse complement strand
CGGGCCCCTCTCTTTCATTATTATTATTACTATTTTTATCATTATATTTTATATGTTTTTTTGTTTGGAGTTTTACCTTTTAACTGTGGCGCACCTGACTTTTATTATTGTATTATCATTCTTGTTTCGCCACCACACAACTTTTCATTATCTTTATTGATTCTTTTTTATTGTTGTGACCATGCCCTCCTCTAAATTAGTCTTGTCAAATTTTTTTAAAAACTTTTCCAAATTCATTTCTCCACATCCCGTTGTGATACAGAGATGTGCGATAGATTTGTATAAGTCTATTATACACATGACAAAATGTGATCGTCACATAGTCTTTCTCCGGAAATGCATTCAACTTCATTTTATCCCTAAAGGGTTTCAACCCTCCTTCCATGCCATTCATGAGATTTCATACCAACCGTCTCTTGAAAAACAACTTGAATCCATTAAAACCAACTTTGCCATGTCACTTATTCGACTCACCATCAAAGCCAACCAAAAAAAATTGGAAAAATTCCGCGAGAGAAAAATTCTCCTTAAAACCAGGCTATTTAGTCTTTGTCACAAGATTATTGCCGATAGTATTATACAACAGATACGACATGTCAACCAACTTGTCTTCCTACATTTTAATTCTGTCAAGAGTAGAAAATTTGGTCAATTCTCACTCCTGTCTTCTGATGATACTACTGATTGTACCACCACTAAACAATTACCCAATTCCAAAGACACTGTACATGTAATATCCCCGTCCACTGCTCTTTCTGACTCAGAGATCAGTGTTCTATCCAAAGGTTTAAATTTTGTTCCTACTATTCCTCTCGTTGATTCATACCAGAATGAAGTCGATATACAAAATTTCTTCCGTCGCCTTCTGCTGAAAGCATTCTTTTTTGGAAAGGAAAATGAAAAAATGGGTAACGATCAGGCATCTATTTTTAATTTCAACAAAAAGAGGTCTGACTTCACACCTAAAACCTCTTGGTTTCCAACTTTGGAACGCTATTTCAAAACTTGTCACAACCAAATTACCGGTTTAAAGACTAAACCTCTTAAGAAACACAACTTATCACCAGAAGAACAGGCGGCCCTCCGCAACCTTAAGTCACGCACAGATATTGTCATTAAACCAGCTGACAAGGGTGGCGCAGTAGTTGTTTGGGATGCTGCTAGTTATGTCTCCGAAGGTGAGTTCCAACTTAATGACAAGAATTTTTACTCTAAAATTAAAAAAGATAATACAAAAAATAACCAGAAATTTATTAAGGGCGTTGTTACGGATTTCATTGTGAAAGGTGACCTACCAGAAACAGCCTATAAACTTATTGTTTCTCAACCACGCACATCTCGGTTTTATATGCTGCCCAAGATCCATAAACTTGGAAATCCTGGCCGACCTATTGTCTCTGCATGTAGCTGTCCGACTGAAAATATCTCCAGTCTTCTCCACACCATTTTTATGCCAATCGTGGAGAACCTTCCCACTTTCGTTAAGGACACTACCCATGCTTTGAACATTCTGGAACATTTTGAACCAGAGAATCCTGAGGATTTTCGACTTTTCACGATGGACATTACTGCTCTTTACACCAGCATTCCAAACAACGATGCCTTAATTGCCTTGAAACACTTTCTTGATAAACGACCGAATCCTTACATAAAAACCGACATCATCTTACGACTGGCTGAGTTGGTTCTAACTTTAAATACTTTTCAATTCAATGGTAGTTTTTATTCACAAACTGGTGGTGTGGCCATGGGCACAAAAATGGGACCCAGTTTTGCGTGTCTATTTGTTGGCTATTTGGAGGAGAGAATGTTCTCTGAGTATATTGGCCCTGTTCCGGATCTTTACAAAAGATATATAGACGATGTATTTGGTGTCTCGTCTGATAGTCCACAGGAACTCCAGTTATTCATTGACTTTGTCTCCTCCTACCATCCTGCCATCAAGTATACTTTTAACATCACCCAGGAAAAACTTTCCTTTCTTGACATCGAATGCCGTATTCTAGATAACAGAATCACAACATCCGTCTTTTACAAACCCACGGATGCCCACTGCTATCTCAATTACGCTTCCTGCCATCCAGAGGCATGTAAAAATGCTATTCCAAAGTCACAATTCTTACGACTTCGTCGCATCTGTAACAATGACTCGGATTTTAAACAACAGAGCGAAAAAATGAAAACATTCTTTGTCAATAGAGGATATCCCATCAGGGTTTTAGATAGAGCTCTGTCCTCGGTCTCCCAAATAGACAGAACTTCGGCATTGGAGCCGAAAAAACAAAAATTGAGTGATCGTGTTCCTTTGGTACTTACGTACCATCCTCACAACATTGCCATTCGGAACATTTTAATAAACAATTTTCACTCCATTGTCTTGGAGGACCAACACATGGCAGCAGTGTTTGACACGCCTCCTGTAATGGCCTTCAGAAAGGGGAAAAGCTTGAGACAACACCTTGTCACCAGCTCCTTAAGAAACACTGCCTGTCGCCAACCAGCCAATTATTTTGGCACTAAGAAGTGCGAGCGACCTATGTGTTCCACCTGTCCGTTTACTTGGGAGACTGACGAAGTTAGGGGCCCAGTTAATACGTTTACCCTTAGGAGCGGTTTTACCTGCATATCAGAAAATTTAATTTATGCTATCCATTGCAAAAGATGTTCAATGCTGTATATCGGTGAGACCTACCGTAGACTTGGTGACCGTTTTGCGGCACACATAAGGAGTGTCCGAAATGGTGGAGACTGTCCGGTTGGTCGCCACTTCAGACAGCTTGACCATAATATTTCTGATATGCATGTTACCGTTCTTATGGAAACTAATATGGGCGAAAAACAACGGCAATCTTTAGAACAGAGGATTATTAAGTTCCTGGGATCCAGCCATCCGTTTGGAATGAATATAAAAAACACTTATTTATAAGTGTCCACTATTGTTTTGAAATCCTTTATTATTATTACTGTATTGAGAAAGTTCAAGATCTACCTTTTATGTTAGACTAAATACAACAAAATAATAAAAAAATGTTTGTGTTGTGTGTACATGTATCACAGCTGTCCGCCATTTGTCATGTGATTCACTCGTCTTCTTGTCATTGTCGCATACGGGTGTGTTTTTACTTCTCTCTATCTCGCCCTGAAGAAGGTCTTTTGACCGAAAGTGCTCGGGCCCCTCTCTTTCATTATTATTATTACTATTTTTATCATTATATTTTATATGTTTTTTTGTTTGGAGTTTTACCTTTTAACTGTGGCGCACCTGACTTTTATTATTGTATTATCATTCTTGTTTCGCCACCACACAACTTTTCATTATCTTTATAAATATTTTTGTCATTTCATTGGTTTACGTCAGGATCGCACTAATATGTGTACTGAAATTTCGATATATTCTTAGGTTGAATCGGGGTTGTAATCAGTATTTTAGTGTAGTAATGTTACGTTCCACATATTGACTTCTATTTCATTCAATGCATTGGTCAGTGAACAATTAACAGGTAAACATTGTACCAAAATCTCCCTACTTTTTAAAGCTGTTTGAGAAAAAAATGATATTTTCTATATCCTTATTTTCGTTCTGATATTGATGCAAATATAACAACAGATATTTTACCACTCATTTTGAACATTTGTTCACGGAGTTAATTTTTGTTTAATTATTTTTCCAAAAGCACGTGTGAAGTGACGACAGGCATTTAAATCTCTCAAGCACCATTGGTTAATACTTTAGCGTAAACAATGTCCTTGAAAGGTACATTGTTTACCTATCCTACAAATAAATTACAAAAAAACAGATACTTTAATAAATCCATAAAATTTGTAATGCAGCTAAGAGACGGTTAGCTTTTTAGAAAAGTTAAACTTGTGATGATATATCCTCATGTCAAATATCAAAGGCATATGTCAAAGGATAAAACAGATATGGCCCAGACATGGTTTGCATGTAAAATTCAGGGAAGGGGAGACATAATTATGTAAAATAAGCCAGTGTGTGACTGGTGAAAGTCTCAAAAAGCAGTATTGTTCTATTATGATTATTTTTCTTCTGCATAATAACTGCTAAACCATGAATAAAACAATAAATTGTGACATTATAGACATCATGGTTCGAAATAAATAGGAGTTTACTGAAAACTGAATTTCAACACACAGGAATAGCATTAATAATGACTGATAGACCAACACTAACAAATATTAAACATTTTGATTATTTTTTTTTCTTTTTGGCATTACCTTTCGGAATATATATCTTGACCCAATACCTAAACTACTGTCAAAATTATTTCACATGCTATATATTGCCAAAACTCTTCTTAAATGAGAAAAGATTGTAATAATTTACAATAACACAGCCTTAATGTTTGACATAGCTGCCAATGGAGCAGGAACCAGTAGAAAACTTACATGTGTTCTGTCCTCAATTTCAGACACTCGTAGCTGGTTCTCAATGTTGAAGTTGTGAAGGAAGTTACCTCCAAACACTAGAGAATCCTGGGGAGTGTAAACAGCATGAATCCATCCTAGAAACACAAAACACTAGCATTAGCTAATCTGAATGCATTCCACATTGAATACCTTGTTGTGTTTCCATCAAATAATTTGTAATTGTCAGAAATAATTGTAAATCAATAACAAAAACATCAGTTTATTTTTAAGGGCTGCCCCACAACAATTTTATGGTCATTTCTTTACATCCATTATTGTTGCACACTTTAATCAGAGCCAGTACTGGTTTTAATGTATCTAAACATGTTAAGTGACAGTGATAATCAGTGAATTTTTTAGCGCTCGCCACTTTCGTCTTGACGAAATCATTTGCAAATTGACGATAGATTCCTAAATCAATTTCGTCACCTGATTTCCAACAAGTACTAAAATTTTTCGTTGCAAATTCATTCTACTTAGTGTAAAAATGACATATTTATGACCCCAAAGCCAATTAACAGGAGACATCGATAGCTTTAAACAGCAGGTGTCAATCGATGTCTTTACAGGTAATCCGATTAACATGATTTAGTGGTGCTCCTGGTCAATATATGCAAACAAAAGTGTCGTAGATCGTACTGATGCACACAGACTTCCACCTTTTGATAAAATATGTAATGCAAATAAAAATTGCAAAGATTTTGCGTATTTAACTCATTTTCGTATGTTTTGTTTGTTTCAAATGGATTACGCGCCATTTGTTTACATCCGAGATACGTCTAATTACCGATGGTTACCACTTAGAAAACTAATACAATGGCCCTTAATGAAAAATTGTAACCGATTGATAAAAAACGCATTTTAAATAAGTTTTAAAATTAAAATTCTTTAAAAATTTATAAACATTTTGTTATATCATTTTTTTAAAACAAATTTATACACTGCAATTGAAAGAATATAGTTGTTTATACTGTACAATTATATTTCCCCAGTACAATGAATGCATGCTTCTGAGCTGATGCTTATATGGCACATCCGCTAAAGTGACTAAAGCCCTCAAAATCCTAAAAAATTCCCTGGATAATTATTGGTAATTACAGCAGTCGTGTACCATACATCAGGACATTACCTAGTACAAAACAGATTTGTCTTACTTACCTGATGGTATGATGAATGTGTACCCAGCATGCAATGTAATCCTCTGACATCCATCAACCTTGTCACCTAAAAAGATGTCTCCTTGTTTCCCGGACAACACCCAATTCAGGTAAATGTCTAAGTTCTTTGGTGTTGGTGGAATCAACCAAAATACCTGTAAAAGAAATTAATGAAACATCTGTTAAAACACTGTTTGTTTACGAACGGCTTGCAATGAATATATTAGAACACAGTTCCTCATTTGTTAATATTTCTATTAATAAGATTTTATTTACATTAATTTAGGATAATTCCTTCAACAAACAATGCAATGACAGGCAAAAAATCATACAGAGAAAGGAATGACTGAAATTGAATTGTGCACAGTCGTATAACACAACAAGGGAGAAGTAACTAAACTTACAACTTGGACAAGGTATTGAAGCTTTCAATATTTTAGGTCAAACTTATCACTGTAGACACTAATCCATCAGTAATATGTTTAGGTCTCCATTTTAAGACATTAATCCTACATTTCCCAGAGATTTGTTTTCTCAATAAAAAACAATTTTTCTTCTACTAACTTATTCATGTTATTAAAGAAAATTTATTAAAAAATTTCCAGATGTTTGTCTTGTGACTGACTCTTTGCCCGGACAAAGAAGTAAGAAAATATGCTTCAAATGAAGTGAACAACTAATGTATAGTTATACACAAAAGGGTCTGATAATTATATTTCGCTACCTCATTTTGCTTTGCGTCTCAATAATGCCCCATATCCAATGTGTTTTGTCCAGTAGTTAGAACTTTTAGCTACCCTTGGCATTAGGATATTACCACACAATGATTACCCAAAAATGTCTGGCTGTGATCACAGCACCATGTTATTTATTGTTTAATGGGGATCATTATATATATGTATTTTCTAGCCATTCCCTTACGTTACCTTTTCTCCATGTAAGATGTGATACCACACTGACGTCCCACCAAAGTCTATATGGAAGTCTGTGTAGCAGCCTTTGACACTCATTAAACAGTACCTGAGAAATAGAACACATTAACATTTGAATGTTAAATTCTTGTGTGAATATACATATCCCCTGAGTAACTTGTACATAATGGTGTTGCCATTGGAGACAATAATATATATTCTAAATAGATGTCAGTGAGATGGTATCCATCTCTGTAGGCCCCGCTCACCTGAGTTCAAAGTTCAAGGTCATCAACCATGGTATGCGACAGATCATCTTGATATTATCTACCCACATACTGAATAGTTATAGCCGGACACGATTAGTTTGAAAGGACAGACAGACGCACGGACGGAACGACGTACAGATTGACGGATCTCTATAGGGCATTTGCCACTACATGGCAGGCCCTAATCATTGAGTATGTTGAACAAAATTTTTCCCTCATTTTTAAAACTATCTATTTAATTTTCTCCCCTGGTCCATATTTTCACAAACAGAATTATAATTATGAATGGGAGATAAACTGCATACAAAATAACTGAGTGAACATTATTAATGTCACATCAATGTATGTCATACTTACTTCTGTACTTTTGGGTACTTCATCTTGTCAATTATATTTGTTGATTCTGTCTGACACTCCTTGTAATGTCTTGGCCACACGGTGTCCACCCAGTCTACCTGTCTTACCTACAACAAGATACGAAACATTAGTAAATAAAATATACACTTAGCTGTCAGTAAGGCAAAATGATGGCAAGTGGATATGTAGGTAGGCAAAGTATCTGTTTGTCATACAAAACATAGTAAGTGTGTATGTAGGTAGGAAATGTATCTGTTTTTCAAAAAAAAATGCACTCAATTTTTTATATTTACATTTTATTTCAGTAAAAAAATTCTGGATCCTGATTTAAATCATGCACAATATATTTGTGTTGATTTAAATTACTCCGCATTGTTTGTTTACTGTGGACATCGTCAAGGAAGTGTGTGCTCTTCATGGCTACCTGTCTCATTGAGAAATGCAAAGAATGATTTTATGTTATCTGTAATCGGGTTGAACCAACAGAAATCTAGGATATTGATGAACTTGATGAAAGACATATGTAATTTAAATAGATTAACATATAATTTTTTAAAACTTAGATTTCTTGTAAAAATTAGTCATTTTGATATAATGAGCAGCATTAAAACTGTATTATGAGATACTGGCCAGACAATCTAATTAAAATACAAAAAGAGAGGAGCAGGTAAAAGATCTTAGAAAGTGGAAATTCATAAACTTCAAATTGTCATTTTTCAAAATACAGTGGAAATTCATTAAATGAATAGATGCCAAGCATCACAGCCGAACTTAATTCCTTTATTTAAGAATTGCTTACCAATAAATATATTATTTGTACTGCTGTTAACTACAAATCCTCTCACTTACAGCAGTCAAACACATACTTATAACATGAAGTTTTTCCGTGATCTTTTCTAAGAATACAGAAGATGAGGTATGTATGCTCTAAACTAAAACACCTGGATAATATTACATGACGGTCACATGGGCATTCAACTAAAATGAAAATCAGCCATGCAATAAGCAATTACCATTAGCACCAATATTGCTTAGAGAATAATCTGCCCTAACTAAATCTAGTTTTAATACCAATTTTATTTTGTTGAAAGAAATGATGTCACAAGCTTCGAATACCACCTTTTTCTGATGGGTCAAATATCTGTCACACCATAATTAGCACTGCCCTTTTTGTTCATCTCCAATTATAAACGAGTGGGACCTAGGGGATTACTCAGGTCAGGTTATTTATAGCAAATCCTTTCTTGTTAGACTATAATTTTAACTTATTCATTCCATGGGAAAGTCACAAGTAACAAAACTTACCAGAGCTGGGGATTCCACATAGTTTTCTAACTTTGTATGGCTGAACTCCAAGCTGATGACATTCAGTAACTTAGATCTCTCTGTGTTTTCGTAATACTGGACCCAATCTCTCATGGACATTTCTATTCCTTTCTGTGTGTTAACATCCATAACATCTAACATTCTTCTACTTCCTACAATTTGTCAATTTTTTAATAACAATTGATTCCCTTGAAATAACGTAATAAGCATAAACCAATATATATATTGTACATTACTGACAATACATGTATGTTATATTTTGCCGCACAATTCTTTTGCTATTTATTTCACAAGTAGAATTATTAATAGCTATTATTAAAATCTTGGCATTATAACTATATCAGCTTTATCAGGAGAAGCCCTGGGACCATAATGGGTGGGTTCCCAGTGCTCAACCCACATAGCAGCCTAGCGCGTCCCTGGGTGGCAGATAGGTGAAACCCTCTTGTTTGGGCTGTTGTCAAGTCATAATACAGAAAGCCTGGCCACAGACCGTAGTGGGTAACAAGTCTAAAGAGTGCCACACTCCTTGCACGATAAAGAACTCTTTTGTAGATTTCGAAAAAGAGTAGGCTCATGTAGCTGCTAAAAATGTTAAATTCTCCGCCCCAACCCAATACTCCATACTTTTCAAGTGGCAAAAATTGTGTTCGCTGTGTCCAACCCAACCACTTGTTTCCGTTGATTTATGGTTTGTTAACTTGTTCTTGTCCTGAATATAGCTGAAATACTGCTTGCTGGACGTAAAGCAAACATCCTACCAATCAGAAGAAACCTCCAGTAAAAGAAGCCATACTGGAAATCGCTTTCATGTCGCTTAAAATTAAGAGTTTGACTGCTGAATTATTTCAATTTACAACAAGAATATGACATAAACCATTGTGTAGATGATTACAGATTTCATGTACAAAACACTTACCCACACACTGCTTGACATCACTCACTTTGAAGTTCTCACTTGGTACACTAATAAAAAAATTGATAAAACTTAATAAATACAAGAAAAAGAAACTATTTAATCAAAGCTGGACAGATTATAATCAGTGAAACTGTTAAAATTATGTTGTATATATTTAATATATTTACTATCATTAATGTTTTTTAATAATTTTTTAATATGGCATAAACCAGAAAAGACTGAAATCACTCACTTCGAGTTGTTATTTGGGACTACATGGGGTCAACATGTCCAGTTGAACCCTCACTATACAATAACAATTGTTAGTTCAAAACATCTGATATACATTCCACGTTATGTTTCCTAATTAGCAAAAGTATACATGTGTTTTGCAAAAACTCGTATTCTTTTTCCACGATCTGAAAATTAATATTGGATAAGTTGTAGCCAAGTGTTTAGTTGTAGTAGTGTAGTCAGTCATCTGTAATAGTGGCCATTGCCACTGGATATAATTTTAAAATGGTGATAGTAGTGCCAAACAAATCAAAAAATAAATCAAAGGAAAGAGGGGAGAATATTTTGTTGCATTTGAAACATTTCAATTTTATATTGCAAACTGCTTATCTACGCCTATGTCTTAGGTTCAAATGTTAGAAGTAAAATTCCTACGAGTCATCAGACTCCATAAGTTCATCATTTATTTTTTACAAAGTATTTCTAGATGTAAACAATGTGTTTGTTGAATATTGCTGCGTGTATTTACTCCATGTAACATGTTACAAAATGTTTATGCATTAGAAACTATTTAACATATATTTTTTATACATACCGTAACCCTAGACCTGTCTTCTCGTGAAATATGATTGGTTTCTCTAACCCATTCTCTTGTAGGTATTTTATGGTAAAGTCTGCAATTAAACGTTATTACTTGGATAACAGTATAACACAGATAATCACCCTACCCTTTCTGATTTCCCAGCTATATCTTAGTATCGAGAATTAATGGGGGAGGAAGCCAATGTTCTCAGTTAGGTAGGAAACTTGCAATCAATAAGATTGGAATCAAGCACAGCCTGCCTGCAGTGATACTTGAACCTGCAACCTCAGTAGTGTTAACAGGCCATATGATCAATAACAGATGAATTTCTATCTTAACCAGTTGGCCACCCAGACCTTCCCAACCTTTTCTAACATTAAAATGATCTTATTATTTATGATTTAATGACATATGAAGTCAATAACAGCAATACCATCTAAAAATATGTTCCTGCATTCATTGAATTGGTTGGTTTCTTAAAACTCCCATGAACAGGTGCCAATAAATGCCTTTGTTTTGTTCACCTGAAATTTGAGAATACTGGGACATTAACAGTCACATTCTTTTTTTTTTAATTTATACTGAAAATTAAACAAGGCCTTTCGCACATTTTCAAGAGCTTAAAAAACCGCTGTCTTATTACTACTAAATTACATATTTTAATCAGAACATGTTGGGAGTACTGACCCTTTTTCCATGCACGAATCATATTCAATATTTTACCCAGTATACTGGTAAATATATGATTTTCACCAGTCTTTAAAACTTTACCTACTAACTGCACCTACACCATCAGATATTAAGACTTACCCTCCCCTTTGAGTAACTGCACATACTCTTTATTATATTTTGTGGAACGTAGTTTTTCATCGACATTGTATGTTCTCTTCCCTTCAATCTCATCATCATCGATAACTTCTTCTGAGTAAATCTTTTTTTCTTTAATCCTCTACAATAAAAAAATACACATTTCAATGTTCCCTACACCATGCATAAAATAATATTTATAGATGTCATGTTGGTGCGTTACCATGGGTAATCGTCTTTAGTTCAAAGGTAACAATACTGTTCACACTTTCAATTCATGTTTCTTGCCATAAAAAAGCCAGCTCTTAAATTGTGCATTAAAATAAAATACAGGTATAAATTTACATTCTTTCAACCATATGATGTTTACAAAATTTAATAAATAATAATCACATGTTTGAATTATTAGCATTTTTTCAAATTTATTTTCCCTTAAATTATTAAGTAGCAAAATGAATGGCATGTTTTACATGGGTTGGACTTTAATCGGTTTAAACTCATATACCTATTGTCCAGTGCTGGACTGTAATTGGTTTAAACTCATATACCTATTGTCTAGTTCAAGTAGCCTTATAATATGGCGACCTTTCACAATGTACTATTGGGAGGGTTGAGGCCATGGAACTAAGAAGGAACTGCCAAATCCAGTTACTGATGAACCTGTTTTATTTAGTGACATTTTATGGAATCTTTAAATTGGGACATGAACTCTCACCCCTGAAGATAAGCTGTATACATCAATATTTATGTGAGATATATCAATCAGGTAGTTAGTCCACTTTGATACTCTGACCCCAACAGCTTGGAAAAGGTATTGACATTCAGATGTATACCAGGCAGAATACCGGAGTATGACACTATCTTTGAAAATGCAGTTATAATTGCTAGCATGGATGTCAATTAGCAAAAAATTTAAGTTGGGTGCATAAAATTGATATCAAAAACTTTTAAAAAAAAGAAAAAAGTGTTCAGTATTTAATGTATTTGTGTTTAAAAAAAATGACTTTAAAAACAAGCAGACAATGTTAAACTTGGAACTATTGACCCCAACAGAACTTTTCATTGCTGATGTTTTACTGATATGATAAATTTTCCATGATTTCATTAAAAGGACAGTAACCAGTCATGACTTGTATATTAGTATTCATGTGACTTTGGCATACAGTATTTGAACAGGTAGGAAGTTTATCAGCAGGCTGCACAACTGATGCACCATCTTTCTCCATTGTGCAGTGTGTTTATAGATGACGTATGTTGTTGACCTACTTATGCATACACACAGGTAGAATATGTCGAATACACAAAAATCAATAACTTATATGTGCATTACACTGTATCAGTTCTCGAAACCAAAACAATCAAATTTAATGAACTAAACAATCATATATAGACAACATTAACATTTTAGAATTGAATTTTCTTGCCAAATATAATTTTGATAAATGACCTAAAAATAAATTTGACATAAAACAACATGAATTTATCTACCTTCTACTGAAAACGCTTACACACAAAAAATTCTCCAACAATCAATAATTGTCAAATTATTCAAGTTATTAAAAAATATTAGAACTAATTCTGTGATCAACTGACATTTCGTGGCGACCAAAATTATCTTTCATACATATTTGCTGAAAGTAAAAGCTCTTTCACAACATAATATCAACCCAATACACATAAACTTGTCAAAAAATATCTTGACTTATATTATATCAAATATCAGAAACATTATAATATCCATATTTTTCATTAATTTTATCTAAAATATGGCGATCTTCCCGGGAAATTAAAATATACACGATTGATAAAAAGTTTTTGTCCGTATTTACAACCCCTGTAAATTAATGTTAAATGAAATGGCTTTTCGTGGATTTCAAGACAAGAATTAATTAATTTTTTCGACCCAATTGTTTTTGTAGAATAAATCCCCAACTATGGTTGTTTATTATTATTTTAAGTTTTTTTTCACAAAAATATGTATTTTGTTTGTAATTCAATTCTATTATAAATCGATTTCTAAATTTCCAGAAAGTCTGGCCCACTATTGTCATCGCTTGTCGTGACGTTTTTTCATCATTAACAATGGTATATATTGTATATATTTGTAATTTATATGGACCTATAAACAGTCACAAAAATCTTAAGTAATATCTATCGCATCCACTTTTATATGTGTAGCGGAATTTTCTTCAGTTAATTCTTGGATCTGTTTTTTTTTATTAATTTATTAAAAGGAATATAGATATGAATTTCCGATTTATCGTTTTTCCGTTTTAAGTAATACTGAAAACACTCTGCATTCTTTTAAAATTATGAATAAGCCTCGAAGTCTCAATTTTGAAACAAATTCTGAAGAATCCCTGTACTTTACATTTCGCACTTGTCCACCTGGCAAGACAAACTGTCCGTTTCTTATAGCTCAGTTGTAATAATTACAATGTAAATTTTGAACTTAAAAATGTTTGGACAAGCCGTATTTAAAAACGTGATATTGATATTTTTGTCAGCAGATATAATTAGCATGCCATGTATTGTGGAAAGATCCACTCACCTGTTTCTATCAATCTAATTAGATTACGGTTTCCATCTTTCTCTTATATTGCTTCGTTTAATACTAACTTTTTTTTCTCACACAAATTTGGACAAGTCCAAAAACATATCTATCAAAACGGGGTAAATTGACATTTCTCATAAAATGATAAAAATTTGTTTGCGTTGCTTCTCTAGCCTTTCTGGAACACCTGTAGCATAAGATGTCATGTCACGATGTGCAAAACGTAGGATCCGACTTCAGAAGGATACCACGCGAAAAAGGTCGTTCTTAGTTTAAAAAATACTAGTAAAAACTGAACCCGAACAACAAGTAGCATAATTTTGTTATCTGGTCATTATCAGAGGTCGATATTGGGAGCCAACATTGTATGGTTGGGTTTAAACATGTTTTCTCTCAACTCCGTGATTTCTGTAATAATTACAGTGGAACTATTTAAAAACCAAAATTGTATTTTAGCAGGCATCGTTTAATAAAACCCTTTAATTATATATAATTACATTTATCTTTATTATCATATAAATCATTACTACATTGGACAGTGACAACTAAAATTTGCATCAGAAAAATCGACAAAGTATACAAGTCTACGAGACCCCTGTCCTCAGTTCCAGAGACTGTTTATTGAAAGAGCCAAGACTCTGAATTTGTGGAAAAATTTAAAAGTTTAAAATTATTTTAAGAGTATCGAGATATGGATTAACATTAGAAATATTGAAGTCCGATATGAGGTTAGATCGAAACAGTAGAAAATGCACACCAATAAATAAAATAACACAATTCTCGAACTATAACAGTAATATTTATATTCCAGGTGTTTTGACAAATAAACGCGGAATTTTACGTTCATGATTTTGTGTCAATGCTGATTTGTTCTTTCATTACATTATTCAAACATCAGAAAATAAAATTAGGACTTGGTAAATTTAACATAAAAACAATTCAGTATACTTTGATAATTCAGGTAATAAAGTAACATCGAGCAGCATGACTATTGAGCTGTAATGTCCTTACCAACAAAGGATGAAATACACACAAGCAGACAAGTACTAACAACGCAGTTATAACTATACAATGTCTGGATGAAGAATAATTTTAAATTTTTTTAAATAGTGATGTCAGTGCGACGACCCGACTGGGGAATAAACTTCAGACAAACCATAGAACACAGAATTTTGCCCGCAGTCGAAATTAGCACTTCGAAGATTAACAAAAGATAACTGATGATTTGGATTAACGATAAAATGTGATCATTATGTCTAACATAACTTATAGACCTCTAGGGTCACTTTTTTGTTCTTAAAACAAGTAACCGGTTAAAAATTTTTGAATATTAGAAATCAATTCTTAAACATATCGAATCTAATTAAAATTAAATCTTTCACTTTAATTAGATCGAAACGTATGTGTATTTTTCATCTTGCTTATTCCATCATATATGCCACTTATTTTATTTTTCTTATGTATCACGCAGTTATTTAATAAAAAATTACAGCATAAACTACTCGATGTGTCCCAAACGAAAACGCTATACATTACAGTACATGAAAGATAAAAAAACTATATTGAAATTTACAGTTTTGTGTCTAGTGACGAGTTATTATTAATACAAATGACCAGAAATACTCAGATTATCTGTTACTTATTAGCAATGCGAAAGTCATTTTATCTTTTGCCTAAAATTAAGAATGAATACATGTCTTAATTCAAATTTAGCACCGTTCCATTTTATAAAACTTACCTTTCTCTCTTTGAATTTGTTTTTATTTGACCAAACACTTTGTTACAGTTATGACGATCTTTTTATTACACAAATTTAGCGAACTTACCTTGTTTCTTTTAATTAGTGTGCATGGCCGACTGAAAATTGCAGCAACAAAAAAAAACAATTTAAAAATATGAATTGAAACGTGAACAAAGGAACTGGTAATTACGTGGTGTTCTATTCATATACATTTATATGCAGTAATTAAATAGTACATGTGTATATCTGATTAATACAAGGCAAAGTTGTTAAAAGTTAACCATTGACCTTACTCGCGCTTATGTAATATTTAAATGGCTTCCGAATTTTAATTTTATTTCCGTCCAACCAAGGGCTTTAGGTTGTCAGTGTAGTAAGTTAAAAACTCCCCCAAGTCAAGTTAATTTCATTTTAGCTGTCAAGAAATGAGAGAAAATATAAAAGATGCCAAGGACACGATGATGCTAAATATAACGAGTAACAAGTTCTAATGTGCAGAAAACAAAGACAGAGTCCCAAGGAAGACGGCAACAATAAATAGACAAAAACTAAAGTAAGAGACACTGTAAAAATCAGGTGCTTCGGAAGGGTAAGCATTTCCGGCGTTAGCAAAGACACCCGTCGTAATTCTTTCCGTCACATCTAACGAATGTCGATTTCGGGGCATTGAAAGACTATTAAACATATTAAAAACATACAAAGTTCTCTAGCTTTAGATTTCAATCTCATATATACCTCTAAAATTGTAAAAAAAAATTGTGAAAATGTCTATTATCACCACTTTTTAAAATATATATATATATATATATATGAATTAATATAAACAACGTCAAGATACATTAAATCTTCACACAACGCCAGTATGAAAATTACATTTCCCAAGTTTAAATTGTGAAATCGCGATTTTTTTAATTTAATTTTTGAAGGCATCAAAATAATAGACTAATACTTAAAATTGTTAATAAATGAAAACTGTTCCAGATACAAAAAAATACGAGGTAAAAAATCGAAAATACTGTTTGTGGCAGCCATGAATTATGGTCAAGCGTCGATGTCTATATATCGAATAAATTTGGAACGAATTCCTCAAACCCCAGCACGTGCACCATTCTTTACAATATATAGTGTTTTTTTTCTATAGCCACACGATATAATGTTCCATTAATTTTAAAGTCGCAATTTAAAGTTCCTGAATCTATAAGCCACATAATGTAATGTTTCCAACACCATAAAGCAATACAAATGAATGTTCCCGTGTCTATAACACGTGGTCTATAAATTCACTTAATACTAATGTTATGTTCCCGATACTATAAAAACATGTCTATGGAACAACGTTTGAAGGCAAATATCTCACAACAATTATTTAATTATCGTAATCATCTTCGTAGTTCAACAACCAAAAAACCCAAAGAAATCCCACAAAATGTATCGACATATAAAACTAGCCAAACTCGAGAGTAAATTTGATTATCCGGTTATTCCATTAAAAAATTTCTGTTTTTGTCCCCCACCCCTTCAAATTAATTTTCCTTTTTATTTCATTTGAGAAAACATCTAAGATCTTGAAATTTATACATGTATTTGTAAACTATCTTGAAATTGCTTGTTAATCCAATCTGATTGATACACAAAGCGTAAATATCCATTTTTTATAACTATTTTTTTTTATATATATATATATTTTTTATAACGAATAACTATGACACCACGAAAATATTTTTTTTCAAGAGAGATGCCATATCGCAGCATTTTATTTACAAGTAGACTTCTCAACAAATTAAAATCTTTTTTAATGTGCTCGCTATCGACAACAGTGAAGAGCACATTGCTTTATTCCTTCCGTGCTGTGGTTGTGGCCGCCAAGTATGGTGTGGGTTTGTACTCTCAACGAAATATTAATGATTGCCAGACATTGAACCATCCAAATCCCATGACAACCAAGCAGGACCGACATATTATTTGTGATAACTTTATTCTCATTGACATTGTGATCTGAGAATAAATTAATTCAACGTTTTATTAAAGTACTGCAATACGATCACACATGAACGCATCTAGTCAACAGAGATACTTACTAACAAATTATTTAATCAATCATCCCGAAAGATTGCACATACATGTACCTGACAAAGACGAATTCTGGTAACTTATCTAGCGTGCCCTGTTAGAACAATATCCACAAGAATAGTACGTTTTGAGTTGAACAATGATGGCATGATACCTGTCTATGATTGATTGGCACACACAAAATTTACTATTTTATTCCATTATTGTTATAATTTAAAGCAATTATCTCTTTCGCCTGCAGACATCAGTTTTAAATTCGATGCTTGATCAGTTACAAGACAAAATATTATTACAAATAATACAGGAGTTCGAGGGATAATAATATAGTTTTTGTTTACTTGATTGTTGGCGTAAAATTCAAACATACACGATGTATAATCCGAAAAAAAAACACAAATTAAGGATGAATTTGAATTGAGCGCATGTATGTACAAGTGTCTGCACACGGACAATTCAAGCATTAAAATATTTTTTCCCTAACTTTCAAATCATTAATTTGATTAGGTCGTCGTTCGAAACGCATGCAAACCAATAAGAAATATAGCGACTGAATATAAATGGGGTTTTTTGCCAAGACATTATTTCTAGGCTTTTATTTTTGTCTACATTGAAAAGCATATTTCTTACCCCGCCGTCTTTAAATATTAGTAGAATACGAGGCTTAATATTTATATAAGTAAATGTCTCGTATTCGTATTAAGAAAACAGCTTAAAAAAAAATATTTGTGTCACATAAAGATTTGTAACTGGGACCAGCTGCTACAGATTTCTGGGGAAAACACACGCATCACACGATTTCTAACAATTTAACAATCAGCTCCATTTCAGTTTAAACAACGACAAGAAACTTCAAAGTATTTACATAAAAGCCATAATGTTTTCAACTGAACACATAAATTTCAAACTCATTTTTAATTGGATGGACTTTTGTAAGTAAAACATGCAGCTGACCCCGCCCACGCCTCTATCTCATGACTTGTACCATACAATTAATTCCCGCGCCAATCAACTTTCCTGAAACATATTATTAACATAAATGTTTCACTTTTCTACAAACTAGCAGAAGCATATTGACTCGAATAAAGATGTTATACAAAACCTTTTACCGTGATTGTTTGTTTATAAACAAACACGTGCATGATGTTTTAACTTTCACAGTTTATGTCAATACTCTTAATTTTGTGTCCGATGAAGCCGTAGCGGACGTCGTTTCGAGGCAAATATATACTCGTTAACTATGCAATACTGAAAATCTGTCTTTTTTTGTTTTGTACGTCAATCATACAACATAAGCAGGTCCTGTGCATCATCCAAGTTTTGAGTGAGTCTTCTATCAAATCAGGATCAAACTTACCTTACCTGCATGCTTACCTGTAACTACAACTGCTGCATTGCAAGTTTACACTTTGAAATCGTCAATAACAACAAAATGATTTTAGTTTATTAGTGTTTTTGCAAATACACAGTGAACAATTGTAACTATAATAAAGTGTTATTTTAAAAAAAAGTTGCTTTTTGAAAACGAAAAGCATGTGCAATAAGCCTAAATAACTCCGTGAATATTTGTTTTTGTTAGTAATTGAACCACCCTGAAACTTAATTATCTGCTTTCCAATACATTCAGCTATCCAACATTTGATGCAGCCATGAAAATTGTTTAAAAAAGATGCTATTGTTTAATTTTAATTTTCTACCCGGCTACATTTTCAATAGTGGTCATGTCGAAAATGCCAATATTTTAGGTGAAACTTTAAAACTTTTGCTGGAACAACAATATGTAGCAAAGAGTTTTTTCTATAACAAAGTATGAAAATCCTTTACAAATCTGTTAAAGCTGGTATTTCTTGGCCACAATTTTATTTTCCCTCTTGAACGACAATTTTGCGCCATCGCCTTCTATAAAACTGCACGTAGGCCAACACTCAAAAACTGAACACAAGTTAACAAATTTTCAAGAAACTTTACCAAAAAAATCAGAACATGGTCAACATAAAGCTATGCTCAGTAAAAAAAAATTAAAGTTTCATTTCATACTACAACATAATATAAATAGACGAAAGAATTTATCCAAAAACAGGTTTTTTCGTTCTTATACGTAGAAAAGAAGAAAAATCCTTTGTTGTAGTTGCATATAAGTAATACACTAAAAACAAAAAATTACACTTGAAACAGCAAAATTTAGTGTTAAAAACCTCCACAAGATATATAGATATGTATCTGAACAAACAATATTACCAATGAATAAATATACAAATTGTTTCTCTAAGTTTTTCGGATGATAATCGTGTTTTTCTTTGAGGATTGAAGTTTTTCACGTGGGTGCCACATCAAATTGTTGTTTTTCCACGTGTTTTATGCATCACAAAAATATCAAATGTAGAGGAAAAGTAAGATAATTTAATCATACAGCTTTAACTGTGATAAAATGATAGAAATAGAATTTATTTGAACATTTTATTCTTTTGTTCTTATTGTCAAGTATTCACCCGCTTACAGATGAAACAGCTCAAAATGGCTGCTCGTAGTCACATTGCATAAAGTCCTAAATTCTTGAATAAAACTTCCAACCTACCAATATGCGCCCAGCTTCTGAAGGGTCGTTCATGGTGTTATTTGCTCATTAAGTTTTAAGGATATTATATCCAATTTCAAAAGAAACGGGGGAATCTTTTTCACTAAGCGATATCACCGGAGACAAAGTAGTGACGTCACGGCGAATTAAAAATAAAAACATTAGTCACGTGACAGGTGCCCTCTAGGTCATGATCGATTTTTAAACAAACGACAAACTAGGCAGTATAGAAAAACATAAAACCCGGACTACAACCTAGAATCTATTAAATGGTCTTGTTATTGTCGTACATATTAAAAACTAAATCACGTTTACTAATCAAGATACTTGTGTTGCTTTTCTCGAGTATCAATATTTTTTCAATTTGTAATTTCAAATGTAATATGATATTGTATTTAGTTAATGACAGTAATTAATTCATTTATTTTGCATTGTTTGGCAATAAAGAATTTGAATTTTTTAATTTGGAAATAAAATTTTTAGTAATTAAAGTTAAAATAAGATGATATACTTTGCGTGGAAAAATATAATTGCAAGATTAACTCACTCAAGTAATTTACATGTGTACATCCGTAACATAATAAAATTTAAACAGATTTCGTCGACGTGTTAAAAAATCTTCAACTTCAACTTCAATGATGATAATCAGCAATATCCGATGAGCAGACATCACGCTGATATTGGGCTATATACTGTAACAGGAGGTATATCTGCGTTGTAGCAGATAGTAGATATATAGCCAGTCAAAATCGACTGAGCTAAAAAGGAGTACTTCTTTAGCTCACTTGGTTAGAGGGCTGGCCGGCAATACCGAGATCACGGGTTCGATCCCCGGTGGTGACAATAAGGTTATTTCATGCTCTACCGTTACATACATATGTGCACCTTGGAGCCATGGTACCAAAATTAAAATCATTTCAATAAAAGCTAACATGTATTTATACTGGTACAGTTGTGGTATGGCAATAAGCTAAAATCTAAATCAATATTTTATGGAAATATGTGCAGGGGGGCCTAAATCTAAAGACTTCTTGCCAACAGTCAAGCCCTTTTTAACAAATAAAGGCAATATAAATAAAAAGGAAAAAATTCTTTCTGAAAATGAAATTTTAATCACAAAACAGGATGAGGTCTGCAATTCTTTTAACAATTTTTTTGTAAACGCTGCTAAAAATATAGGAGACAATCAAAATAGCGTTGATGAAAATCACTCTAGCATAAAAGCAATAACAAATTAAAAGGACATTTGTTCTGAGAACAAATGAGAAGGTCTTTCCCACTGTTCCTCTGCAGTCAGAAAATTTAGTAGATGATATGGTATTTTGTGTTTTGCTATAGCACAAAATGTCGCTTCCAGTCATAAAAAATGAGTTATTTGAGTAAAGGAAGTGGTCCCGAACCAAAACATATATGGTTGTTAAGGACTTTCATTCCGTTGCTAGGGACAAAAAGCCACTTCCGGTCATGAAATGACATATTTAAGTAAAGTACATCATTCTGCTTCTAAAAATATATGGTTGCTAAGGATTTTTTATAACAGTTACCTTGTTGCTATGGTATGACCTTGACCTATGACCTATGACCTTTGGCTCAAATTGAAGCTCTTTTCCTACTGATCATGTTAAACCATATGTTTACTATATTATCTCTAACCGTTTTCAAGTTTTAACCAAAAAACCAATTAACCGAAACGCGTCAAGGGCTGTAACTCGAAAACGGTTCATCGCACAGCTTCGGGCCGAATGTACCAAATGGACGTCTCGATAAGAGGAGTATTTTTCCCTTTTATTGTCTGCTTCAATTTTTTATGGTTTTTGAGGTATATTGAAAACAAAATTTAGCCGAAACGTGTCAAGGGCCATAACCTCGAAAACGGGTTGTCACACAGTTTTTGACACTGTATATCAAATGTAGATCTCAATGAGAGGAACATTTTTCTGATATATTGTCTGCTTCAATTTTTTATGGTTTTTAAGTTATATTGAAAATAAAATTTAGCCGAAACCTGTCAAGGGCCATAACCTCGAAAATGGTTTGTCGCACAGTTTTCAGCAATTATATCAAATGTAGATCTCAACGAGAGGAACATTTTTCTGATATATTCTCTGCTTAAATTTTTTATGGTTTTTGAGCTTTATTGAAAACAAAATTTAGCTGAAATGTGTCAAGGGCCATAACCTCGAAAACGGTTTGTCGCACAGTTTTCGAACCTTTATATCAGATGTAGATCTCAATGAGAGGAACATTTTTCTGATATATTCTCTGCTTCAATTTTTTATGGTTTTTGTGTTATATTGAAAACAAAATTTCAATGGCGGCCATTTTGAAAATGGTGGACCGAAATTTTTTTTTGATCCGATACATGTAATTAGGACCCTCATATCTACTTGGAAACCAAGTTTTGTGTAAATCCGACAACTTTGACGTTTTCGACAAACTTCGCGTCAAAATCGCGTAAACAGGAAGTTGATCGAAGAATGTTTTTTTGCATGACAAATCATCGCCATAGAACCAGCGACATTTTGAACACTTCAGATTTTAAGAATCGGTTACGGTTTCTGAGTTTATCTGCTAACAAGGTTTTCGGTGTTAGGGCAGATAACTCTGTTACTAAAAATAGAACAGTCTCACAGGGTGAGCCAGGTCATCTCCTGGTATGAGCGATTAAACGTACTAAGTATCATAATGATATGTTGAAACCCCTTCTGGCAAACCCATTTGGAAAAATGGGGAGAAAAAGAAAAATAATAATAATAATAATCATAAGAAATACAAGAAGGTCTTTCCCTTGGAAAGGGGGAAAGACCTTAAAAATTATCCAAATTTAATAAATAATAAGTTCGAGTGTTCTATGGTAAAAAATCCTTCAGGTATGAGGCAGCACAAATTTGGAATTCACTACCAAATGATGTCAGGAATATGGCATCATTTGCACAATTTAAAAGCTATCTGGGAAATTGGTGCGGGGACCAGAAATGCAAATGTAGTGCATGTCGCATACCTATGCTGCCTCATAGCTGAAATTTTGAAATTTTTATGCTGCTTATAGCTGTTTTGCTTTATTTAATTTAACTGTTGTTTCTTTAAATTTTAGTGCTTTCTGTACAACTGCTTTAACTTATAACATTTGAACTATACTAGGCTACTAATAATTACTGCCTGCATATGCTTCTATATATATAAACTTATAAATTTATGTTTTTATATATGTGCTGCTTATCTTAGTACTGCTTAATTTGTTAGTGCTGTTTGAAACCACTATTTTTTATTAAAGTAAAATGTGCTTCGTTTTATATGTAATGTAATTTTATTGCTTTCTGTACAACTGCTTTATATAACTTACAATTTTTGAACTCTACTAGGCTACTAATAATTACTGCCTGCATATGCTTCTATATATAAACTTATAAATTTATGTTTTTAACTGTTTATATATGTGCTGCTTATCTTAGTACTGCTTAATTTGTTAGTGCTGTTTGAAACCACTAGTTTTTATTAAAGTAAAATATGCCTTGTTTTATATGTAATGTAATGACATGTGCATGCATGTTCTTTTATTGTTGTGTATATAGTTATATGTCAGTCGGTTGTAAGAGCTCCTTAGAGCTCATGTTTGTCTGGTTGTCGTTGTATATATGTACCGACTATAAATAAAATTTACTTACTTACTTACTTACTTACTTACTTACTTACATATATGTATTTCGTCTTTGTTGTAGTGTACTCCATTTCAGTTGTTCAATCATTGCTGTGGTGCTGTCAGGTTTCAGGTAGTTATGTGGTTTGTTCAGTACAAAGCGAGCTGCATTCTTTTGAACTTGCACAGCTTGTTGATGTATGTTACTGTGTGTGGACTCCAGATGGATGAGCAGTATTCAAGTTTTGGTTTTACAAGGCTGGTGTAAGCTCTTTCTTTTACTGGGCAATTTTTCAGGTTCCTCTTTAAGAATCCAAGGACTCTAGATGCTTTGGATGTTACTTGGTCTATATGCTGGTTATACTTCATGTTATGGCTCAATTCAACTCCAATGTAAGGGTGGTGTTCGACTATGGTGAGATTTTGGCCTTGCATCTGGTATGGGAAGTTACTTTTGGATCTTTTGTTAGTTACTTGCATAATTGCACATTTTCCCACATTGAACTCCATCTGCCAGGTTTCTGCCCATTCTTGTATGGTGTTTAAGTCTTCCTGTAAAGTATGATAGTCACTCATGTCTGTTATGGGTCGATAAAGGACACAGTCGTCTGCAAATAGTCGCACTGTGGATCTAATGTTGTCCCAATATAAAAAAAAATCTAATTTTACCTATTTAATTTTTATGAGTCTCAGCCTCAAACATCTTTATTCCCATAAGTTTAGTCTACAAAAAACAATCAAATAATTTATTCCTGCATAAAAGGAATGTATCACCATTTGCCATGCATATTTGTGAAATTTCAAAATAGATATTTTGTGTTGAATTTCATTTGCCTTTTACAGGCTCATAATTGGAAACAAAGAATTTTATTTTAATTTGTTAACAAAGAATTTGATTTTAATTTGGTAATATCGGAGACATATAATTACATATGTAATTATATGTATATGGTAAAATTCGTGGTAAAATTATGTGACGTTCTTATTATTTGGGGAACTAATTAGAACGACTTTGTATCGATATTCACATTTATTTTCCACTTCACAATTTTTCAATACGCTACAATTCAACAACTTCCAGACGAGACCCCAAATACGCCTTTTTTTGATTGGTCAATAAGATTTAGCAAATACCAAATTAATACTTTTATCCCGGGCTTATACCTAATTTCTAAATTTAATATCTTTCCAGTCACTGAAACCAGACATACTCAAATAATCAAATATGGAATATTACATCCCCGCCCAAAATAAAATTTTAAGAAAAATTTTCATCTGGTTTCTGGGAATGGAGAAGTGTACCTCAAATTATTGAAAAGCCATGCAACCTTTTACCATGAATGTACATGTATGCGTATGTTTAAACCATATATTTCAGTTTCAACAATTACTAAAAATCTAGTAGTATCTCTTAAATGTGAACTTAAACAGTTACTCTGAAGTTGGTCATTCAATTAGCAAGTGATTTACAGTTTTTTCCATTGTGAATAAAGCAGAGATCCCGAACTCTTAATAACAATTCTAATGATAATATCAAAGCCTTCTTAAATAAACGTCAAATATTCTAGACCTGCTAGAGCCATTTCATTATAACATCGTAATCTGTCAATTTTGATAGTAACATCAGAAAAGGGATTTGTTTCTTACATACACATAAAACTCAAAATACGCAATTGCCTTACACAATTATTTGTTCACATACCAAAGTTGTTTCGTAACTGATTGTTAGACTTAAAGGATACATGACATAGGTAGAAACTAAATTTCTATAGGTTACCGTTTAGATATATACTTTAAATTTTCAGACTGATGAAGAAAAAAAAAATTTCCTAGCACAAAAATAATACAATTATGAACAATTAGTACAATGCACTTAAATAAAATAAACATCACAAGACATCTTGTCATTAGTACACAATCTTTTCAGCACTAGGTATATCCAAGTCAAGCCAGAAAAATCTATAAGAACTGTTTTGGCAAATCAAGTATTGCCATATATATAACTGTAATCGCTGCTACAGGTAGTGTTAAAGGGACGAAATTGGCATTGCTATAATTGCCAACAAATTGTGCGGTTCCAGAATAGCTTTCCTTAAAACGCAACGTTAGTGGCGATACAATAATCGCACAACCAATGGTCGGTAGAAATTTGGCTGCTTCCATCAATTATAGGTGATAATTAAATGTCATCATCAAACATATATCAAATAACATGTAAACTGAATCCTCCTCGATCAAATGAAACGAAACAGGAACTTAACATAAAAAATACAGCTAAGTGGCAAAATGGAACATGGCAGGACGATAACTGCCAACATTTATAAATATTCATCCTGGCCTATAAGAGGCGGTGGCCTTGCTACAATCATATCATGTGCGTTAGGTGGCAATTCCGCAAGTGTAAACCATTGGGCAATTTCCGCGGGTTCACCAACTTTTTGAATTAAATATTGAAAGTCATTCTTTGTCTTTCTTTTTGCGAGAATACGTTTTATTTTGAAACTACTGTCTGTTTCAGTTGTGGCATCATGTGCGGAAGAAACAAAGTCGTTAAACCGAGCCGGTTTACACTTTTTCCTAGATGAACGCCTTAATTTAGGTGTAATTTTGTTCGTGTCTTCTTGTGTGTCGACTTTCTGAGCCGGACTTTGCATTTCTGGCGTTTCGGATGACGATTCTTGGTCAACACTCGATTGTTCGACTTCAAAGTACGCTTTTGGTTCCGGATGGCGAATGTTTGCACGCTTCAACCTATTAACATGCACGGGACGCTTGAAAGAACGCTTTCCAGAAGGGTCCCTGAGCAACACTAAGTGATCGCTATAAATTCTGTTCACGGTATATGGTCCTTCATACGTTTGCTTGAATTTTTGGCCTTTGCCCGTTGGCACAATCTGAAGATAAACATAATCACCGACTGAAAGATTAAGCTCGTTTATTTTGACGTTAGTGGATTGTTCCATTTTTACGCGAGCTCGTATCGTGTTTTCTTTTATAGCAGTGCGTACTGTATCAATGCGATTTTGCATTTCTTTCATGTATTCAGTACAATCTTTCGGAATATCATTTAAGTCCAACGCATGAACGGCAAATAGCGGAAAAGTTGGTCTCCTTCCAAAGACTATTTCGAACGGCGAATATTGAGTGGACGGGTTGACCGAAGCGTTCATAGAAAATATTATCGCCGGTAACACAGTTTCCCATCCTGAATTATTAGAAACATACGGTGTTAGCCGTTCGGCTAAGGTTCTATGTGTCCTTTCACACAAGCCAAGACAATGATGCATGAGGCTGGGCGTGTAATCCTGATGAATTCCTAGCATCTTACATACTTCTTTCGTACATTTGCCGATAAACTCTGTCCCTTGATCTGAAATCAAAGTTTCGCATACTCCGAATTGAGAGACCAAATTAAAAATTGCACTTGAAACTGTAAGCATATCTTTATTACGTATTGGTTGTGCTGAAATAAATTTCGAAAACATGTCGACGGCTGTAAAGATATACTGATTTCCGTTATGTGACGTTTGAACCGGACCATACAAATCAATCTGCCATACTTGAAATGGTTCATTTGGAGTCTTGTAAGAGACGACTTTTGCTTTAGTTTTCAAATTTGACACCTTTCTTGATTGACATTCGTGGCAAGATCTCACATAATCGGTAACTATTTGGCCCATCTTTTTAAAGAAAAAGTTCTCCCGGATTCTGTCAAGTGTATTTTGTATTCCACTGTGTCCTCCAAGAACAGAATCGTGCGCTAGTCGCATAATATCACCTATCATAGAATTCGGAATAACTAATTGAAATTTCTGAGCAGCTTTTGTCCGAGCAGATTTTGCTCTACGTGTATGATACAGCGTATTGTCTATCATATAGTAATCAGAAGACTCTAGTAAAATTCTACGTGCTTCTTTCTGAGATGCCGGCAAAACATTTTTCTCTAAATAGTCGATCAAAGGTATTAAGCTTTTGTCTCGTCTTTGTTCGTGTATTAGTTTGGTCATATCTACGATTTCATGTGATAACTTTTTATTAGCATCGGAATCTGTGACGGTTGTTTCGGAATAGTATGTTTTGTGTTTCAGCCTTTTATCCAACATATCATCCGATTCATCCGTATTCGCGTCATACGGATCGTCACAAACAACGGACTTCTGTATTGACTGAACAATTAACAAACTAGAGTCCTGTTTAGGCTCTTCAGAATCCGACATATGATCAGGGCACTCTTGTTGACTTTTTCTTAGTCTCTCAATAAAATCGGTTCCATCGGGCAACTCAATCGTTGCCGTTTTATCTGGAACATACGGGAAGTACGGATCATCTTCGTTCGGACTTTCAATAACTTCACTTTTGCTATTTTCGCAACGTGACAAAGCGTCTGCCACTTGCATCTTTTCCGCTGGCTTGTATTGAATTTGAAACGAAAACTGCTGTAATATCGCGAGCCATCGCTCATAAATAGCTCCTTTGAATTTCATTTGAAAGAGAGGCTGAAGAGCTTGGTGATCGCACTCGACTATAAATTCTTGTCCTCTAAGATAATCTGCACAATCTAAAATGCTTGTAGTCATGCCTAAAAGTTCCAACTTGGTCGGACCGTAAGATTGTTGCCATGGTGACAAAGATTTTGACCCAAATCGTATGATTCTCGGTTTTTCCTCACCGGGTTTTAACTGATAAAGCATATATCCGATTCCACGGGACGACGTATCAACTGCAACACGGAAAGGTAAATCAAACGACGGGAAGCAAAGAATATCAGAGTTAACCAAACTTTCTTTCAAATCCTTAAATGCAACTTGTTGTTCTATCGTCCATTCAAATTTCTGAGATTTCTTTAAAAGCTTGTTTAGCGGTTGTGTCCGTGAACTGTAATGCGGTATGTATTTTCTGAACCAGTTGAACATCCCGAGTAGTCGTCTCAATTGTTTAACGTTTTTCGGTTCTGGATAGTCGACAATAGCTTGAACTCTATCTTTAGGTGGACGTATTCCCTCTCGTGAAATCTCGTGACCAAGGAAAATACATGATTTCGCAGCGAAATTGCATTTATTCGGACCAAGTTTGAGCCCTGCATTACGGAAGCGCGAAAATACTTGCTCTAAGTCAGACAAATGTTGTTCGAAAGTTTCACTACACACTAAAACGTCATCAAGGTAACACAAAACTGAGCGAAATTTTAATCCGTGTAGTATTTTGTCCATCAATAACTGAAACGTATTTGGGGCAGTTTTCAGACCCATCGGTAACCTCAAGAACTTGTAAGTGCCGAAACACGTATTAAAGGCGGTGTATTTAGAAGAATCAGCGGACAAACTCATCTGGAAAAATCCAGAAGAAAGATCAATTGATGTTATGTAATTTGGTTCCATTTCGGAAAAGGACTCCGTTAGTTCCTGTAAATTGGGTATAGTGTATTTGAAGTCTTTTGTTTGTGAATTAAGATGTCGAAAATCGCAGCAAAATCTAAAGTTTTGCGATTCGTTTCGGTTTCCCGTACCGCCTCTTTTCGTCACTAATACAACAGCACTCGATATCGGCAGATCCTCGGATTCACTAACAGGGACAATAATTCGCTGTTTTAACAGGTTGTCTAATTGCGCACGTAAAATCTCCCTTTTATATGGAGGAAGTCTATGAGGTTTCTGGTGAGAAGAAACCGGATTCGGTTTTAACGTAATATGATGCTCTACGACATCCGTGAACCCAAGATCAGGGTGTTCATTTGTGACAAACAGATCTCGATTATTATATAAGAGTTTCTGAATTTCAGATCTCTCCGACTGAGATAGATCATGAGAAATATTTAAGCTTTCACAAAACTTTCCTATTTTGATGTCATCATTTTGGCGACTTTCAGTTTCCGTATCACACTGTCCGTTTTTGAAACTGGACTTGTCAAATATAAGATTCCCGACATTTTGCGCATTATTACCAACATTATGATTAGCAAGCTGGATATTTTGTACGGACGGAATATCACTGTCGCTGTCGAAATAGGAACACATATATTCGCTTGTTAGTACCGTAAATTCGGCGATATTTTTGCCCTTTGGGACAGTTACTTTAAAGTTTGTAGCATTAAGTATCTTAATTGGCACTTTACGGTTGTGTGGAACTACCACAACTGATTTGGCTACCATAAGTCCGTGATTTAGGGCAAATTTGCTATTTGAACAAATGCCTTGCAACCCAATTGTTAAATTTCCCGGAACTTTACAATATGTCAACAGCTCACTGTTCGGCTCTATTATCAGCTTTTTGTGGGTTTGAATACATACTTGTTGGTCTCCAAATGTACAGTCATCAAATTGAATAATATTGTTTCGGAGCAAATCTTTAATTCCAATTATAAGAGGGTGAGATGTAACCGGAAATATGTAAAACTCTAGAATTTGCTCATCTCCACGAATAATTGTTTTAATTTTAGCAGTACCAAATATTTCAATTTTAGAATCATTTGCCAATCGTACGACTGGATCATCCATTTGTTCAAAGTACAATTTTATATTGTCTGGTATTGAGTCAAATAAAGATTTATTCATTACATTAATTGAACTTCCGGAATCAATTAACCCAGCAACTTGCAAAGTTTGGAAATAAACAGGTAAGTATCTAAATGGTGAGCCGTTTTCTACATCGGCACTGACTTGAGCTAACCCGGACGACTGTGCCCATCCCCCGGGGTCTGGGTGTTTCCCTGATAAGGTTTGTTCAAACTCGTGCATCTCACAGCAATATGGCCGTATTGCTGACATAACTGACATTGCTTATCGGGTTGTGATTGTTCTTTACCATCCCAGTTGCAGACTCTTTGAAAGTGATCATGACCATGACATTTATTGCATGTTTTCGGTCTATATCGTGGTCTAGAATTCGCATCATTACTCTTGAACTCGGTTTTTGGTAGGTCTGTGGACCCTTTGTGCAATGACATGTCGCGGACTAACTTTTCAAGTGACTGAATTTTTTGTTTCAATTCATCTATGTCTGATTTTGAGCAGTTCTGTTTTGGGCTTACCCCTTGGGTTTGTTTTACCATGTCGGTCAAAGTTTCGACTTTCTGCTGAAGACTTACCAAAGACTCGCCCGATTGGCTATTGTCAAATGGAGGCATAGCTTTAGGACTGCATGTACCGTCTCGAAAAAGATCGGTATCTCGGATATTACGTAATGCATTCACAGAGTCTGGGTATTTTCTATACCCACTAGCTTCGGCAATTTTAGCTGACGTAAGTGCGCTTTGAATGTCTCGTGGTTGGCCGGCACGAACAAAAAATGCCATTTTTTCTGGCAACGCACTAATAAACTTGGACACAATTTCGTGTTCTGGCTTCTGTAGTATCTGAGCCTTTTCTACTAAATGACTATAAAAATCCTCTAATGATTGTCCTTGCGACAACGTCATACTCTGAAAAAGCTCGCTCTCCAAGATTACCGTTGCGCTATGTACGTTAAAATTCACGTATTTCTCATCAAATAATACTGAAATTCGGGACCATTTTTGCTTAGCGGTTTGGCTCAGTGAATTGTACCATGTCAGGGCCGGTCCCTTCAAATGTAGGTGAAAAGCCGCGATTCTTCTTGGGTCATCATTTTCTAAACCATGCAAAAGTGCGTAAGATTCAAATTCGGAGAGAAAACGTTTAGCGTTATCTTGTGGATATCCCGAAAATGTACTGCATTTGATATCAAAATTCTCCATTTTAGTTTTTTTAACAAGTGGAGTGTCAGGTACTGAAATGGAAAAGTCAGGAACTTGAGTTTCGTTAAGAGTTACGGGACTTGAAGTACATGTATGTGGATATTGTGGTGTAACAGGTGTTTTTACGTGCGGCAACAAAAAATATTCTTCTTCAGACTCAGTATCGTGATCGTTTTGTAATGGGACGAAAAAGCTTACGGGTTTGATCATTATTTACACTATGTATATGTATTTTACCCGTTTTTGGCAAAACAATAAATGCCAATTACTCATTGGGATACCAGTTCATGTATATGTCCTTAGTGCAAATTCAATTCAACTACATGTAATTTGTCTCTAATGCTAATGGCAAGCTTAAACTCCGAGTCTCGTATTCAACTTTGGCAAGACCATACCCGCCAAGAACACTAAACGACAAAACAATTATTGTCAATAAACGCAGTTGACCGTCTTGGCATAACAGTAAATGCCAATGAAACAAATGGGCGACGCTGTTCTTGACAGCAAGTCAATACTTGCAAATATCAACGTAAAATTTTAACCGTTTTGGCAAAGCAATAAATGCCAATTAAATAAGTGGGCTGAACTGCACGTAATAGCAAGCCAATACTTGCAAAATCAAAACAAATACACATCAACACAGAATATAATTCACATCATTTAAGCACAATCTCTTGACATTATTTTTACCAACTGAAGTAGCCAAAGACGTGCAAGTACAGGGCAAGGGTGAACACCGTCAATATAAAGGGCAGTAAATCTATAACAGTATCTAATTGCCGGTGAGAAACGACCACCTCTGCTGCCTGCCAGGTCTAGTCCAAATTTCGGTGAAATTTTGTGAAAAATTCGATTTGTGTCTCTTATAAATCTGTTGACTTCTTCGACTTGGTTTTGCAAAAGTCTGTCGTCTCGTCGGAAGCCTCTTAGTGCCGCTGGAGTAAGCGGTTCGTTTCCTTGGTGACACTGGTTCCAATTAAAAATTGAATATGGAGGAATTTCAAGGAAAACACACTTTACTCGTGGAAATTGTCTTACAAATCCGTAAATATCGCCGTAACAGTTAATAACAGTTCTTACCGTCTCAGAATTTCTTGACCGTAAATAAATGTAATTCTGACCTTCTGGCTTCTCAGTCAGGTCACAAGTTCCTAGCCATACATATAAAACAATGTCACTATCATAACGTTCAATGGCACTTCTGAGATTTTCCACAAGAAATTGATATTGTTCCCTGCAACGGGCCCCTGATTTTTTTCCACCAAACGATCTGTTGCTCAATGCCAAAATTTACTTCATCTTGTAAATAATTTCCCTTACTGTCCGTTAAAACAATCGGAACTTTTGAAATGTTATTTCTAGCAAAATGTGCCAGCCTTTCAATTTGTCTCCGTTCTTTCGAAAACGACATGTATCAACTATGGCGGCAAACTTCATTCATACGAATCACGAAACTGTTCAACTCACCATGCAATTCAGAGAAAAAAAAATGTCAGTTCAAACACAGAATAAATCCATCCTCCATTAGGGGTTCTCCACCATGTGACGTTCTTATTATTTGGGGAACTAATTAGAACGACTTTGTATCGATATTCACATTTATTTTCCACTTCACAATTTTTCAATACGCTACAATTCAACAACTTCCAGACGAGACCCCAAATACGCCTTTTTTTGATTGGTCAATAAGATTTAGCAAATACCAAATTAATACTTTTATCCCGGGCTTATACCTAATTTCTAAATTTAATATCTTTCCAGTCACTGAAACCAGACATACTCAAATAATCAAATATGGAATATTACAATTAATAATAATTTCTTTCATGTTTAACGTTTAATTTCCATAAAACTAAAAATAATACTGAAATTCCTATTATACCTTTACTACTACAGCAATTAACAAATGGTTAAGTATAAAGTAATAACGAAAATGGCGTTAAAAATAATTTGTTTCTTTTACCGCAACTTGCTTATACGGAATTTAGCAATGCATAATATAGTAAGTCCGAAATTCTTGATAAATATATATTACACAATTCACTAAAATAATACGAATTTACACTTTCTGCAATTAGACCTTACCCTAAATTAAAAATTATTTGATAAAATAAAATGTATACATATAAATATTCAAATTATATTAAAAATTTTCAGTCGTGTAGATTAAATATTTCAACTACTTATCATTTTATAATCGGCGAAAATCCCGTTTGTAATATATAAAAATCCATTTATATGTTGACTGGTACTTCCTGTTTTTTCTTTTATAAAACTGCGATTGATAAAAATCTCATGATTTTTAAATATCAAGCCATATGCAAATTAACTATAATAAGAATTCATATGAAGACTGGTTGGCTCAAAGCTACGTGACACAAATGATTGGAAATCACCACAATAAGCAAGCTCTAACATGGAGGAAGCTGTATTTGAGCCGAGCCAAACTCAAGGCGTCCAGCTCTACATCGGCTTTATTGTCGGGTTTTGCAATGGTAAGATATTTTATTGGAAAATATATTTAATTTATGTGTATCTTTTTAGAAAAATAAATGTTAGGAAACTTACAATTATATTAATGCCAAGATAAAGTAATCTTCAGTGACCTGAAGTTATGGACGTAATCACAAAGAAGAAGAATATGGCTGAATACGATTCAAATGTAAACTGTAAAATCGGTCATCCCCCCTTCCCCCCACTTTTTGCAAAATGGCCCACTGTGAAAACGCCCCACCTTAAACCAAATCACGCCACTTAATAATATTGTCCCCGTCAAAAATGCCCCCACCTTAAACAAAATCGTCCCACTTGTAACTTAATAAAATCACCTGTTAAAAACGCACCCACCTTAAACTAAATTGCTATGAATGCGAGACAACTCAGAACGCGGACAACTCGGATCCTGACAACTCAGACCATAATAGGGCAAGTCGGACAGTGTTAATCATATACATGTACAGTCCGAGTTGTCCTATAATTTATGGTCCAAGACATCTATATTGTCATGTAAAAATAAAGTTTTTGTTTGTTAACTAACGTTTATTTTATTAACTGTACATCAGTTGACCAGACTGCAGTTTGTTGTTTGATGTGAAATGTACTATATATCCAGGGACAGGCTATAGTATAAACTGTCCCTGATAAATCAGAAGAAAAAAACAAAACAAAAAAAAGCTTCAACATATATTTATTTTAAAATTAGGGAATTGTGATAAAAGAGTATGGTACATGTATCGTGTCGTCACCAACTTTGCATGTATTGTAGCAGAACTGGACCCGAGGAACAGCCATCTGTCATTTAAAGTTGTATTGGGTAATGTTTGTACATGTTCTGTGGAAGTAGTTACAGCAGTAACAAAGTTCGGACCTGCAGGTCGTGGTCAAATGTTTTGGGTAAAATGCTTACGATCTACTGACATGGTTGCTGAGATATATTAAAGAATGCAGCATCAAGGTTTTTTTATTCTTTTACAGCTTGGCCAAGCTACTCATTTGGAATCACTAATTAAGTTTCACTATATTCACTTATTTGAAAACAAACAAGCTCAAATTCAGATCTTAAAATTAATTTTTTTAATTATTATTAACTAAACAACATGATTACCGATCACATTAATTGAAGCCGCAATTATTATAGATAATTGTGAGTGCTTTCTGAATTCTTAAGATTTAATGTTGTTAATTCTGTCTCATTTCTCACCTTAACATTTAACCTTTAAATCAGTATAATTTACATTCGAGTAGAACTATTTCAATTTACTAGAAAAAAATTATAACGTTATATTGATAAATATTATAAACAGGAGTATCATATTTGAATATTTTAATGACAGTATAAGAAATAAATGCGGTCCGAGTTGTCCTATTTTCTAGGGGATGAGTGGTCCTTACTACCATGACTACAGTCCGAGTTTTCCGCGGTCCGAGTTGTCCGGTTACCATTGCTATATAGTACACAATTATTTCATTGTATTCCTTTGATTATATGTTATTATCTAAGTCATTTGGGGCCAGTGTTTATTTATATGGGGCGAACTGTTACATTACCATAATAATACAGTCAGATGGTTTTGGTTTTGTCATAATGTTTGTGTATGTGAAATTTGTAGTCATAGTGTAAATAATGAGAAGAACACAAAACAGTGTAGTGATTATAGGTATAAAGCAGGTGACTGAATTATTCACTTTCAATCTTGTTACTATTTACATATAGGAATGTGGTGTTACTTGTACATTTACATGTATATATAGCAATATATCCGTGGCCGAGTGGTCAAGGTAGTTCGTCTACTATTGATCACGTGGTCTGTCAACACTGAGATTGCAGGTTCGACTCTCACTGCAGGCAGGGTGTACTCGACTCCAATCTTAATTGACAAGGATTGCCAGTTTTCCTACCGCAGGTCGGGGGTTTTCTCCGGGTACTCCGGCTTCATCCCCCAATAAAAACTGGACGCCATGATATAGCTGCAAAATTGCTGAAAGTGGCGTTAAACACCATCAAACGAACAAAAACATCAATAAAAAGTGTGATGAAATTGTTACAGAGTATATCATTTAAATAGATGTAGATGTAGATAATATTATATGATAAAAGCAAGTAAACATACTTTACACATGCCATAAAATATTGTGTGGAGTAATCAACTACTAGTATGGTACTAGTAAGTGTGCCCATCATTAGACAGACAATTTATCTTTATTCTCAATCCGTGTTTGATATTTGCAATTCAAAAATTATACTTGGTTCAAAAACATGAGACTCTGGCTGTACAGTGCATCTCACTTGCTGTCCAAAAACCTCATTGAAACAAGTGTATTCATTGGTCGCTTACTGTTACAATGTATATTCCTTCTATCAGTTTTCTGCAATTACTGCCCAAAAAATTTGTTTGATGTAGAATTGTTATCATTAAGTAAATACTTTTGTCAATTTTGTTATTTTCTCCATGTTTAGTGATTTAAAACTTTTTTTTTCAAGTTTAATTACGCTTAATAAACAAAACATGGTATAAAACTGTAGCAACATCCCCTCAGCTATTATGTATAAAAATTCAGGGTAGTTAAAGCATCAGACAGTGTGTTCAATTGTGGTTAAAAACAAACAGAATGTCCCCAGTGTTATGGGAAATTCTCTCATGTGTATACCAAGTACATCATTTATGAAAGTAAATTGAGATAAAAATCTTAGAGATTGCACTTTATAACCAGGAAAAAATCAAAAACTCATTTAAAGAGTGATATTTGTAGTGGCGAAATTTAAATTATTAAAAAATACATCAGTTTTGTTTTGTTTTGCTTTTAATTAGGGCCTCATCACTTAATGGCAGACGCCCTATAGTGCTCAGTGTGTCTGTCTGTCATTCTATCTGAAACTAATAGTGTTCGGGCTACAACTTTTTTTATCTTTTGAGGTAGGCTTTTGATATTTGATATGTGCATAGATAATATCAAGGTTATATGTGTCGCAAACCATGGTTTCATGACCTTGAACTTTGACCTCAAGGTCGGCGGGCCCCACAGAAATGGATACATCTCACTGATATCTAGTTTTGTTTGATCCATCCTTTGTGATGAAGCAACTAATGTTATTTCGTGTCATATAATAACTTGGACTGACATCTGTATGTATAATAAAGTAGGTATCTAAAATTACGCTCATATTTTTGCATGAACGGATCTAAACTTACTTTGTCCAATAAATCCCAAAAGTCAGATAGTTTTGCAAAGAGAGTTTATCCCATCACACAGGACATCAATTATTGATAAGCTCTGAACAGAAAATCACTTAATATTATGTTATAAAGCATGATGCTAGTACTTTAAAAGTAAAAATGAAAATTGACCAGTGTAAGTATTGACAGACATGTTTCAAGCTCATCTGATCATTAGCTACAGATCAGAGAAGAGACATCTTCCTATGCTGTAACAACAATTGCTAAAGGTGGTGTTAACTCTTCAAGAAAAAAGTCAAACTTTGTAATGTATTAAAGCAATCTGTACTACATGTATAGTGGGTCTAGAATCATAAACTGAATAAAAGCATGTATGACTTCATATCAAAAAATTTTAATATTTACAATATGATTGTGGTTTTACACTAATATGGGATTCAGAACAATTCTTCAATAATGAGTGGCTAAAATACATAGTAAAACAAAGGTTAACAGACCAGTTTGCGCAAAATTGGAATTCGGTTGTGTTTCATTCAACAAAATCAATAAATTATAGAATTTTCAAAACAAAATTGGAATTCGAAAATTATTTCAATGTCTTGAACTTCTCGGAAGCTATAAAACTATGCAGATTTAGGACAACAAATCATCATTTACCAATAGAAACTGGAAGATGGAAAAATATTGAAAGAGAAAATCGTCTTTGTCATTTATGTAACTGTAACAAATTAGGAGATGAATACCATTACATGTTTGAATGCACTGCTCTCACAGAACAACGTAAAAAATTCGTCCCAAATTATTATGTGAAAAACCACAATGTTTATAAGTACTCAGAATTAATGTCCAGTAACAGAAAATCTCTGCTAAGAAATCTTTGCAGGTTTATTAATATTATTAATGATCATGTTAGCGCCCCTGGCTTACCTGTTGTGTAAGCATAACCTTATTATTGTTTGTATATATTGTATATAGCCTGTTGTTTTGTTTGTTTATTTGTTACTTTCTCTGTACCAATTGTATTATTGGCTGTGTGAGAATAAACTATATATATATATTATATATATATATATATATATATATATATATACAATACATGGATTAGAGGTTCATGTCACTGTCAGTCAGTGCTAGAGGTTCATGTCACTGTCAGTCAGGGCACCAAAAAATGGGAACTATATAATACAATATATAATATAATAATTGTTTACATAGGCTGGTATTAATTTTATTTTGGTTTAAATGTGCATAATTATGGTGTTTAATGCCACTTTCAAGTATTTTTCAGCTATATCATATAGTCCACTTTTTAATTGGGTAGGAGGCTGTAGTACCCAGAATAAACTTCTCTGGAATGAATTAAATTAGCTTAAGTCAATTGTCACAGAGTAATTAATAACAATTAATCCTAATTAACAACATGTTTGTGAGAAAATTTACAATTATTATTAAATAATCACATGAAATGGTTTAACAGTGGTCTATTTCACCTGCCTGTCTTGCTTAAAAAATGGTCAGGCATGGTCTAATTAAACAAGCTGGACTTATTTTCACGAAATCTGTGTCCACATTTATAAATTATATGTAAATGTGTGTCACACATGGTCTGTGTTCATAGTTTTGTGACACATCACTGGGTAGATCAGTGGTTTAAAGGCTGAGCAGTCTCCTATATGCTTATGACATTTTATTTATATATAATTAAATTAAAATATTCATACAATTTACAGTGAGGTCAAACTGGTATTTGCCATATGATTGTAATCAACCATAAAAAGTTTAACCGAGTGTATATGTTCCTTCACTTAAATAGAATCTTTAAATATTATATACAACATCATTTAGAGAAATTAATATATTCACTTTAAAAAAACGTGAATGAAAGATTCAGTACTTATCTAACCGGCAAGTATTCACATGTAATTAGGATTTTAATATGTAAAACAATATATATTTGGGAGGCAGGTTGTTTATTACAATTTGGTGATTGACAGATATGCATTATTTGTTTTAAGTCTCATTATTTTGTCTTATATTTTATAAAAATATTATTTAATTTGTTTTATTATTGTTTAATTTTTTGCATGTTTTTTATGACTGTCCTCTGTCCTGCCTGTTATGAGCATATCCTCTTATCTGACCTCACAGCGGTCTATTCTTTTTGACCAGTACACAGATCAGTGTTTTTATTAGTAAAGCTTCAATATGTTCATTGTATTATGTAGGCCAATCACATTTTAAATTGTAAAGAGACACTAATTCTTAATATTTATAACCCAAGTCGTATATAATCTTGCTTCATTTAAACTCTGTTCTGGTAGATCAAGGTACATGTAATGTATAGATATGTTGGTTAATAAAACTGTTCTCCATCTTGTCTTAAGTGAAGGATTGATATAGATAAAGGATAAATAAAACTTGAAGTAATGCATAAAAATGAACAGTGACATCATTGTGACCCTGAGGGTTACAAGGTGACTAAACAAAGACAGGTTTACATGACAGGTGGACTAAATGAATTTAATTGAAACTGTACTCTAATTAGGACATGCGATTCATGGCATTAGATATAATCCTGGGATTAACATGGTTACATTTGATACCATGTGAAAAAATGTTTTTAATCTATTGTGAATGGAATTTGTAGACATGGTAAACAAGCAATTTGAGTGTGGGGTGTGTATGACGATTCTATAATTGGAATGTAAATTGGATAATTAATTTAATTAATTTCACAAATCGCTGTTGTTGATGTGTTAATTTTAGATAACAACAAGTATTTCTTGTCATGTGGTTCATGTGGTATGTGGAAGTTTAATGAAAAAATATCTTGAGTGTGTAGTTATAAAATGAACTGAATATTAAATATAACTAAACATATTTGGCTAGTAGCAGATGTGTATAAATGGACATGACTGTGGATATGTTTGATGAACATTTCTGTTTGTGATCAATGTGTATAGGCTTCTTGTGTTTAAGATTTACATCTGTTGAATTTGATATCATATTCACTGAAATGATAATCACAGGCATAAAAGGAGTAAGCAAAGAAACAAAAAACTGGCTTTATTTACATCACAGTAAGGCAAGATTAAAAGCCTCTAGTCAGACTTCATCTCTTTTAGCAGGGTTTGCTCTGGTAAGTAAACATCTTCTAGTCATACTACATCCCAGTTACTTACATGACACCTTGCTGAGTGAATTTTAACTTGACCTTTGTTTACTTTAATCTATAAAGAAGTTTTAAATGTAACAAAGGAATAATTTACCCAGTATAAAATGCCTAATATTCTACCCCATTCAACATGAAACATTTGATATTGTTTAAGGTTATTCACACAAATATTATTTACAGTAAAGTTGATACATATTTATTTGTTCATTTTTAAGAGTGTATTGTATTTGTTGTATTTCTTTACAGCATTGTGAACCAGTCATACATGTACCATTAGTATTGAAAAATTTTTGTGCATTTTTTTTAATCTCAAAAATAACTGTTAACATCTGCTTTACAGAAAAGACAAATACAGAATCTAAAATTACTTTAATCAATTTATATTGTAGCATTATGAAAAAACACATGACTGCCTCAACTTTGAGGTACCAGCCTCTTAGACTCCATCCCTCAGTTCCCTGATAACATTGTACAGTAAAATAAAGAAACACATGACTGCCTCAACTTTGAGGTATGCCTCTTAGACTGCATCCATCAGTTCCCTTATATAACATTGTACAGTGAAATAAAGAAACACATGACTGCCTCAACTTTGAGGTATGCCTCTTAGACGCCATCCTTTTGTTCCCCTGTAACATTCTGTTTTAGATTTTAAGGTTGTAGGTTTTATCAAAATTTATGTTTCATTATAATCACCACATTAATTAATACTCAATTTATATGTAAATAACCTGAAAGATACACTTATACTGTATAAGACACCATTTCTGGTAGACACTATCTAATAATGTGATGAAATTTAAGTAAGGTATATTTATGTTGTTAGATAAAATTACACATTGTTCAAAGATAATAACAGGAATGTAGAATTACATCTACAGACCATTGTGTTTTGATCACATATCTGTTATGTTTACATAACACTTGAATCATACCTGTAATCACAGGTAATCTCTTCTGTGATCATGTTAATTTCATGTTTATTACAAAAATTACAGACATCCCACAGGCATTTAGACTTGTTAATGGTGGATTTTACTTTCTAAATCAATTGACAACCTTTACAAGTTTTATTCTCATTTCAGGTGGCATTGGTAGAAATCCAGATTGAGTCTGATGTTTCTCCGGCTCTGTTGATAGTGTTCAGTGTTTGTACCACGTTACTCGTCTCGGTACATCTGTTAGCCTTGATGATCAGTACATGTATCTTACCAAACATAGAAGCCGTCAGCAACGTTCACAATGTAAATGCAGTCAACGAATCTCCGCACGAAAAAATGAATATATTGATACAGATGGCCTGGGCATTTTCCACTGGACTTGGAATTTTACTATTTTTGACAGAAATTGTGTTAATTTGTTGGGTGAAATTCGACACAGAAAAAGCTAATCATAGTAAAGGTGCCGCATGGGCTTCAACTGGAATTGTTATTCCAGTTGGTATTATTTTCGTTATATTTTCTTTCCATTTTTACCGGAAATTGATTTCACATAAAGTAGAACAGAAGGCCAAGGACATAGAAGAGCTAGCCAGGCTTGCCAATGACATTGATATGAACAATGGAATCCAGAATGTTTAAATTTGTTGCAATCTTGTTGTTTGTTAGTTTATTAATGTGAATTAATGTCTTTTTTGTCTTGTAAATCAATCCCGTCTTTCATGTTAAAAATTTGAAATTATTGATTGTTTTTATTGTTAATTTTTGTTGTTGAAAAAATATAAGCAAGAAGCTCTAAATAATCTCTTACTCACAAATCTTTTATCCTTCCTTTTTGCAATAATCTCTTCCTCACAAATCTTTCTTTTATCATTCCTTTTTGCAGTAAACTTTTATTTCCATTACTTTTATCCTCACAAAAACTTTGTATATGATGCTGCATGCAAGGCCATATTTATATATCTCCACTTTTTCTGCCTTACGTAAGCAAGCAAATATCTGAATATATAAAAACTTGTAGACAGTTTTCCCCAGACATTTCTAATTAAGTTAACACTTTTAGTGTACATTTTTGTAATGTAATTTTTTTTATTATATATGGCAAAGAACATAAGATAACACTGTATGCTTTGTCTATTTTTTTTTTATATCCAAGTTGAAATAATGCTATTGATGGATAAAGTGCCTTGCACTGTCAGTAAACCAGTATTTCATGAAAGAAGGTACCAGTACAGAGAGTTGTATATTTCTAGTAACTCTTCTTATTATCTGTGATGTGCAATTTCCATTTTGCCGAAGTTATCGGATTTTTGAGAAATCTACATGTACAGGTAGCATCATTTTTAGCAAGGCCACACATAAAACAGCTAAAGGAGAGGGTTCTATTTTATTTCTAGCATTTGAATGTGTCATATTTTTTTAACAGGCCCATCTGAATCTCCTAATTTGCCCTACAACTCTTTATTAAGTAGGCCACTGGCCCATTACAATGGCCAACTGATATAATATACTTTCACCTAAGATTTTTGTAGGTAATGCTGCAGTATATATTGGTTATTCCCTCACAAATGTACAGTAGAAAACTTTAACAGGAAGGAAAGACAAAATGATAATTGGTACATCATGTTAAATGGTGTGATTGACAGGTTGTTATCAATTACAGACTAGAGTGACTGTTTTTGTACACATTGTTTTAATTTTTTTTTTAAATTTTTTACAGAACAACTGTTTATCCATTTTGGATTTTTTTCTTGTATGTTGGTCGGTTCACATGCTTACCCAAGTTAACTTTATCAAATTACTCAATCCACCAGGTAGACTGATAATAAGCAATCTAATTAAAACTAAATCTTCCACTTGCTCCCCCCTTTTTGCTATGGTCGATGCATGTACAACACAGCAACCATAGCAAAAAGGGGGGGGGGGGGGGAGCAAGTGAAAAATTTAATTTTAATTAGATTGGATGATAAGAGGTGTTAAAAATAGTTGTGTAAAATATATAAATAATTGATCATGTTTCTTAAAACACCTTCAATGCAATGAAAAGTACTGACTCACCATCTGTCTGCATTGGTATCACAAAAGATCCTGTAACACATGTTATGCTTGGAGCTTATATAGGCTGATGCGTATAAACTTGAATTTTTGACCAGGTGTGATACTAGATGTTTAAATTAGTTAAGGATATATGCAATACTTGTAAATAGATCTAAGAATGACCCCAGGGGTGATACAGAATATGAATTGACACCAACAATCTTAAGTATTTTCAACACAAGAATCTTTTTATTAGTGTACCCATTTTTAAAATATTGTAAATATTGTTTTATTTATTATATTTTTACTTGTATTACATGATTTTCTTCTTCTGCAAGTAGACAATGTAATATATTTGCAAAGCATACATTTTTTGTGTACTTGCATTTTAATGTTGTACATGGTGTGTGACATCATGCATGTTTATTAAGTGCTTTACAATCTGTCAGGATCCTACACATTATAATCACCCTAAAGTCAAGTGGTATATCACAAAAGATCATTGTAATTTATGATTATTTGCAGATACTACATTTTTATGTATAAATGTTTTAAACTGGCTTAACAAACTAGGCTAAGGATCTTCAGCAGCGATGTTGTACTAGCCCAATTAGAAAAGGTACAAGCCCATATCATGAGCAATCAATATTTCAGTTTAACAAATTTAATTATTTATTTGTTTTAATATTAATAGCTCGTTAAGCTTTCAGATATATATAATGTGATAGCCCCCCCCCTTCCCCCTTGTTAATCATACTATCCCCAGGAGTGAGGCTAGTGCTATTTTTAACTCGGATTTACATCATATCATGAGGATACATGAGGATAAGCCATTTGTTTGATCAGAACAACTTTTTAGATAATTGATGTTTCAATTGGTGCTTGTGAATGTTTTTTATTTGTATTAATAGCAGGAGATCAATTTTATCCAACTCTATCTATCCATATTGGATGTTACTCTTTTATAGTTACAAGTCTTTCACAGCATATGTCTGTCAAAGCAAAATGTTGGCAGACTTACAATTTTACTTCTTTGTTCATTTTCCACTTCAATGATCATTCAGCTAAATTTCTGGTCTTTCGCTTTAAAGGGTCGTCTGCTTTATTGGGTAATTTTCTCTGACAAATGTGTCATGCAAATAAGCGGAATCCACTGTATACTAATACTGTCATAATTCAAGGCTGCCAAGCCTCAAAACATTCTTGTGAAATGCTCACTTTTTTCAGTCATTGTCAGCAAATATCTTTTGTTTTTTTTAAATCTCATGCATTATTTCAGCCCTGGATAATTTTTACAAAGAGAAACACTGTCACATGATTCAGTAAACAATTACATTGTAGATACAAATTTAATGTTACCAAATGTTATGTTGACTGAGTGACCTTTATTACCACATAAACATTGCAATCCTCCATGCTAGCTATGAACTAGTAGAAATCATTGTTAATATTTCTTTTGGTAAACATGTATGTGCTGGTTAGTACCATCCTGCATTTTGTTAGTTGCTTTTTAAAATTAAAATATGTCTGTAGAAATGGACAGTTTAAAAAGAATAAAATATCAAAACATGTTTTTTTATGTACAATATACTTGTCTTTTTAACAGGCATTTCCAGGCATTAACACTCATTCAAATAATGACATTTTAAGTTCTGTCAAATCTCCATTCCTGTTGGATTTTGTTTTTAAATTTATATCAAACGTATACACAAGCAATTCTTGATCAGTGATGATCAAAACGTTTTTCGGTTATACCCCTGTAAATGTGTGTGGTTTAATACCAATTTCAGCACCATTCAGCTATATTATAGCATCTGGTGTATTTAGTGGACGGGTAGTACCCAACGGTCTAGCACATGAAATTGTTTTGACTATTTGATGTGCTATATTGGGTTACATTGGAATGCTGTCTTTATACAATTTAACAATTGGTTTTCTGGTCTTTAATCCAGCACTAAGTGTAACCACATTGTAAATTCACCATCTTGTCTTTCTTTGAGGAACCATGTCATCCTACCAGGATATTCTTCAAAGCATTACATAACAAACTCTGCAAAGGACTTGCCATTGGTAGGTCCTTTGCAGTCTGTCATGCAATGCTTATAACTGATTGGCTGAAATTATAAAAACAAATTCACGTAAGAGAAGATCAAATCACTGGATCAAATCAAGAAACGTTTAAATAAGATGGCCCACAACCAAATTTATATTTTGGTTGTTTCGATTTTAAAATACAAAAATGACCGCCGTCTATCTTGGTCACTTATGTAGCTATGTAGCTGGTTGTGTCTACAATAAATCACTATCTTGTCAACACTAGCATGACTAAGGTGTACAACTAAGTTCGAGCTGGTGCGTTAAATATTTAACCCTATTCTTTACGGGAGATCTCATCTCGATATAATCAATTACGTTGATGGGGGATAAGAAAATACGGTAATATACCAATTTGTCCCTATGCGAAATATATGTGGTCACCTATACAACTTAATATATGGATGCTCAGTTTTTCTTGTGATCTTTTTAAACCTTATTTATATAGGTGCCGACTTGTGGACTTTACTGTAGTAACTTTATATACTGGTATATATGTATATGTAGCACACAAATACACTAACTAGTTACTGGAAACGACGAATGTCTAAGGTAAAGAAAAGTAAATATTGGATTTAAAGCTGCATCTATGAATAATTTTTGTAGATCAATATTTCTTTTATCATTTCTGATCAAAGATTATATTGTTAGTTTATTATACAAAATATATAACCAGCTGTCCTATAACATCGCTAAGTGGAAGATAAAAATTGTTATTAAATTCCTCAACTGACGTTAAACAACTATCAAATCATTCATATATTATTAACCGTTTCAAATTTTCATATTGAATATAAAATTTAAAAAGTAACAACACGTTTCTTAGCTCAAATGTAATTCTCCCAGTGTTAATCAAAAAGGACTTGTTGAGTTGGTTTAGTGAAATTTTGTTTATCACGCCAACAACGGTCGCCATAGATATTACAAATACGTAAATCAAAACATTATAAATCAATATAAAATAACAAAACTGACAACGGCAAACAATACTAGTAAGTAAAAAAACAAAGGGAACCGACTAAAAAACTAAAGACCACAGAAATTCTCCGTACTTGTGTCAATTTCATATTACAGCTCCTGAAATGTCCACGGACATCAAGTTGCGTTATTAATTGGTTTCTATACCATCCTTAATGTTTCTATAATCTTTAGAAAAAAGCGGTGCTTTAGACCGTCGGACCCCAGAATAATTTGTTAATACTTCTTTGTTAAACATGTTATATTTGAATGAAAATAAATTTCAATTGTGAGATTGTGATTCGGTCTCAATAACTCACATGGGAGCTGTCTGTACACAGCAATCCGCTCGCCAGCAGTAACATGTTATACAAGCTTATTTTTCTTGAAATGTAGATAGATTTGATGGAGCGGCAACCTACAGGGAGGAGAATTAAAGAAAACCCGACATTATTATTTTCTTTTAAACTGACAATAACAGAAAGTTTACAAACTAAAATCTTTGACAAAAATGATAATTTAGTTTTCTTACCATCAATCTAACTACAATTAAATCTTTCACTTGCTCCCCCTTTTTGTTATTGGTTGCGACCATAGCAAAAAGGGGAAGCAAGTGAAAGATTGTATTTTAATAAGATTATCTTACCATTGCTTTCCAATGTTTACGACAATATGTACAGTCGTTAGAGCGAAATCAATTAAAAGATATATAGGAAATAACCAAATAAACAAATCGATTCCAATACAAAATCATAAAGAACGATTGCAATCAAAATTCATCAAAATATGACCAAGATCCAACAAGAAGGAGGCAGCATCAGCATCAGCAGTTGCGGGTGCAACATATCCAATATGTTCTCTCGTTTCGTTTTGTCTTCACTCTGAACTAATCCCATTGTGAACTAGGGTCTAGTTATTTAGCCTGTTTGTAACAAATTGAATGTCTAACTGTGCATTAGACATACTTTGGACAACTGATGAAATCCGGTAAAGTCAGCAGTATTTAGTGAAAAGTGTCACTTTGTGTAATTGAAATTTAATAATAATTGAGAATTGTCATTAACACGTACAATAATTTTGCTTGTGATACACCTATAATTAATTGTTTTCTTTCTATCAAAACATCTATTGTACTTTGTATGTTGGCATTGGCATAGGTTGAAGATACCAAATGTGACCAAGCCATGGCTAGAGGAAAACTCATAAGCAGTACATCAAACAACAATCACAGAAAACCCTACAACGAGTAAATTACCAACGGAACAAATCCCGCTGAGCTAAGAGGCGATATCAGATGTGCCGAAAGGTTACACGTTTCGGTCCTGCTTCGTTAGTGACAACCGACGTGCTACTCGTGGTCGAAATAATTACTGATTAACAATACAACGAAAAACAAAAGTAATGGACGTAATAAGTTTAGAAAGCTTAAAGTTCATGACTCTTCACCCAACTTAGTGGTTTGTTCGTATAAAAATAACATGATAAACTAGAGAGAAGCAACTATAGGTGCATATGTTCATAAAACCGTTTATTTCATCTTGTTCCGTGGGAACATTACAGTCAGATCATCAGTGCGTCCTAATAGAACAAGTCTTCCCCTGAAGTCGTAAGCACATTGTCCAAGCAACAATATACTTTAACACATACAGCACACTCTTTTCTAGCGGAGCACAAGTCGGTGCCTTAGCTAGAAAGTACATGTTAGAAAATTCTGTTGTGGTTTTGAAGCTGACTAACAGTGAAACACACCATTTGGGCACACTCGCATGCCTCTGACAAAGTCACGGTCATTCACCATCCTCCAAGTTCTTTCTGATTCAGCCTTATGTTAACGCAAAACGCATTTAAAAAAAAGGTTTATTGTTCAATAAAGTGTGTACTATATATATGTATATGACAAAAATATCAAGTAACGTCGTCTTCTGAATTCAGTAAACAATTAATCGTACATTAGGTCTGTCTGTCATTAAACATGTTGTTACAGATGTAGATATGATCATGGATCATGATGGATATTAAAGCAATGCGAATTAAAATTGTTTCCGAGAGACGTAGAATCATTATTTATTATACCGACATGAAATCTGTTTATTCTAAGAATCAAATATTAATGTCTTCTTATGTATATCAGATCTAGAACCGATTGGTAGTTTGGTATGTTTTATGTGTGGAGAAGAAATATGCAAGATGAAATCAATATCAATATTTCTTCGGAATTATTTAATTCCTCTATTACTTGTTCAAATACAATGTATCAAATAATGTTGGAAAACCCTACTTGAGTTACATTCATCGCTAATAGACTATATAATTATACAGACATATTTAACCACGCTTTAATGATAAATTTACACTCGAAAAATGACACACAACCCCCCCCCCCCCCCCCAAACATAATAATAATGTATTTCATTTCTAGTTGATTTCACTTGTTTAAACTGGTCCATCTTTTTACATATTTTAGTACTGAAAGTAGTTACGTTGCAAAATATTATTGTAAATTAATACGTTTAATACTCATAAATGCCAGACAACTCGGCCCGAGGACAACTCGGCCCGAGTAAGTAAGTAAGTAAGTAAATTTTATTGAAATAGAGACCAAACAGTGATCTATCATCAATTTTACAACATGTTTACAGGAGAAAACAAACACTACAAAAATACATAATTACAAATGACACAATACCATGACCATAAATTTTGTGACATTACAGCTGAGGCAATAATAAATATTCAATAAAAGTTATCTTTCCTATACCAAAATTCCAAATTTATACAAATCATTACAAATTTTGTTTAAATGTTTGATTAATGTTATACAATTTACTAACACCAGATATCAGAACTTTACAGATATCAAGATCATGACTGGTCAAAATAAACTTAAACTTATCTTCATCAGAAAAAGAAATGAAGCTAGGCACTATATCTATAATATTCTTAAAAAATAAATTTCTAGCTTCATTCAACACATTACACTTCATTAAAAAATGAAATTCATCTTCAACACCATTGTGACATAAATTACATATCCTTTTTTCTACTGATAAATTCAAGTACCGTCCTCTTTCAATGTTCAAATTACAATTACTTATACGAATTTTAATAAAGTCGGCCAATTCAAATTTATCCACATCTGCATATAAATATTGTTCCCTTAAAAAATTGTTCTTAAATGTACGATATGTTCGTAATTTATTTCCACCAGAAGCCCTCTCGTCATTAAATAGTTTTTAGACCAAAAGCTAGAATATCTATCTTGCAGCTTTAAATATATAGCTGACAAGGTTTTTTGTTTTGAAAATGTTCCTTGATTTTCCCATAAATGACCAAATCCAATTAACAATGAAAAAGTTTTCAATTTATTACAAAGACTATCCTTTACAAGTAAGTTATTGCTATATGCTTTAACAATTAAATTACACTCATTAGCTTTTAAAATATGAAGCCAATATTCAACACTAGATTTCAGTGCATTTATAGACAGTGGAAATAATCCTAAATCACCTAAAACACCTAAGTTTGATGCTGATTTGTGTACTCTAAGAACATATTTTGCAAACTTTATTTGAACTTTGTTTGGAATAAACTTGTCATAATTAGATTCAAATTCATGAATATTGTGACCTTTGAGAATAAGTGGCAATGCCCATACTTCACTACAATATAATAAAATAGGTCTAACACATGTATCAAAAAGTTTCAAATGTAGTAACACTTCACTTTTGTTAGGAAAAAGAGCTTTACGAATACAGAATGAGGCTTTTCCAGTTTTTTTTGACAGATGATTAATAGCTTCTGTAAAAGAACCTGATGGTTTTAACAAAATACCAAGATACTTATATTCATTAACAATACCTACAGTTTGATTATCATACAAAAAAGATTCCTGTTTGATAATTTTGCCAGATTTATTAAAAATAATAACTTTCGTTTTATTTATGTTCACTTCAAGATTCCATTTTTCACAATAAGATTTCAAAATGTCCAGAGATTTTTGTAAACCAGAAGAAGTCTCTGACATTAATACAATATCATCTGCATATAAAATGCATGAAATCTGGTTTTCATTTAGTGAAACAGGTGTACATGTTTCATCAAAATGACCAACTAAATCATTTATATACAAAGAAAATAAAGTAGGACTTAATATACATCCTTGCTTGACTCCAATATTGGTGTCGAGACAAGTCGGCCCGGTTTAATAAGGCATCTCGGACCACAATAAGACAAGTCGGCCCGACGGAGGACAACTCGGACCATCCATCAAATGTGCAGTTTTATTTGAATTTCCAACTAATTTTACCAGTAAATTTTATTTTTTTTTGTAAATATATATTTGATGTCTTTTATTATGGGTCAGTGTCTTTTTTTAAAACAAGGTGCAGCTGTTTCGGTAAATAAAAAAAAGTTGTACCCTTTATTGCATAATAACAGGCAAGAGTAACAACAAACAGCACTACAAGTAACACAATTGCGATACAGCAATATTCTTGGCTTGGGAATACAAAGTACCACACATCTTCAGGAGCCGACATGGTGTGATCTGGTTACTGGCGTAGTCAGACCAATACTGTGATATCATGCCCTGCACCTTCTCAGGCTTCTGTGAACTCTCTTCTTCTTCTTCTTCTTTAGTTATCCTGTTATCCATCAATTTGTGATGATCACTAACAGTTGCATGCGTGGGTAAAATAATTTAGATCGTTATGATAGAATTAAATCTATCATTTTGACAACATATTTACAATTTGCCAAATAAATCAATAAATAAATATATTTTTTTAGTTTATTATCTTTTGTGTAATTTTTTTAATAAATTTTAGGTATCTTTAAGATAAAACTATGTACATGTTACTGTAAGTTGGCAGAGAACAGCAGGTGTTAGCTGTTCTCTGAAGGTGACTACTGTGGGTGATAATGCAATTATTGGTGGCAATGCATTCCAATATATAACTGTATTTGGGAAAAATGAATATTTATATGAGTCTTTTGAAGTTTGTATGTGTTTAAAAGTATGAGGGTGGTTTTGACGTGTTCTTGTATCTGTTGGTATGAGAATTGTTGTTGGTACGGCTACTAATTGATGGATGATTTTATAAAACATTACCAGTTTAGTTTTGAGCCTACGTTGTTGAAGAGGTTGCCAGTTAAGAGTTTGAAGCATGTCTGTTACACTGCTTGTGTTATGGTAACGGTTACAGGCATACCTAGCTGCCCGCCTCTGTACCATCTCAAGTTTATTCTGCTGATCAGCAGTGTGAGGGTCCCAGACGGAGCTAGCGTACTCTAGTTTCGGTCGGACAAGTGCTTGGTATGCCTGTGATTTAATGTTTGTATTTGAAGTTTTTAAATTACGTTTTAGAAATCCGAGACTTTTGCTCTCTTCTGACGACGGCGTAGATTTCCTTCACTTATCATCTTTAGCTGCAGTGGTATCTTGTCGGCTTCAGTTAGGTTTAATGGTACTTAAAACTTTAATTTATTAATTTTATTTACATTATTCAGAGACAATTTTGTTTAACATGTTTTATTTTAAATTTTGCGAAGTTCAGATAAGACTTCGGATCTGATCAGATCGATCCTAAATTATTAATTTTGGCAAAAGGGAAACAACTCCAGTATCAATAGTTATATCCCTTTATGACTTCCGTATTTACCATAGCAACTCGCGTAAACTCCCGCTGGTTTATTTTTATCAACACATGGAGTGATCGTTTGTTTACATTCTTAAAACTTTTGTCAAGACATCAGTATGCCCCATTTAAAAGAACCCAAGGAAAAGGAACCACTTTGGAAAGAATGGGACTATCTAGCACAAAAGAAGGGCGTTAGGCATACTGTTTATTCCGTCAACGGGGATCAATACACAGGGGAATGGCTGGACAACAAGAAAGATGGTTAGATTTATAGTTATTTGTAATTAAATTTCTAAATTTTCTGCAGTTGATTGAAGTACATTTATCTATAAATGTTATTCCTATGAGTTGATGGTGCATAAAAAAAGCTACATCGATATAAGAAGTACGTACATTACAGACAGTTACACAGTCAATGAATTTCATTTATAATTTTGGACAAAATAAAAACTTACAAGACATCTCACATAAATAATTATTAATGCCGGATTTGTTGTCTAATAATTTGACATTGTTTGTAAATTTCACTTCAGAGATAGTCTTTATGCTGAATGCATGCACTCATAGTCATACAGTCATATTCGAGTTGAATATCCATTAATGCTCCTGTCAAATTTTGGCTATACATCATGGTTTATGTTGGGTTGAACTTGAAGAAAATGGTTTTGGGTTGTTGCATCTCGAAAACCTGTTCATCCAGAGTATTTCTGCGCTGGGTAGTTTCTCCGTGATTTAAATGAATAATATATATTTGTGTTCAATAAAGTAATAAACACTTTTTACAAGTTTTTATGTCATATGCAAAATTAAACTGTATTCTTATTTAAGATATTTTTACAGTATAAGTAAAACAGCTTGCCAATAGAAAAATATTAGATAGTAACAACATCAAAGTAATGATCACATATCAGGCTTCTCAGCTTGGAATTTAAGTAAAGTTTTACAATTAATATAATAGTGCAATGTTGATATAATTAAAAAAAGATATTGCTATAAAATATCAGATTACACAGTCGTGTGTATTAATTATAACCATAGAACCCTCTAAACCTTTGTTTATAATCTTAAAACAACAAGCTATTAGTTAATAATAGGTGAGTGTGCTCACCTGTTAGTCCAATTATCCACACCTGAAAAACCTTCAACATAAACAACAAAATATCAATGAAGTTTTATCAACCTAAAAAATATCATAAAACAGAATATGTATCATTATATTATAGCACATTTTAAATTTAAAATAGAAAAGAATATGTTTATTAGTCAATCATGGACCCATTAATGGCAAAATGACAACACACAACAGCATTTTTATTTAAGCATGGAGACACATACATATACTGGGGGTACGATAGACCAAGGAAGAAATTCAATAATAATATGAATGTCATCAAGATAACATGTTTGCAGGAGAGCTTAATGCTTAATTTAATTAATGTGTACTAAATTAAAATGTTTCATGTTAATTCTAGGAAAGGGAACATATAGATGGAAAGAAAATGGTGCATTATATGATGGAGACTGGAAGAAAGGAAAGAGAAATGGATTTGGTACATACAGTGTCCCAAAAAAGACAGGAGGATACAGGAAAGAATATTCAGGGGGATGGAAAAATGATATGAGACATGTAAGACAAAAATGCCTTTTGCTATTTTCCTTTTTTGCTTTTAGCATACTATTTATTATCAGGAAATATTACCTTTGATATGTGACAAACAGTTAAAATGAGAAATTGATTAATGAAAATATTTAAGGATTGTTTTCAATTGCTGGTTAGATTATTAGATAGACAATTTTGGGTGGGCCGGTTTACACCAATAAACCATGAATCAGTTTATTTTCAGCATAAACCCACCCAAAGTCGTCTATATCCAATAATCTAACCAACAATTTAAAACAATTCTTATACTTTAAATTCACTTATTATGAAAAGAAATAACACAAATAGTATTTAATATAATTATGACATCAACAATCAGTCACATGCTGAAATACCAAGTTAGGTAATATGAAATCGATATTGCTCAGCTGTTGAGTGGTTAAAGGAAATTAAAATATATTAATGTATTTGTGAAGAGGACTAACTTGTGTTAAGGTAAAAGATAGCAACATCCATTTCAATCACAATTTTAAAAAAAGCCAAATATAGTTTTGAGTAACATTATTTGATTGAATGACATGAGGTAATATTTGAATTTCCAGGGTTATGGAACACAGTTTTATGCTGATAATGAATACTATGAGGGGGAGTGGTATGCAGATAAGAGAAGTGGTTGGGGTCGAATGTACTTTAGTGATGGAACAATTTACGAAGGAGAATGGTATGATGATCAAAGAAATGGACAAGGAATGATCAGATTAAGTATGAACTTAATTTTGTTTTGCTTTTATTTTAAAAGTGCTGTTTGACCTAAGAATTGAAACAAAGGATTCTTTTATTTACCTGAAAAATATAATAATTACTTATACATGCTTTTTTTGGGGGGCCACAGTGTCCGAGTGGTTGAGGTAGTTTGTCTACTATTGATCACGTGGTCTGTCAACACTGAAATTGTGGGTTCAATTCTCACTGCGTGCAGCGTATACTTGACTCCAATCTTAATTGACAAGGATTGCAAGTTTCCCTACCGCAGGTCGGGGGTTTTCTCCAGGAACTCCTGCTTCCTCCCCCAATAAAAACTGGACGCCAAGATATAGCGGTGCAATACTGTGTCCTTATTAGTGTTCTGCATATTTTTTAAGTAGTAAAGTTTGTTAAGTTTTGTTATGTATATAATGTTTCATAATAAAAAACTAGATACCATTATTCTAGTGATGTTTTTGTTTAAATACCAAAAAAGAAGAGGTACATGAATTATTTAAATAAAACTTCAATGATTTTTCAGCAAATGAAAATAGATATGAAGGATCATGGAAGGATGACAAAAAGAATGGTCCTGGTAAATTTTTTTACCTAACAAGTGGACAAATATATGAAGGTGTGTGGAAAGATGACATAGCGAAATGTGGCAATATGAGAGACTTTGACAGAGAAGGAGCACCAGAGCCCACTAAATATCCTATACCTGACGTAAGTTAAGATGACAAAATATAAACTTTAGGAAGGGATGGGAGTACACTGCCTGCCCAGTCCACTAGGAAAGTAGAAGTGGGTTAGTGTGTGCCTCATGTGCGTACCTACACTGAGGTTGCAAGTTCGATCCTTACTGTGGTTATTGTATGGTCCAATTCTTCCTGAATTTTCAACGAATGCCTGGTTTCTTACAGAAGTTTGCGTCTTTACCAGGTTCTCCTACTTCCTTCCCGGATTAAAACTGGGTGCCATGATATAGCAGAAATATTGCTGGATGTGGCATCTAACAACATACAAACAAAAAACAATTGATCCCTGAAAAACTTGCGAACAAGTTTAAACTTTGATTTTCATATTGCAGAAATTTTTATTTTGATTGATAAGATAATCTGCAGCCATGGTAGATAAGTTCCATGTCTCATTGCAACAAAAGGAACAAACTAATTTTTGAACAGACCTTAGGGCATTTAAGGGACAAAATATTGTTCTCATTTGGCAAATAAACAAAAAGTATATAAAAAAATTAAAATTCCCCCTTCTCTTAATATTTTGTGGATCAATGTGAAAAAAAAATTGTAAGCATCCTCAATACAACTTAAAATATCTGGCTGAACAAGAAATACAAGTCTAATTAAGAATTAGTTGACTATATATGTAAACAACATGTTTGTCTGTATGTCTGTAAATCTTGTACCTGAGACATTGTCTTTATTTTGTAGGTTAAATTATTGAATCCAGAATCTGTATTACAAGATGCTGAAGAACAATTTTTACAAGATCATGATTAGATGAATAATCTGCTGCCAATGTCTTCTACTGTTCAAACATTTATTCAGAAAATTCAGGTGTCGGGTTACAGAGTTATTGAAAATATAATGAAAACAACATGATATCAATAGAAGTTGTTTCATACGTTTTAATCCTCAAATATTTTGACATGTTATGCTGTAACAATCTGAATCTAATGAATGAAGCCAATGTTTAACTTATTTAAATGTTTATATAAATGTTATACTTGACTGTGATATGTATGGAAGTACTACAGATTTTGTGAGAATGAAATAATGAAAGGTAATAAATGTTTTATTGTACTAAAAACAGTTATTTCTGCAACCTTTTCATTTTAGGAAGACGAAAAAACCCCCACTGTATGCTGTTTTATTATACAAGCTGTTGCATATTATCAGTTTGACTTAATTAAAAAGATCTGCTCTGTGTATTGTCATCAATTTTTCATGCTGAATCAGTTTTTACAGACATTTTAAAATAACGATGTATTGAATTAACTCAATAGGTCCTGTATAGTAGTCCTGCTGGAGATAGGATTCTCACCAGTTAATCCTGCTTCCTCTGACAATATGAGGACAAAACAGCTGACAGCAGGATACCAGTAACAACTCTAGATCTAATCACTACAATTTAAAATAATAGCCATAACTTTTAATGGAAAAACCATAAGGAAGATCAAACCATTGTTTTTTTTTCAATGAGATTTTTACTAAAAACACAGTGACAACTACTACACATGTAGGATATAGTGGCAGCAATAATAATGAGAACTCTAAAAATTCATAAATGTGAAATCATTGTTTTGGAGAAATGAAAACATTACATACTATTTAGATAACATGCATGCATTTTATATGACCATATATAAGCATTAAAGATGTTTTGGCAAAGGTCATGGAAAAACAAAATGAAGCCCATATAGACATACATGGCATGTATGATTTATTTCTGTATTAATAGTTTACCGTTTGCGAAAACCACTCTTACAGATACATTTTGTTTTGTTTACTTTAATGACAAATGTGAAGTGTGAAAAGATAACAAAATTATTTATTGTATATATATATATATATGTCAGTATATAGTATTGCAAGTGATAGTTGGGCAGAAAAAAGTGAACAAGACAATAAAGCGTTACTGACTTGCATGTCCTTGGTTATAGACAAGTGTAGATATACCAAACACGAACCGCACAGTTAAATAAAAAACTAAAACAGGAAAAATAATTCACCAACCCACCTGTCCCTTCTTTACATTTTACTAACCTACATATTATCTTTGTTGTTGATAGGAATTTTTTGGGTACCTACGTTAAAATGGCTACATTCAAATTCCTATTTTATACATGCTGGTCCTAAATATAGCTAAATTATTGTTTGTTGCATGTTTACATTCACAAATCAACACATGCTTTTTTAATTGATGGATTTAAAATTTTTAGTGATGATATGTTTACAAACACATTCCTTAGACTCGAAAGATAAACTCTATTCCATGTCGATGATCACCATACAGTATAAAATAACAAATTTATACAATCTACGTTACTAATGGTTACATTTTGCAACCAGAGGCTCTTAAGAGCCTGTATCGCTCACCTGATTTTATAGGCAATGAAGATGGCATTTCCCTGATGTTAAAGTAAGTCCTGTAATTTTCAATAAACTTTAAATAGGACCATCCAAACAATATTACTAGAAAGCTTTGTTTCATTGGTTAACCAGTTGTATAGAGAAGATTTTTTTTATTTGCCCATAGGGTCCTATGTTAAACTAAGTCCTGCCGGGGAGGTGGCCATTTTGAATTTCCAATTGCCATAAAAAACATAAACTTTATAAAGGACCACCCAAACAATATTGCTAGTAAGTTTTTGTTTCCATTGATTAACCGGTTTCAGAGAAGAAGCCTTTAAAAACTTTTTCCCATAGGGTCGTATGTTAAACTAAGTCCTGCGGTAGCGGCCATTTTGAATTTCCAATTGCCATAAAAAACATAAACTTTATAGAGGACCATTCAAACAATATTGCTAGTAAGTTTTTGTTTCCATTGATTAACCGGTTTCAGAGAAGAAGCCTTTAAAAACTTTTTCCCATAGGGTCCTATGTTAAACTAAGTCCTGCGGTAGCGGCCATTTTGAATTTCCAGTTGGCATAAAAATCATAAACTTTATAAAGGACCATCCAAACAATATTGCTAGTAAGTTTTGTTTTGATTGGTTAACCGGTTTCAGAGAAGAAGCCCTTTTTAACCTTTTTCCCATAGGGTCCAATGTTAAACTAAGTCCTGCGGTGTAGGCCATTTTGAATATCAGATTGGGATAAAAAACATTAACTTTATAGACGGCTATCCAAACAATATTGCTAGTAAGTTTTGTTTCCATTAGTTGGCCGGTTTCAGAAAAGAAGCCTTTCAAACTTTTTCCCATAGGGTCCTATGTTAAATTAAGTCCTGCGGTGGCAGCCATTTTGAATTTCCAATTGCCATAAAAAACACAAACTTTATAGAGGACAATCCAAACAATATTGCTAGTAAGTTTTTGTTTCCATTGATTAACCGGTTTCAGAGAAGAAGCCTTTTAAAACTTTTTCCCATAGGGTTCTATGTTAAACTAAGTCCTGCAGTGGCGGCCATTTTGAATTTCCAATTCCCATAAAAAACACAAACTTTATAGAGGACCATCTCAACAATATTGCTAGTAAGTTTTGTTTTGATTGGTTAAACGGTTTCAGAGAAGAAGCCCTTTTTAACTTTTTTCCCATAGGGTCCTATGTTAAACTAAGTCTTGAGGTGGCGGCCATATTGGTTTACCATTCAAAATAAAAAAACACAAACTTTGTAAAGGTCCATCCAGTGAACATTATGGCCAAGTTTGGTTTCAATTTGCCAAGTGGTTTCAGAGAAGAAGATTAAAATGTAAAAAGTTTAGACGCAGACGACGACGCAGACGGACGCAAAGTGTTAACAATAGCTCACATGACACTTTGGGTCAGGTGAGCTAAAAAGGTTTAAAGAGAGTAGTTTTTTGTGGACTGTTGACTTTCATCATTAAAGGAATTCCTCTAGCATCAATAGGCTTCATACCCACCTGATTTGTTATAATATTCTAAAGTTTCATTGGAATCAAATACAACATTTTGAATTATTGTGCGGAAACGGTTTTTTGTAAACATGTCTAAAATTTGTTGACAAATGTGACCCTGAAGTTGAATGGATTACCCCAAAAATCGATAGGCTTCTGATCAACTAAATATGAAACTATGTCCCAAAGTTTTTAATTGAAATTATGTGCCAACTGAGTTCTTGATTGGAATGGGTTTTTTACAATCAAAAATTCATTTTTTGGCAATTGTGACCTTGAAATTTGACGGATTATCCCCAAAATCGATAGGCTTTTGATACAACTAATATGAAACTATATTCCAAAGTTTCATTGAAATCAAATGAAAACTTCTTGCCTTATTGTACGGAAATAAATTTTTTTGTAAAGATTTCTTAAGTTTTTTGTTGAGTGTGACCTTCAAATTTGACAGATTTTTCCCAAAATCAATAGGCTTCCTACCAACCTGATATAACACAAAATCCCAAACTTTCATTCTACTTGGATACAAGCTGTCGAGCAGGGGTATAGAAAGCAACTATCTTTAGTGAAGACCACAATACCTACAAGACTGGTTTAAAAGTACTTCAAAAAGAACATTAAGTTGGACATAATATGTTATTAGAAAGACAACAGTGTTATTATTCCATACAGCCTAAGTAAATTAGTTACTAATATGTGGTTTCCAACAATAAACTATAGCAATCACAAATAAAAACAGTAGTTAGTCTACTAATGATTAAGTGCCTGTCAACACTGAGGTTGCAGGTTTGAGTATCGCTGTGTGTGCAGGGTGTTCTTGATTCCTGTTGTAATTGACAAGGATTGCTAGTTTTCCTACCAAAGGTTGGGACTTCCTCCTGGTACTCTATCTGCCTTCTCCAATAAAAACTCAACACCATTATGATAGCTGAAAATAGGGCATCTAATGGGACATCAAATGATACCCTGCCATGTTGCATTGTTGTTAATATTTAAAGAATTACACATCAGCCTACAGGAACAGCTGAGCATGATAACAGTTCATCTCGGGAAAACAGTTTTCACCTTGATCATGGACTCATAATCATAATTAAATACGCCCAACTCAAAAATTACAAATAGGACCGTATTGAAAATTCAACTTGATTTTCATTTTATAGTAATCTAATTATTTGAAAACTGCCTATTTTTGACAAAATTTTCAAATAATCATTTGGAAACCAACTGTGTACCAAAAAATTTTTGAATCGGCACAAGTCTAAAACTTCAAATTGGATTGTGTTGAAAATTGAACTGGTTCTTCATTTTATATTATTCAACAGCTGTGCAAAGTTTAAACAAAATCATTTATAAACTTTTTCAATTTAAAATTTGGAAACCATTGGTCACAGACAGATGGGCAGACACTCATATCTGGAAGCTATATCATATAATATTCCACCACTTTGTGTGGCAGGGTATAAAAATTGCAGAAAGTAGTGTTGTTAAAAACCAAACAAACATTAACATATTTGTGTAGAACTAGTGAATGTTGTTTAATGCAGTAAAGTAATTTTCATGACATTATGGAAAGAACCAGTTGGGTCCTGGATTGTTTTTTTTAATACCCGGTACTCCACTATTAGAGGCTTTTATCATAGTTCTTACACACTTGAATATTGGGTCATAGTTAGACATGTATTCTGACTACAAGCCAACCAATCTGCCTTCTACATACTAAGTGTTTAGTGCAAAAGTACAATTTTGATGTCATCAGTTAAAATCTAGCAGGATTCAATCTTGAAACCAACATAAATCAAATGTGTGGGGATAATGAACCAATATTACCAAGCAAATTAAACTAGTTTTTTTGTAATATATTTGTTAGTCTATCTAAGAGGCATTTAAGTTGTGTTAAAGAAAAACATAAATTCATGTCAATCTTTTATTTCATATTTATTGCAAAACAGACCAAAGGGTCATAACTCTCAACTCCTCAAACCAACTACGCTTGTAACAATCCCATGATAATACATAATTATTTCTGACCAATGTACATTTCACACCAATAAATAAAACTAGGTCAAGTATTACAACAGCCTTTCAAAATACTGAAATTGATTTATAAATTTTTGTAAGATTTTAACTGCCCTGGATGCTAGCGAATATATTGTAACATTTTGTTCCTGTCATTTTAATTCTGTATAATGCTCATAAATTTATAAAGAGTTGTCTTTCTTTTATTAGTATTTTCATTTGTTATGGGCAGAATAAATGTTTAGATATATACAAAATAAATTATCCATAGCAAGGTATTTGGTGTTAATAAATAAAAAGTCAAAATGACAATTGCCATACAAATTGTGAGGAAATAAACAACCACCTTTTCCAAAACTGTAACAAAACAAGACACAACCCAGTCACACAGTAGCCCAGAGGGAATCTGTGACATACACACTAGAGATACAGATACAGAATTATCAATCAGTTTTTAATATTACACAGCTCTTTTTTTTTATCAAACCCTAAGTATATAAATGAAACATTGCTCGTTGAACAACTGTTATACTACTGATTGAGTTTTTATGTAAAATTATAATCTTAAGTCTATGATACAATAAATACATGTATACTAAAAATCACACCCAGTGGAGTGCAGTATTTTGTTTGCATTTTTCAATTTTTCCATAATATACCTTTTTATGTCAAAACGCAGGTAGAAGAAATTAATTTACAGTATTTGGACAAACCATGCGACATTTTGGGCATCGATTGCAAATGACAAAGATCGAATGTTTGGAACACACAAAATCGACTGCACATAAGTTACATATGTTCAAAATATGGTTAAAATTTTCTCTGGAAAATCCCTTGATCAAAATGACAAAAAAACCGACATGTTTCAAAATGCTTAATATGAGAAAACTGCTGATTTCAAAGTAAATTTTTAAATATTTAAAAGGAGCGTCAGCTCAACCATATGCTGTAAGCAGTTTTAACTTACAAAAAAACTCCATCAAAACAAGTTGACTTTTAGTATAGTTTACTTGGAACATAGGTTCTAACTTCTTACAAATATTACTGTTATTATTATTTTTAATAAAATATAAAAAATGTCAAAATCCTCCACAGATCATTGTCTCTATGCATAATATTAAGAGTTATCTCTCTTAGATTATAATAAAATGACTGTTCCTGTTAAACTACAGTTCTACAATTCTATTGATGTGTTAAAAAAAATTTACAAATATAATACAGATCATTATATTTTCTACATGACTTTTGGCACAAACTACAGCTCAGTTAGATTTCCCACAGCGGGGAGCCTTGTCCACTTTACTAGTACCATTAATTGTGTAAAAATGGTTAACCTAATTTGTGTTAGCTTTTTCAGTAAACTTGCATGTTTTAATAAATAAAGAAAAAGAAACAACTCTGAGGGGTGGGCAGGGTTGACAAGGGGGGAAATTTTGCACCCCACATAAAACAACTAACAAATCCTCTTAAGCTTTAGTGTATGTAATTAACCTACAATGTATAATCCTACAATTTAACCTTTAACAATGCATAATAAAACTGTTGAGTATTCTTTGGTAGAAAAATATCACAGTTAAACAGTACATTTGAAAACTACAATATTACATCAGTACCTACAACTGTCATACACATTGTACTACTGTGGTTTCATTTTTATTCGTGGGGTACCAATTTTCGTCGTTTTCGTTGCTGGGGACAAACCACGAAATTAAGAATTCAACGAAGAAATCTATAATGATGGTACGCTGTTATGAGAAACTGCTATGGGACGGTTGTTTACATGACATGGATAATGATGACTGATGTTCAAGGTGCATCATTTTGTTGACATGTTTTCGATTGATATGACAATTTTGCATTATAAACAACTTTAGTGTGTTTATGACACTAAATAAAATTGATAAAAAAACATAGTTTTTATTTTTAATTGTGTATTCACATCAGTAATGAACTTACTTCCTGTTGTGCCTTTTCGTTGTAAAGTGTTGACAATACACAATTATTAAAGTAACTTTCTTAATGGAAATAACGATAGATAAAGCAATCTATTTTGTAACACCTTTGATACGGAATTCCATCTTTAAAAACCGCTAATAATATCATCAAGTTTATTGTCAAACAATTTTTGCCCCAAGGAATGTACGACGAATTTACAATGAACTGTTTATTTAGATTGGTTTTAATAAAATGACATGTTTATTAATTATGTTTATGGCTACAAAACAAAATTTGTTTAATCTTTATACTTCATGTTCCTTGTAAACAAAACTGTCAATACGCCGTTTTCAAGATAGGTAATTAGATGTACACTTTCACATGATTTATGGTACCACATGATTTTATTTAGGGCATTTTACTCAACGGTGAAAATTGTGATTACCAGCGACAAAAAAACGGCATAAAACGCAACCCTTCTATAAATTTATGTTTAGTGTACGCTTTGCCCTACGCTACAACAAAGAACAGGTTTTGTTTTGCATCGTCTTTCTTAAGCCGTCCCATTTCGTTTTAATGTCGCCGCTTTCCACTAAAATACCGTAAATTGCTATGAAATCCCATGATCAGCTTTTCAATTTCCACCTTCCGAGATCGATTATGTCTTGAAAATAATGTATTAAAAATGGACAGACTAACATTGTATGTGAATACCGAAAATTTATAAGCAATTCCCCATATCTTTGATTTTTTTATTTTTCTTGATTCCGCGAACCACGAATTTAAGAATCCCACGAAATGTCTTTTTTCCTCCAACCACGAAAATAAATGAAACCACAGTACATTCACTGTACATGTAGGTACCTATAGCTACTATTAAGAATAATACTGACCTTAAAACTAAATACACATGTATAATACATGTACAAAATACATGTAAGTAACAAAAATTATATGTATTATTATGTAAAACTTAATATTAAGAGTGATATTTTCATCATTGTTGACCGGTGGGTAACAGTTCACAATACAAAACTGATCAAAATTAAAGCAATCAACACTTCATGATTTCAAAATAAATAATACCCCAAAAAAGTAATTTACAAAAGAAATAATGTACATGTTAAACTCAATTACAAAAAATATGCGAATCTTCACATGTCTAAAAAAATGTTTATACAAAATTTCAAAAAGGCTAGTTAAATTTAAGCTGCAAGTTAAATTATTCTTTGTGAATTAAAAAGTATCAAAATTTAAAATATTGCAAAATATGTATAAACACCAAAGTGTTTTGTGACTAATTATACAACAATATAGATAGCACCTCATTTAAGCACCAAACATTTGTACCAACAAAAACCCTTGTTAAATCGATTGAATTCTTCCAAGGCACATAGATAATCTACTACAGATCATGATAGCAAAATCTCATACAATACATACATCAACAACAATAAATCAACAAGTGTAAATGTTTTAATTCATCATTTATCTTTTCCCATTTTAGTATATTTTCATGCAGGTAACTTGTTAACATTAAAGAAGTTCTCTATTTCATTTTGATTAATATCCTGGCAAACTTGTATATTTTCAAAGTTTTTTGACACTGCTGGTACATACACCTTTATTACAGAATGTTCTCATGGTTTTTAGATATTTACAACATACATTGTAGACAACTTTGAAATTAGAAGTATCATATTTAGATTCAATATGTGGTATACTGCCCATGCTAATTAAATTTCCTTTAACTTTTTGCAAGGCCCATAACTCTCACTATAAAGATCAATATGAAGGTAACAGTAAACACACTGCCAAAATGATTTTTAAAATATCTACTGATCTTTTGGAACCAGCTAAAATTGTTTTAATAATAAGCTAATATTTATAAAAAATATAATAATGGAAAGGATCATATTTAATACAAAATGAGACAATTCCTTTATCTTCATCTCCATGGTGACCAACATGTGTACAATACACAAACATTGATTTGTTGCTGTTACTTATAATAAAACATGCTTTTAGCCAATTAAAATAATGAAATAGCTGTATAAAAATAATGTGGCACAATCTGTATATACTTATAATGCTTCTACATGTCAATAACAAAATATAAACAGTGAAATGACAAACCAGATTAAAATAGTAAACCATCATACTATATCTTAAATGCTAAGTTTAATAAACATCACATCCATTATTATCCAGTAGAGGTTAGTCAAATTGCATGAAATTTATTTGATGTCAGATTTAAGCTATAATCAAATCGCACCATGTTCATTTGACCTTAGATTCCAGCCAGTCAAATCTCGCCTTGTTTAATCAACATCTGATTCCAGCCTATCCAGAAGAGGATAGTCAAATCGCACCCTGTTATGTAAGCATACACCTTCGTTGTCACTGGTGATGGGTAAACAACAACATTTATTGTGGGACAACAATTTGTAAGTAATCAACCAAATACACAACAGTATGGCTGCATTGACTCCACAATGCCACGAGAAATAAAGAGAAATCATCCAAGCATCATTTGTTGTTTCTGTTGCAACCGTACCATTCATCAAAAAGAGCGCAGTATGCAGAATCCATGTTCCGAGCAACATGGAAAACACTCCACGAAACAGAGGGAAAACTATATTATTGCGGAACTTCATTTCTAAGATAGTGATAGCACAACACATAACAGCGGTATACTGCATCAAATTGTGCACAACACACTGTAGCGAATCTTCTGTTGTGAAGTGGCAGCCATAGAGTAAAGCTTGAGCACCAAAAGCAAATATCAAAGTTATATAATCAAGGTCGTCAACAATAAATTTAACCTTGAAATGTCCCAAAATTTCAATTATGTAACTGAAAGCAAAAAAGGCAAATACAGTCATATGAAGAAGATTCAAATAATTCAAATTGTGTGCATTTCCAAAATCTGTTGCCAAAATAATTTCATAAACAATGTATCCAATGCTAAATAAAAACTTCAAGAGGCTCTCCACGGGTATCTTTCTACAGAACAGACAGCATGAATAAGTCAATGTGCTGATAAACGGAGTTCTTTGTTGTTTGGCTTGGTAGTATTTTTTTGTTGTTTGGATGCTCCACCATAATCCACACAGGAGGAAAAACACTCCCGATAAATGTAGTGACAAATCCATGGCAACTATATATTTTTCTATAAAAGACAAATGAATCATTTAAGGTAAAAAAGAGTACCAGACAGACTTTTAATGACCCATGATGCATATGAATTCCCTGTTATTGTAATGTAAAACAATTTCTAAATTCATACAGAGTAGTCTTTCTTCAGCTGGTATTTTCATGTTATATCAATAGTGATTTTGTATGCATAGTTTTTAAAAGATTGCAAAAACAAAAATGTCTGAATGGAGCCTTTGATTGTGCATAGAAGGAACTTAACCATTAAGGACAACATTAAGATATACTTGTACAATTATTTTGCACACAGATCATACATATAAGGCACCATGTTCCTTTGTGAATGAAAAGATATTTATATCTAAACTGCAGTTGCATTATTTCCAACAAGACTGTAAAATACCAATACACCTACTGTTATAAATGTAATACATGTATTATTAATTGATAATTTTGGTGTATTTTAAATTGTCCAAAGTTTACCATGTGATATTTTGTATTTTGGGGATTGACTGATTTATTTCGGATTGACTTTTGCGGATTGCACAGTTACTAAAAATAGAACAAAAATTCCAAAAATCGTGTGACGTTTTGCAATCAGCCAATTATATTTTACATCCGGCTGTCAATCGTCTTTTAGAACACAACAACAAACAATGAACATTGTTGAGCACAAAAGTTTTGCATCCTAAAATAATAGACTTTAAATTTTTATTTATTTATGTGATAAATTAAAATAAAGCAAAATTTTCAATTAATAATATAAAAAATACAGCATTTCTCTTAGTCAATACAAGTTACATTCATCGACCTCGGACTACGTCCTCAGTTGATACACATCTCTCAGTCGATATAAACTTGTATTGACTAAGAGAAAGGCTGTATTTGTATAATATTGTTATAATGTGGCCTTATGCCAATCTCAGCAACTTTTTATAGCTGTATTGTAGTGTTTAGTTTTCTGGGAGAAGTAAGCCAGAGAAAACACCCAGACAGAAAACTTGCAATCCTAATAAAAAATTAAGGCTGTAGTAAAGCCAACGCTGCTCTGGTAAGGCTCAATTTGACTGTTGCAGTGTTAATGCATAAAATTGGAGATCAGTAGTAAATGACTGTCTTAACCACTTAGCCACTGCATGAAGACGAGAAATATATATATGTCTTATTTCCAACATTTCTATATTTTTAATTTTAAAAACCATAATAAAAGTATTTTCAAAAATGTGCCATATACTTTACTTTTTGAGTACCAGCATATATTGTAAATCATACTTAGTATATAGTGCAGAAATTTTCTTACCTGTTGGTTCATATCAATGGGATTCAAGTGCAACTCAATACCATGTATACACACTGAACAGAAAAGGTCATTATTTAGGTCACTGATCTGCAACAAAAAAAAATGTACCAATAGAAATCACAAAGAAAGGCAGATATTGTATTCGATTTGCTTTTCTTTATACACTCTTTCAAAGGATGGAGATCAGTTTAAAAAATAATTCATGATATGTCTAGATCAAAGACTACTTCATTAATAATCTCAATGGTTCAAGAATATACAAAACAATACAGGCGAATTTTAAAAACAGTTAATCCTTGTATTACCTGAAATAAACTGATTCAGTAATATAATTTGTACTGTGTGTTTGTTGTATATAATTTTCACACCTCTTTCATCATTTTTTTTTTTTTTTGGGGGGGGGGGGGGGGGAGACTGGGAATCCTTGTCATTGGAGCCTATATGTTGTTTGTTGTGGAATGTACATGTAGCTACACTTAAGAAAATACAGCACCTAGATAGTTTTAAATTTTGGAGCAACAGCATGTTGTAAATTTGAGCTATATACTAGTACATGTACTAGTATCTACATGTATATACATGTCTTCAGTGCACACTTGGGCTATCTACAATGTTTTTAGCCAAGCTCAATTTCTGCCACATTATTTAACCACCAAACAAAGTTAGTTTTATGTATAAAAAATATGTACTAAATAAATCAAATTGTATACAACAAATTAATAGAATGTGTTTAACACTTTCAGTCATTTTTTAAGTATTCTAATATCATGGGCATAAACTGTATAAACTCTTTATTAAGTTCTAAAGCTTGTCAATTTCCCCTATAAGATATATCCGCTGAAGGTGTGGTGTTTCACCAGGTACTAGTACTTTGGCTTTCTCCAGCCTCCCCAATAAAAACTGGATACCATGATATAGGTACCTGTTTGTTTGTTTGTTTGTTTGTTTGATGGTGTTTAACTCCACTTTCAGCAATTTTTCAGCTATATCTTGGCGTCCAGTTTTAATTGGGGGAGAAAGCTATAGGTACCTGAAAGTTTGCTAAAAGTGACATTAAACCCTATTCAAACAAACTTATAAAAGAAATATTTGTACACAAAATTCGTAGTTTTCAATCTAGTAATTCTTGTAACTTGAACAGAAGTTAACATTTTATTATACAGTAGTATGGAATTCATGGATATTTGGCAAATGTACAAATAATTGCAAATTAACAGTTTATATGAACATTATTGTTTTCTTTGTGTGGAAAAATATTTCAAAATAAAGTATTAGAACACCCATTAAAGAAATGATTAATATTAAGTATTCTGAATTACATTAAATGCATAAATATGAAAGCAAGCTACATGTATATTTTGCTAAATTATTACACCAAAAAAACAACAAACAAAAACATGTATGTACATGAAATAGTTACACCTACATGTAGTTTTCACTTTAGTATTGAATATTATCTACTTATTAAATGTAGCTGTAGAAATTGATTTTAATTGATTGTCATGGTACACTGGGACTATACTGTAGTTTATAATATCAAAATCAAGAAAAAAATAAATTTGTTGAGACAATTGATTTATGTTAAGACTATCTCTAAAAATAACTTTTATATTCATGCATTATGTAATAAAAATATAATGTCCCATTGAAGAAAAAAGAATTGCTTGAAAACAAAAATAATATCTGGTCAAAATTAATATTTCTATTACGGTACTCCTGTAGGGACTAAATAAATACACTGTCTATTGGGCACACTGTGCTTCATGGTAGATTTTATTAAAATTATTATTTATCATGTTTATTGGTATATTTATTTACAGCAAGCACTACCTACAAATGTAAGCTACAAGACAGGTTAACAAACAATAAATCAACTGAGGGAATGGTTAAACTACTGTAAATATATTTTTGTTTGAATATTTACAGTGGTTTCAACAATTTTCCAGCAATATCATGGCATCCAGTTTTTATTATGGGGGGAAGCCGAAGTACCCGGAGAAAACAAGGACCTGCTGTAGGAAAACTGACAATCCTTAGGTGGAGTACACCCTGGCAGGGTCTGCCTAGAGTGAGAATCGAACCAGCAATCTCAGTGTTGACAGACCATGTGATCAATATTACTACCTTAACCATTCTGGAATATATTTTTTACCCCCCCACTGTCAGGCTTTCTATAGCATGACTTGATAATCTCCAGGTCAGCTGAGAAGAGATATCGTAATCATATGCTTATAATTACATTGTACCAGTAATAAACTGATGTACTAATCAATGTGTAACATCAATATCTAGCTGGTAATATTAGTGCTATATTAATTACAAATTAGTAAACAACAAAAACTATCACTGAAGATGTTGAATACTGTACCCCAACAATACTGTTTTCTTTCTCTTTGCATGACATGCCATAAATGTCTACTTTGATACTAGTAGCTTGGTACAGTTTATAAGTAGCGTTAAGTTAAATCTAACCAATGGCGTAAAGAGGACTTTTGCTACAAACAGACTGTCTGTCAGAGAAGGACTCACCCCCATATACCTCAAATTTGGGGGTAGAATAAATCAGTTGGTAGATTTAACAAAAGGGAGGATGATACTGAAAACCAACAATCAGGAGAATGCAGTTTTCACAGAAAGAATTGAACAAATGGTTAGAACATAGATTACCCAATAATTATGTCCCAGATGGCCTCAGACAGGACAATCATACATGTACAAGTATCTAGCAAGGTTGCTGTTTAAGACTTTTCAGACTTTTCATTACAGAGAACATGGTCACATAGTTGGATTGTGTATATGTATTTGCATGTCTCTTTTTAGGTGATGTTTTGGTAAAAAAAATTGGTCTGTATTCTATAAGGACGTTCTTGTACCTTGTAGTGATGCAATTATACAGAATTTATTAGTATACTATACTGAAATTGATTGTGTTGAATTTGTATTATTGTTTAATATTGAGGATGTTTGTATAGTACACTGATAACTGAATAAAAACTTCCTCAGGTCAAGTAAATAAAGCTGGCTCCAATTATTTCCGACCTATGATTCATAGATACAATTCTATCAAAGGATGAAGCTTATTATACAATGTAGGAAATGGTCATGTGACAATATCATTTAGTTCAAAACACTCCAAATGTTGTATATTGTAAACTTGATTAAATGGTTCCTGGTTGTATTATATATGTAATTTGGAATTAACATTTTAAATATATAAAAAAACCAAGACAGACCTGGTACTAACCCTTTTGTTCCGAAGAAACACGACAATTCATCCAGCAAAAAAAAAGTTACCTACATGTACTAGTATATGAAATGTATTATTTGTGAAAACTATCAATTTTATACTAAATTTGTTGTTAAAATTGGTCTATGGTCACAATTAAAACTGTCTAAGAGTAGGTACATTTGAAGTTGTGTGCTATTGACATATAGGGAAGCAAATCTATTCTATTGTAACACTTTATAAATACTGGGGGGTCTGTCGAAAGAAACTTACTAGTAATACCACTGCACGGGTCAATAGAACTTAAGGTTAAAATAAGTGGGGCTTGTCTCTTTTTGCAAAAACAAGAAGTTACATCAAATATATTAGCATTAAAATAGCTAGAACTCCATCAAATAACAATTTAAATATTAATCATGTTTGTATTTATTAATTTTTTTATCTAAAAACTTGTTATACAGCCAAGGACAAAAATGATTCCCAAAATGGCAGATCATAAAAATACTAGTACTTAATTGTCAATGCATGGCAATTCAAAGTCTGTAAACAGAGAAATTGTGATGGCCTAAGTGACAACGGCCTCTTAATTATTTGTGTATAGGGGAAACTATTAACATTTTTTGCTCTAACTTAGGCACCAAGTTTCATTGAGTAATGAGAGACGCCTAAAAACGAGCGAAATAAATTCAGCAATATCACCTTAAATTTTTGGGGTGCCATGTCAGATAAAATTTACTCAAGGAAACTCACAAACACCCATAAAATAGTCCAGAAATGCGCCTTGCACAATCAGCTGAAAAATAACCAATACATTTAATAATTAAAAAAAAATAAATTTATTTATAAATTCTGTATGAAACTGCTTTTTAAATACAGCTCTAATATCAAAATTCCATTGAATAATAAATCCACTACCTATGCTACAGCTCAGCGCAGCCAAATATCAAAATAAGAACTAATTTCCTCTCCCTCAGTCAAAGGTCATTTACAGAGCCATTGTCAAGTGTACATCTTAAAAAGCATAACTGAACTACAATAAACGTTTTTTGTTTTAATTAAGCAGAAATTGAGAGGAGTTATAAATGAAGCTGAAATAAATGACATCATTGTCTGAAATAGATGAGCTGAATGTAGATTACCCTACTGCAAATATTTAAAAAATATTTAACCCTTGTACAAGTAAACTCTTGTATTTTGAATGTGATTTCCTTAATATAATTTAGAATCTTTTAATATCTTTGCAATAATCATGTAGACCTTTTTACTCATTGAACTGACTGAATGGTTTTCATTATTTCGTTTTGTATTGAACATTGAAGGAAATAAACTTGTATCACAGCAGCAACACTCAAATTTTCAATCTATATGGGAATTCATATCAGCTTTGGAGATATTTTCTGTGGTACTGGCTTTCAACTGGTATCAACAACTTTGCTGTATGAACACAGTATAAGTCAGCTAAGTCAGAGAACTTGCACCAGTTCATATAAGGGATATCAATGTTACATTGCAAGGTAAACATGAGCATTTGACAAAATATGATGATTCCTGTACTGTTTGTTCAGGAAAAACAACTTACATTTAGCAGATCAAATTTATAGCAAGTACATGTAAGATTGCATATTTAAGAAAACCATTATATTCTTATTTTTTATTGGAAAATAATGCACCACCCATCTATGCTTAATTTAACCCTTTGGCTTTCGCACTGAATGTATCCTTTAGGAAACACAATGGGCAAGGTGAAAATATCTATAAAATTATTTTGGGGCCTGGCAAAATATGCGTGCACTAAAATCCTGGCCATGGAATCCCTTGACAAAAATAAATTCAGTGACGAAAGTGTTATGTGAAAAAATTTCTTTTATCTGCCAAACTTTTATCTTATAAGTGTTAACTGTTTTTTATGTACCTAACGTCTGGCCGCTGTATGTATTGTCCTGTACTGTACTAGTAGTACATGTATGTATGCATGTGCTAGTATGTCTGCAAAATATCTCCCATTTCTACATGATGCACTGCATTTTATCTTCAAACATGGTTGTTACATCTGTTTTTTATGTAAATGTATATGCAATGTGTGGTTGCTTTGTTTTTCTGTCATGCCTACATGTACTTGTCGGTTTTAAAAGCTCATTAGAGCTATACTACCTCATGTCATCATGATTTGGTGAGAGTTTTTTTAACATGGTTCAACTTGTACTCCTTTCGTAGATCAAGAAAGGTACCTTTTGAAACGATTATTTCCTCGATATATTTGGTGTTTTGAAATGCGATTTTTTTTTTCATTTTGATGGAGGAATTTTCCATAAGCTGGACCATACATGTTTAGCTACAATAATGTAGCTGTTTTTTTACAAAGATGGAGCTACTCATAATGGAGCAAAAACTCTTGGGATTTATATATATTTTCTGCTATTAAACTGCTGCCTTTGTTTAATAGAATTGTTTTCTTTCTCCACCTTTCATGTGATATTTCTACAATGTTTAACTAAATTAAATAGTTTTAACAATTTTTGTTTATTGTGACATTGTTGACAATATTGAAATATTGGAGTGTAGAATTTTGGAATTATATTGGTAAAAATTTTATCCATTGATTCAGAAACTATGCACTTCCTGAATTTAATTCAAATTTTGTCAACAATGCCAGGGCTCGCGTTGGAGGGCGACTCGGGCGAAGAACTGAAGTCGCCTTAACGTGGTCTCACTTCGCCCTCGATCATCTTAGAAAGCGAAGTGAAGTCGCCCTTTTATTTTTTTAGAATCGCCTGATTTCACCTTTCAAATTTTATTCCCATTTTGTTAAGAAATCTTCGTTTTTTGATACAGCGTCATGTTTATTTGTTTACGCGCCACAAAGTCAACTGGTACCCTTTGAACTTTTATTTGGTAGATAAAGCGTAGGTTTAAAATTCGACCGAAAACCAGTTCAGAGCAAAAATACGTGAACGTTTCCGGAGCGGATATGAATTTAATGCCGGAGATTGCAAATAAACGATACTAATAATGTTGAAATGAGTATTGCAATGATAGAAACGTAGTAAAAAAATAGTTTTTTGGAATTTACTTTAAACAAGTTTAAGTTAAATATGTTTAAATACTTTTAAAAGATTTGTCACAATGATGTAATTTTCTACTTTGAGTTCTAATACATGTAGTACTTCATTATAATACGTCGTTTTCAAGATAAAATTGCTCTCGTTAAAGGAGGTGGAAATTGTAATACTGATCACGTGACGTCATAAAAAATTTAGGGCACTTTTAGTTTAAAACGGTGACACTTGACACGGAATGGGACGGCATAAGAAAGACGATTTAAAACGAAACCTGTGCTGTGTTGTGCGGGGATGCAACGCCAACACTTAACATAAAATTTATGGAAAGGAGTCAAGTTTTATTCCGTTTTATGACGTTCACATGATGTTAAAGACGGTACGTTGAGGAAAGTGCCCTAAATAAAATCACGTGGTACCATTACTCACGTGATATGATACGTCTAACTACCTATCGTGAAAACGACGTATTCAATCAATTTGTAGACCCATGACAAAGAAACACTTTTTTAATGAACAGTTTTGTGACAGTTGATACTTTTTTTATTTTTATGTTTAATACATGTATTTATGAAAATGTGTGATAATAGTTAATCAAATCTTTTACTTTATCCTCAATAAATTGAACTTCTAAAAACATGTAACACTAAAAAATTCAAATGCCAAATTAACACATATTCAACATGTTCAAAAAACAAACAAAAAAGGACGCTTTCGCGACATATAATGCAACTTCTCCCTGTTGTCGAACCACTTCTCCCTGTTCCATCCTCACTTCTCCCTGTCAGCCCCACAAAAGAGAAGTGACTTCTCCCTATAATTTTGACCCAGCGTGAGCCCGGCAATGCCATGATTACGAATAAAGTGTGAACTAACGAATAAGGTGTTGTAGATAGAAATATCAGTTAAACTGCAAAGACATAAAAAAGTATGTAGCAAACCAGGGAAACAGTTTAATATCTGACAGTAAAACCCTGGTTGTGAATCACTCCTGGTTGCTTCATTACAAGTAATGGGACCTCTTTGTAGCTCCATCCATAAACTATAGCTAGATTGATGTACAGCTAATACGCATTAAGCAGTTTTCAATTGTGATGCAAAAACCAAAACCAAAACATGTTTACGTGTAGTCTAGTATATGTACTAGTATATAACGAATATATGTTTATTTCCTAATTACAGGGCCTTTATAGGAATAGTGAGTTACAACAATAAGCATTCATACAACAAAAGGCAAACATTCATTAGCAGTGTTTGAAATTAGGATTTGTAATTCACTTGCCCGAATCCTGATTTTTTAAAATTTTCTCCTTTATATTCAGTATAAATTTTGTCAAAAATTCACTTGCCCGAATGGATTTTTACTGGCCAGGGGCTTGCGGACCAGTGCTAATTTCGAAGACTGCATTAGACAGATATTCATTCATACCTGATTTAAATGATTATGGAAACAAAGAATATAAAATAAAAAAATAAATCAAAATAAAATAAAAATTGACTAGAACAAAGTGTAATATACTAGAAGCAAATGCCATATAAATGATATCTTAAAATAAAGTTTCATTAAAGGTAGTCTGCAACAACAGTTAAAAATTTAATATCTTCCTTGCCCATAACCCACTGAAAGCAATTTAGAATTAAGATTTCTAAGACTAGGACATATTAAATACAATTTTTCACAAAATGTTTTCCTATTCTGATTACACTCATAAACAGGTCAAATAAACATAAAATGTGCCTCATCAGATCATCTTCAATACAGTTTAAAGAGCATTTTTGACAGGTTCTTTTGCCACGTTGCTAAATAAATTGTTTACCCATATCATAGGTAATCATCTTTTCAGACTATAAATAAAATTGTATTGACTTGCATGCATGAAATGCAATGAGTATCTCTAAAGTTTCAAATCATACATTTATAGACATTGTTTGACCGCCAAAATTAAAAAGTTTATGTAGTTAAATTAGAAGTAAACTGTATGAAAACCAATGTCCACAAATGAAAATTTTTTATCAACTACAGATATTGCATGCTGAAGCGAAGTCTGAAAATTTATATCAAATCAAATGTGCTAGAACTGACTGGAAAGCTTTGTATTACTTCCTTTACAAAGATTCTAAAGTCAAACATATTTATTTGAATGAAAAACAAGCTGTCTCATCAATCATTTCATGTACACTTGTATAAAATAAAAATCAATTTGCTCACTGCAATTATGACATTTTCTGTTCAAGTGTAACACAATGTGAACCCAAATATATGGAAAATTCTGGTCTCCGATTAAGTACAGTTTGCAAATGTTATTTTGAATTCCAACTGGTTATATAGACCAGTGATACTTCACTTGTAGGATTTTTTTATGGTGAGTCCTGGACTCGTGACTTTTGAAAGTGGTGAGTCCCAAAAAGTTTTCATGAGTCCCGCATATCCCAGATGAGTCCAGCTAAGTGCTTGCATACAACCGCTTTCTTCGATGACCGACCCATTAAATGTCTTTTTATAAAAAGATATAATCTGGCTTGGAGAATGTTTATCCAATGCTATTTTATATTAGTAGTAGTCAAGTTTGGAAGTCTTTTGGAGTATGATTGATGTGCACTCATTACTTGAAACATGCTTATGTTTGCCCATTAAAGAGAGACTTTTGTATTACCTTGATACAGATGCTGACATTAATATTTCTTCCAAACTCATTACTCATCCACCCCCCCCCCTTTTTTCAGATCTTAGTCTATAGCAGATTATCTTATTGATATATACAAAAATTAAAAGTTTATAAGATAACTAATTAATGTTCATATTGAAGATATCTTTGTACCGGTTAAGAATTCTTACTTAAAAAAAAATGTAATGAGTGCAACTGCAATGCAAGGTTCCGATTGTGTATAAAATTTGAAACGAGTGTAGTGTATTATTAACGCTTAATTTTAACCATAAAGAGCGTCCATCAACACTGCACGTTTATTGTTTAATAAACATCTTAATTAAAGCATATTTGCCACCCGAGTGATTGCTACCTGCTGAGAATCGGACGACAGGTAAAAATATCGATCGCCATTTGTAAGAGTACGCAAATACGCATCGGAGACAGAATTGACATGCCGGAAATTCGTACACGTCTGACAACTGACACGGACGTGTACTGGGACGCGTTAGATGTTGAAAGGCGCGTACAATACAGTCTTCACGAAAGTTGCAAATGACATGCCTGACATTTGGTCCGGCCATCCATGTCCACCTGCCTGACCGAAGACAATTGAGCTGGACCGAAATTTTCAATAAAACAATACTCATGAAAAATTCAGTTATAAAATCTTTGTGTTTGAATTGAGATCAAATTATTTGTTAAATCACTTCTTGATTTTAATTATTAGATACAGATAAAAGATTTTTTATCAAAATCTCAATATATTTACATTTGAGTTTGATGTTAGGCAAAATTATAAGAAAGTCAATGTTTCAATTTGGGTTTTTGATCAAATCCATTTTACTTATTATCAATTAAAAATTTAAACATAGAACACAGTTAAAAATATTGATTGAAACATAAGCAAGTATTAAAAATAAATATAATCAACCAATGTAATTACCTTAAGAGTTTCAGAGCAGGATAATAATAATGTTAATCTCTACTATTTTCAATATATTTTCAAAATTCAAAAACTCAGTTTGAAAATTAGAACAGCCTTCTTTATCTTCATAAAGATCAAAATTTGATTCCGGTCCTGATTTTGTATGACACCGGCTTATATATTGGAATAGATGCTTTGTCCAATCAAAATGCGCGATTATAATTAAAGGGGAATAATCATGGAATACCGGTGTCAAGTAAAATTAATAACACTAATTTTGTGGTGCCTTTCGATTAAGTTAAGTAAATTAAGAAGATGAAAAGGTCAACTGATTGTCAGGCGCAAAACAAACAATCATCGGACCGTGTCTCATGAAATTTATCTGCCGGTCATTTGGTCTGACACAATTAAATAGACTGCCGGTCCAATGGCAATTTTACCGGACGGGTCCGGTGGACCGGCATATTTCGCGAAGACTGACAATACGCATCTATAGTCAATTTTACAGTGTCATTCCGACTGGATTTTGCTTCACAAAACGGAAAACTGCTACCGCGTTTGGTCGAGTTTAGGGTCCTTTAGTAGCAAAATGAAAAAACGGCCGCATTTCAAAAAGCCGATTAACTGTGGAAAATAATTGTTACTTTCAAAAAGTGGAATAAAAGATCTACTAAAGGACCATAAACTCGACCAAACGCGGTAGCAGTTTTCCATTTTGTGAAGCAAAATCCCGTCGGAATGACACGGTAAAATTGACTATAGATGCGTTGCAAGGATCCCTGATAGACTCATTGGAACCTCATTTGATAAAAGAACAACACAACAGCTAGTACTATGTACATGTAAAATGTGCTACTCACTCCACAGTGGTAGGCTTCATTTGGTCAATGACAAAGTATTGCGGAGATAGATTATAGAGTTTTTATTATTTTATTATTTTAATAACCCCTAAACTGTGACTAGTCTATGCAATATAGGTGCACCAACCAAATGGTGGAATATACATACTAAAGAAGAAGAAGATGCAACAGTCTACTGTGGTGACTCATCATCTGATTAGCTTTGATACTGTTAGGTAATATAATCTTATTTGTAATCAAGACGACAAGAGATACATGTACATTCATGGGAAGCTCGAGTCATCGAATTTATAGATTCATGAATTAATCAAACATGCCAGAATTTATGCAGAAACCAGATAAACTGAGTTTGACAAAATATACGCACAGCTTACTGCTACATACCACAGTTCCCTTTCTTAACTTGTCTTTGTCTAACTTTTGCAGAAACCAAAATTTTTCCAGGGGATATAACTATGGAAAAATGCATTTAAAGAATTGGCTAAAATCTGGTCCTAATAATCCGACCATATCGATAAACCAAGATATTATATATTTTGTGTTATCCTCTAACAAAAAATACGTCAACAAATTTTAATTGTGAAAATTGTTTATTTCATTTGAAAACAAAATCAGATTTAGCTGATATAAATGAGTTTTCAAAACTTGTATGAAGTCAATAAATAAACCATTTAAAGAAAGACCACAGTTTATTACAAATTCCTGTGTACGAAGTAAGAACTGCCTAGAATGCATACACAAATAAATAAATAAATAAAATAAAAATATAAAATATAAAATATAAAATATATAAAAAAAATAATAAAGTAGTAAAATTTCAAAATATAAATAATAGTAAAAAACATTTACAAAAGATCTATAAATACGTATTTGTTACTAGAGAGGTGTATTCTTTGATTTTTGATTTTTGATTTTATGTATTACTCCCCAAAATCATTATAATCCAACGAAATTCTTCCTATATATTATGTCAATACGAACTGACAAGTCTGGAATTGCAGCACTTAAAAAAGAAGGCATTATTTTAACAGACACAACAAAAAAGCAAATCTCTTGAATGAACAATTTCAGTCAGTCTTCAAACCTACCACATCTGATTCCATTACTGACAAAGGCACCAGCTCACACCATAAAATCAGTCGTCTCAATATCACAACACCAGGCATTGAAAAAATGTTAAATAACATCAATCCACATAAAGCCACAGGACAACACAATATCAGTTGCCGCCTACTCAAAGAATTGAAAACTTATATTGCACCCATTCTATGTCTTTTATTTAAAAAATCCTATGACACCGGAAATACACCAAATGACTGGAAACACGCAAATGTCTCACCAGCGTTCAAAAAGGGCGATAAATACAAACCAATAAATTATAGACCACTTTCAATAACTTGCATCTGTTGCAAGTTAATGGAGCATATTGTAACATCTCACCTTATGAACCATCTAGAATAACACAACATTCTATTCGACCTTCAACAACGCTTTCGACGCTCTTGCTCATGCGAAACACAACTTTTATCTTTTATTCAAGAACTACACTCTTCAAACAACTCGAACACACAAACTGATGTCATCATTATGGACTTTTCCAAAGTCTTTGACAAAGTCCCACGCCGCCATCTACTTTACAAATTAAACTTCTTTGATATCACTGGAAACACTTTAAACTGGATCTCAGCTTTTCTTGAAAACCGCACGCAGACAGTTGTCCTGGAAGGAAAAAGATCAAACACAGTTCCAGTCACATCTGGCGTTCCACAAGGTACTGTCCTAGGCCCGGTCTTATTTCTTGTTTATATTAATGACCTCCGAAAACACATTTCAAACAGCAAATTACGCTTATTTGCTGATGACAGTATAATTTACATGCCAGTTAAAACACAGAGTAACTGTTTAAAACTACAAGCTGATCTTGATGCAGCCGCCAAAGGGGAATGTGATTGGTGGATGGCCTTTCACCCGGATAAATGTACTGTTCTGTCTGTATCAACCAAATGCCAACCACTGCGATAATGGAGAACATAGTGGTTGACTTAGTGGTTGGCATTTGGTTTGCGGAAGTAACAGATCGTAGAGTATCACACTCTACGATCTGTTACTTCCGCAAAGTATCTTGGTATCACTCTTCAATCCAATCTCAAATAGGACCAACACATTTCTGACATTACTTCAAAGGCAAATAAAACTTTGGGATTTCTCAAAAGGAACCTCAAAGCAAATAACAAACAAATCAAAAGTCAAGCATACTAAGCACTAGTCCGTCCCAAACTTGAGTACTCCTGCTTGGTATGGGATCAGCACAATACAGACTCTATCTGGAAGATAGAAATGGTGCACAGGAGGGCTGCAAGGTATGCTTGTAATCGATACCACAATGCCATCAGTGTATCCTCAATGATAAATTCACTAAACTGGCCACAATTACTTGAAAGTAGGCTACGAAGACGCTAAGTTATGATGTATAAGATCACACATCAAATTGTTTCTATAACAACTAGCACAATTTTCATTCCATCAGACTCACAAACTAGACGGCACCACTCACTATTTTTCAGACACATACACACATCCATAGACTCATACATATATTCATTCTTCCCTCATACAATTACCCAATGGAACCTCCTAACAGTTACAATCATTCAATCCTCTTCGATATCTGCCAGATGTCCTCTCCACCCTCCACTAAGTTATATTCATCTCGTGTTAATCACATACGCTTGTTCATTGCACTTTCTTTATCTTTAATTAACAAACTTTCAGTTATCATTTTTTTTGTTGTAAATAGGCCACGTATGCACAAGTAATTAATCATCTCCAGGATGGAATACTGGAAACACATACGCTTGTTAATTGCACTTTCTTTATCTTTAATTAACAAACTTTCAGTTATCTTTTTTTTTTGTAAATAGGCCACGTATGCACAAGTAATTAATCATCCCCCTGATGGAATACTGGAAACACATACGCTTGTTCAATGCACTTTCTTTATCTTTAATTAACAAACTTTCAGTTATCATTTTTTTTGTAAATAGGCCACGTATGCACAAGTAATTAATCATCCCCCTGATGGAATACTGGAAACACATACGCTTGTTCAATGCACTTTCTTTATCTTTAATTAACAAACTTTCAGTTATCATTTTTTTGGTTGTATATAGGCTACGTATGAACAAGTAATTAATCATTCCCCTGATGGAATACTGGAAACACATACGCTTGTTCAATGCACTTTCTTTATCTTAAATTAACAAACTTTCAGTTATCATTTTTTTTGTAAATAGGCCACGTATGCACAAGTAATTAATCACCCCCAGGATGGAATACTGGAAACACATACGCTTGTTCAATGCACTTTCTTTATCTTTAATTAACAAACTTTCAGTTATCTTTTTTTTGTAAATAGGCCACGTATGCACAAGTAATTAATCATCCCCCTGATGGAATACTGGAAACACATACGCTTGTTCAATGCACTTTCTTTATCTTTAATTAACAAACTTTCAGTTATCGTTTTTTTTGTAAATAGGCCACGTATGCACAAGTAATTAATTATCCCCCTGATGGAATACTGGAAACCGTAAAGAAGAAGAAGTATCTATCACCCTTATCCTTTTCACATGTATATTTTGGTAAACATATCATTGAATTAAAATCAAAGGATACTCGAATCGACAGAATATCTCCTAAGGTTTTTCAATGGCAAAATCATTCATTTCAAAGCTTTTACTACATTAGACAATACATCGTTATAAGCATCCACTTTTCCAGGTCTTTGAATAAAGCTAAAATGGCACCCATGCACAATAGAACACTGAGCGTTTTAGAAAAAGGTAAATACAGGCCGCTAATGGCCTTCCATCCAAAATTTTTGAAAACGCGTTTTAAAAAGACCTATCCAAGGCATTTGATTGCCTTCCTCATGACTAGTTTTTATTACAGCGTAAGCAAGTCTTTTATATCAACGCCAGCTTAAATCTTTCAAAACTGTATTATAGGAAAAATGCCTCAAATAGGACAAGATATTAGCAGTATGTTAGGTATATTCATAGGAATAACCAAAGTCTCCATGGACCTCGAGCCTATATAATTTTAACATTTTATCTATACTTGTCTACAAGTGTCAATTGTTAAAAGTTCTAGGCAGATGACAACACACTACAAGTCAGATGAATCATTAGAGATTGTAGTAGAGCAAGCCTTGGCTTCCAAGATTCCGCATGGCTACGCCATTGGCGACCATGATGAGGTTGCCAGACAATGAAATTGTCAAGCAATATTCATTTAAAGTCGGGTGGATATATTACAATAGATATAAGCTCAATTGAGCTTTTAAAATCGACATGAAGAAATGTCATTAAACGGATAATAAACTATTTAACTCGTTTCTCAAATTGTAATTTCTGTCTGTTTACCTGGCAATTATGCAAATCTAAAACTATGACATGATTTGAGCAGTTCAAAGTCTACTGGACGTCACACCAGTGTATTCTTTGCTGTATAGATTATTTATTATCTGTTTTTTTTTATTTTGTTTGCCTACTTACTTTTAGCTAACTGCTTTGTTTGCTTTTATTTTATTATTTTGTTTATTGTGCTCAGCCTCCTTTTATGACTTTATTTAAAATATATGGTTTACAGTGCATGAATTTTCTTTGCGCATGCTTTTTAGACTATTAATTGCATCAGTTTTGGTTTTGGTTTTGTGCTCCTGTTCCTTGAATGAATCTAAAATTGATAAAATATCTATGGTTTAAAGTGCTTGCATGTTATGTCGAACGGCTTATATCAATCACTTGATATACTTAGTAGATAATTCTGCTTTATATGCAAATATTTAGGCATTTACATTTTGTTCCTCTGGATCTTTTTCAAAACGAACTTTATCAAATGGGTTTAAAAGCTTTTTACAAACTGTCCAAAGATTTTTTTCCCACAATCCATCTAGCTCCCAAAATTTCTCTACATGTATTTGATCATACAATTGTCCCTATCATATTATATGGATGTGAAATATGGGGCTGCTTTAATAAGTCTTCAAATAAGCTCAAGAAAAAACCTGATCTAGACATAAATGAATTATATAGAACATTACAATGAGAAACCTTACATATTAAGTGTTGCAAAAATATATTGGGCTGTGGAAAAAAGCTACTATTTTTGCAGCTCTTTCAGAGCTTGGAAGATTCTCTCTCCATTTTAATATAGTTAAAGCTATCCTTTAATACTGGCATAGACTACAACACTTAGTTGGTCAATTTCCAATTCTGGAAGATGCATTGAAAACATCATATTTTCATATGAAAACATATGAAAATAACAAAAACTCATGGTATGGAGCTTTGGATACAATTCCTAAAGTTTTAAAATTGAGGATAGCATCAAGGCCCTTGAATGAACCTCTTCTGAATTGTTCAAGAAACATTGTAATCATATTATTCAAAATGCTTATGTGACTACATGGTATAAGCAGAAAGAAACATATTCAAAAGGTAAACTTTGTAATTATTTCAAGTTTAAACAAAACTTTTGCTTTTTGCTTTGAAAACTTTGAAGTTGGTAGATATGGGGGTACCCTCAGACAGAACAGGATTTGCCAACAATGCAATCTAAATGAGATCGAGGATGTAGAGCACCTTTTATTAAAATGTACAAAATCTTATTGTGAACGAAATATAATGCAATCAAAACTGTACAAATTATAAAACGTTGAATCAACAAGAGAAATTTATCTGGTTAACGACTAATGAAAATCCCTTAATTTTAAGTGGGATTTGCCAATTTATACATGTATTAAACAATGAAACCCCACATTAAGAAGTGTTAATGCAATTTGTTGTATGTCTGCCACACTTGTGTTCTGCATGCTGGAAAGACTAATCTATATAAATATGTAATATTTTTGCTCTTATTTTCTATAATTTATATCTTGACCATTAATTTATCTCTCAACAAGTCCTTTTGCATCTGCCCTTGGTCTCTTTTTCACATTTGTGATTTATCTTAAACTTGCAAATGTGGACAAAGGACAATGTGGTCCACTGTTGATTTTAATCCAATAATCATTGATTCAAACATATGTAGTGATGAATATTTTGTTACTTAAATCTAGAAATCTTTCAACAACTCCAGTTGCATTTGCCCTGGTCTCAGTTCTCTAAGAATGACCCATAAAGCTCATTCTTCTAGATAAGAGACAAGGTGGAGCTCTGCTGAAATATTGTAACCTAAATTATTCTAAGTAATGTTTTTAACATGTCCTTATGCATCAGCCCTCTGTCCCATTTCCAGATCAGTGGCCATGTATGTGCATGTGTATACATGTATGTGTGTTTCTGTATGTATATTTATGGATGTGTATATAAGTATAAGTATAAGTATTTATTCCAATCAAGGGGCCCTCAATGGGACAAAATGACAATACAATTACAGAAAATAGTTATTCATACAACACACATATAACCAAACAAAAATATCACAATAAATAGATTAGATATTACAAGTTCCACGACTTTGGTTTTATCCAGAGCAGCCCTCACCAGACATCTATGCATAGGGATTTAAATTTAAAAGATTATTTTGTTAAAATATATTTTAGAGCTAATTAATCTGTTAAATATCAATTTTGTGCAGAAGTCACCAGGGGACGTTGCCTATCAAGGTTGAGGTATATCCACTACGACATAGGTTTATCATATGCTTGCTCTGTATCTAGTTATATAATAAGTACATGTACAGATGCAATATATGAAAAGAAATCTACACTATATCTCATCTACTTTTGATCAGAAATAAACTGAACTGTGAAAATCTGATATAATTGTAAGATAATTTTCATATCCAAAATTGTATTTAATATTTGTATAAACAGATAGAAGACCTATATGGTGATCCTTTATCATTTCCTTAAGTGACTTTTAAAAATTATAAGCTGATATATCTTTTAATCCATCATGTTTTTCAAAAAATTAGTTTTTGAATATATGTATATGCATGTATATGTGCATATGTATATATGTTGTTATTCTTGCTGATGTGGATCTGAGACAAGGTGGACCTATATTGTTGATATACTGAAAATATCATATATTGTAATATTAATTCATCATGTATACTTAAGTTTTTGATGTATTTTCGTTGAATTAAAAAAAAAGGGGGGGGGGGGTAACATCACAATTATAGCAGTGCTAATTAGTATTAAGCTCTCCAGAAAAACAAGTTATCCTGATGACATCATTATTGTTATTGTCTTTATTTTTTGTTTTTTTTCTTTCCTTCTTCCTAATTCAATTGTACTTGCAATATATGTGTATACGTGTTTAAATCATAATGCTGTTATGTATTGTCATTTTGCCCTTAATGGGCCCATGATTGGCTAATAAACATATTCTATTCTATTTTATTCTATACTTTGTATTAATGTTCCAGAACATGTATGATAATGCAAATGTATTCCAGTATTTTGAAGTTTATAAATACTCCAGGAATTCTTATTTCTCACATTGGCTGGGTATTGGATATTGTGGTAAAGCAATATGTGGATAAAATATTACTTGTTTCTAATATGAAATAAAACAAAAGCAAAGCATGTTATCTAGGCTATTTATTTTTTGAATTACAACTTCAATAAATAAACCAAGTCAGGTTAGTTTTACTGGTCGACGTAAATTTCCGCGTAAATTTAAAACTAATATGAAACACCACAATAAATTATAACATATAAATAAACCGAGTGTTGTTTAGCAATGTTTTATTAAATTCTTTAATCTAAATGGCTGGTACAATTATTAATATTCAGTCCTTTCCTATAAATTTTGTTTTAGCCGACAAGTTTTCAAATGCTATGTAAGATCTGTCTTGGAAAACAAAAGTTGAGAGATGGATTTGTTGTTACAAAATGTGTGTAGTATTCTGCATAATATTAGCCGCCTTTCACCCCACTATATATGAAACTGTTTAAACAATAAATATTGTTCGTCCGTAGTAAATAAAGGTCATATTTATAACAGTGTCGTGTCTTCTACTTACAGGTTAACAATTTGCGACCAGTATCAGTATCAACAAGTTGATTTATAAGACGGTGTAGGTCTTCGAAAGAAAAACAGGTGCTTTATAAAATTTACAATGACGTAGGAAGGAGATGAAACACTCAAAAGTCTAGCTAACTGTGTCGATGGAGAAGACAGTCCATCATTTTGACATGATGGCAGAAGATACTTTATCCTATTCATAGACATTAATTTAGATGGCTAAATTCTAAATAAGGTGATTTTGCCTACTAGTGTTTCAAAGAAATTTTATACAGCATTCTAAAATATTGATACTTTATTCGTCGCCTGCTATCAATTGGTATTTCTACTAACTTTGGTTTAAATTAGTCTCTGAAATTTGTTTTCAGAGAAGAAAATTGAAATGCAAAAATGTAAAAACGTCAGCGACGACTGACGTAAATTGACGAAAATAGAGAGCATTACCCTATATGTGAGCAGTACAGACTTTCATCGCGGCAATTAACAAATGGGCATTCGCTTTCTCTAATCTATATTTTAAAGATGTGTAAGTCACTCCCAAACACAACTAATAATGCAAAACGTGATTGTTTGCTTTGGTTACCGATATTTTCAGCTTTATTCTGCGTACTTTTAAGATATAAGTTATGTATCTTTCGTATTACTTTAGGTTTCAACAATACCTTGACAAGAGTCATTTATCTCCAAAATAAACAACAACCGTTGATTAAACAAGAATTTAAAATTGGAAGGGCACGGAAAAGAACGAAACACGAAATTTAAAATATACATCTGAACAAAGCTAAAAATATGAAGAAACTGTAACTCACAAAGGAGGCAGGAGTAAGACCAGATGCTGATCAAAAGTTAGCGTAATATAAAGTTTCAATTTTCCAAAATTGAAGACAAATAACAAATAAAACAAATATTTTATTACATAAGTAAGACATACACAAACTATAAAAAAGAAAACACACAGACTGGTATTTATAAAAACTACATACATGCAAACCTTCTCAATACAAAGTGAAGCGGTAGGTGCATTGTAACATGTTAATGTATAAAGCACATTCAGGTGACTCTTTGGTCTCCAAACTTTATTAGTACCATAACTAGTTTGAGATATAAATACTTATCATATATATGATGAAAGTGGTTTCTGTTTAAAAATGTTCATGTATTTGTCAATGCAATAAAATGATATGATATAAACCAAACCAAACCAAACAAAAAAGTAGAATTTTCAAAACTTTAAGAAGTCCGTGATTTTCTTAGCCAAAGAAAAAAATCACTAATTGAACCGAATAAAAACACTCATACGTTTTTTTATAATATTTGAAATAAGTAGATCAATGTTAGGGTAAGGCATTTTTCACACTTGGTGTCAGTTATGTCATTGTGCGTTAAGTTTTCTATCCAACACTGTACAGGTTGTAAAATAAAATTAAATTCAAATGTAAGTATGAGCATATATACAAAGAAAAAAGGATACTATTCATTTCACTATCATCGATTAGTCTCTAAGTAACAAAAGATACACAAATATACAAAAAAATAATGCTACAAATACTGCCTTCAATATATTTCTCTAAAATAAACTCCTGTGTCCTTTATCAGTAAAGGAACAAAACATGATATACTTTTCAAACGATAATAATAGCTGACTTTTATTTACACGCACTAAAAAGCAATTAATATAATAATTTGCAATTTGTATTTTTTCTTTTTTTATGCTTCCTGTAAATTTACATTTATAAGTGATAGTAGTGTACTGAAATATTTTTTTGCATTCTTCAACGACACCCCACATCCATTGACAAATCGCTTCACTAACTGCACTTTATAGGACGACCAATCACCAACTCTATAAAGTAACACACAAAATGCAACAAAATCTAATACACAAGATGTATACACTATAAAAGTCTTTTCCAGACATTTCGAGCTTTGCAATATTTAAAAGAGAGTTCAACTAAACACAAATCATTGTTCTATTTATGTAAAACAAAATCTATATAGGGCATCTAGTTCAACATGATTAAATTATATGAATACAATTATACTTGTTACGTATTTACTTAAAGCTATCTCATATACTTTACAAACATATATTGCCTATATATATACAGTTTGTAAAGTATCTTTATTTTGCATTATTCTCTGATTTAAAACAAAATCTAATAGGATGATATAATTAAACATTACAAAATTATATGAATTTAATTATACTTATAAAGTATATTTAAAACTATCTCGTATATTTTACAAGTATATATAAAAATATCTCGTATATTTTACAAGTATATATAAAAATATCTCTTATATTTTACAAGTATATATAGTTTATATACAGTTCCCAAGGTATCTTTATTCTCCATTAAAAATTAAACCGCGTGCTTCGGTTTTATTAGAAAAGCACTTGCATACAATTCATCTTGGAAGTTAAACAAGACATCTTGCGTATAGATTCTAAATTGCTAAAACCCAGTTATTGGACATATAAGAACAAACTTAGAACAAAACAACACACAAACAAAAACCAGCGAGACGACACAAACAATAAAATCACAATAAATTATCAACAAATAACTTTCCTTGTAATGATTACATATTTGAAATATTATTTCGTTGTCCGAGATAGCATGTATCATTGAAAATTATGCAAATATTATCAGAAAGTAAAAAACTCATTTACTCCAGTTCTTCGTCTCATTTTTCTAACAGCCTCTGTACAATCGTCATCAGTATCATCGCCATCAGTGCTTGGGATTCGACCTACTGACCTTGAAATATCAATATCGGCGTAAGGCGTTTTGTTTTCTGTACCGTGAATCTTGAATTGGGCACCGTCTGGTGATGGATCAAAGCAAACATCTAGGTAATTCATGTCATTGGTATGCTACAAAACATCAAATCATAAACCGAATCATGAAACATGTAAACCTTTACACAGGTGTAATGGAATAAATTTCAAGAAATATTACTTTAAGGTAATATTTGCATAACGAAAACGAATAGCAAGAACATCTATTTTATTTCATTCACTATATTACAAGGAAACAATTTTAGGTAGAAACGTTGGATCAAGTAATAAATATGTGCAAATTAATAACTTTACATGACTGCTAGCCGCCACCTTTGAAACCTTGATGGAATCACTCGATTTGTTTTGGAGTTGTTCAGGACCTACAAAAGTACAGAAATGTAATGTTTAGAACAATCAAATATCTTTTCACTGTAGTTTAGTGATGGGGAAAATGTCACAAGTTAATTTTAACAAAACGAGATGTCTTTTAAAAAGTTCTTCGAGTGAACCATCTTTGTGAAAAGAACTCTTCAAATTATAGAAATTCAACTGTCACAAATTAATTAGAACATCTTTATGAAATGAGTATTAACAGACATTAACTGTCTTCATAGGAAAGGAGTAATGTCTCAAGAGAAATCTTTACCGCTTTGCTTGTGGCACAGACACGGACTTGGCGCTGGTTTCTTGCTAACGGAATAAGAAACACACTGCCCTATTGTAAGATGTGCCCGTCTATCTATAGATGAGTACACTTGTACATCAGAGCGATCTGCGTTTACCGGTGGTGCTGCATTATTTTGAATTCCATACAACTCGTTGCCAACTGCTAAATATATATTAATACTATATATTAATCACAGGAAATGTAATTCCCATAAATTCTATAGTATAATGATTCTAAACAATATTGAATATTTCCTGAAACACCATCAGATAACTCTAAATACAATTAATATATAAAATTACGTTTCCTTCCTCGCTTTTACCTATCACAATTTTAAAAACAAATCACACAATTGTGATATACATACATTGAATGAAAGTTAAATTGTACGGATATGAAAAAAGCTAACCATCATATAAGATATATTTTTCAAAAAGTTTTGAAATGTTTCGAAAATGATATTTGCCATTTGAAAAAAAACTACCAATGACTAGTTTAAATTTTTGAGTACATATTATACTATCTTCTGTCGTTCTGAGTCATCGTTTGCTTCCTTATCGGGAAGCAGAACTGTTGACCTGGGAGGATGATATCACCTGTATTAATGTTTATATCTCATGTTCACGTGAACATTGATTTTTATATTAGTAATGACACTTCATTTTGCATTACTCTGTAAATTTCCGTGTTAAATTGCCTGTTTAAATTGGACCAAATCTACAATTTTATATTGTGATTTTTCAAACACCAAAACACTACATTTCATTCTGTATCCGCTCAACATTTTGTCCTTTTGAATAACTCCTTTTTCCTTGTTTAAGAATGCACAATCGGGTTAAAAATGATTTTAAATTTTTGTAAACTATTTTCTTACCTGCCTGTCTGAATGCAGTGCATTTTAAACAGCTAAAAAAGTATAAAACAATAAATTGTATGTTGCTCATTTAATTAGTAAACAAACCAAAGTTTAGAACAAGTAGTCTGATACCTAACAAGACTTGAACAAAGAACATTGTTCATTTTTCTTCCTATAGCGTCTAGACATTTCAGGTGGAGCATCTAATTATTTTAAATTAAGCAACTGGCCAAATAAGAATTCTAAGGTTTGAAACAGATTTTTAAAACAGTACAAAATATAAGAAAAGAAAATTGCTAAAATCAAGCCATTGGACACACAAGTACCATTAAAATTCACGCTTAGATAAAATCCGAGTTCTTAATATCACTGTAACGAATGGCAAAAAATCTTTAATAAATTTCACGTCATCACTAAGATATATAGACGATATGGTATTAAATTTAAATCATAAATCAAATAAAGCTTTTTATGCTAGCAAAAAAATTAAATTGTTCTTTATAAGGCGTTTCATATATAATTCGGATTCGAGTTTCCAGCAGAAATTACACATTGACAAATATTGGTACAATTATAGCCTTGTATGGTTTGGTAAAACAATTCTTAGTTAATAAATACTATGATGAAATATTGTTTTGTTTTTTAAATATATTGTCTACATCAGAAATAATAACTTTTCTGTATATTATTATATGTATGCCGTATTTAAGAAAACTTATATATGTATATATTACTACATTAAAGAGTATTCTAGGTTATTTAAACAATATTCAATGTCGTACATTATTCAGGAAGAATTTTCTAAAAGCAACAAACACAGTTATGGAAAATAAACACAACTTTAATTATTTATATCCAGTACTGACTGAAAGATTAAAGTGTTTCATGCAATTTATTATATACACTAATTAAAATTCAAAACAAGGAAGATATATTTGAGCAATAGGACAAAAAGGAGAATTTGGTTATCATTTGTTAAATTAACCGAGTCGTTGTTGACGACCCTTAAGTACTTAGATCTATTTCTAGCGACGATGGCATGTTTTGATTACAAAAGATAACGTCTGCCGTAATAGTAGATTAAATATAAATTTGAAAAGTATAAAAAAATATAGACGCATCCATCCTTGTTGATAATTATTTTAACACTAAAAATGAAACATTTGAAGTTTCATGTTAGACTTCAGGGACAAGAATTTATGAAGTATTGAAATAAGGCATTATCTGTTAAAAATAACCATTAAAGATGAGAAGGTCAATTAATAGGAAACATAATAGTTCTAGCAATGGAGCAATAGAATCATGCATAATAATATTTTGTTTTATAATGGACTACAAAATCAATTTGTATAACAATCGTTTCGAATGTGTTAAGATCAAAATAATTTGGACCGTACGGCATTCTTATTTAAAATTTTAAAGTTAGTATTACTTTACCTAATGATCTGTTTCCAGAAATGCCTTCCTGTCAATTTAAATAAGGATGTTTTTACGCGTATCTAACATATATATTTATTTATCTGTAAGGTCAAACTAGCTTTTATTAAGCGCAACCATTTATTTTTATTTTACTAAAGAAATCAATGTTTCAAGTTTGTCCCAATTGTTTGTCTGTTGCATTCATAAATGTTTTGACACAACTATTCATCTATCATCTAACTGAAACATGCAAGTTTCAATGTTAGAAAAACCAACCAGATTGCGAATTTAAATTGAAAAGTACCTACCAGTTCTGAAACGCCATGATATTGCAACCACCAGTATAGGCAAAGCAACAAATAGAAATGAAATAAAACCATATATGGCGGCATAAAAGCCTTCAGCATCTGCAAAAAGGAGTTCGAAATTAAATCTGCCGAAATCTATACATCTGTAACATACATCAACATACAATGACATAAATTATATATCTGCAGAAATAATTCATTAATGAAACAATTGTTACTTTAAGTTAAATAGTAAATATTTAAATACTTAAATAACTAATATACAATATAAATGTTTAATGACATTACCAGTTTCCGCAATAATTTCGTTTGTCATGTTGCTGTCACCTATCAAATTCCGAGCGCACATTCTGATATGATATTTAGTTGCATATGTTAGTCCACTGATAGCATAATTATCATTGAAACTAACATCTAGAGACTTCCAGTTATCTTCGTCATGTTTTCGATACTGCATAAAAAACGACTGAGGATATCCACCGTCAAATCCTGGCGTCCAGCTGACAAGAATTGTATCGTCCTTTCCAGCTGCTTTAAAGTTCAATGGGGTTTCTGGACAACCTATTGATGATAACGATATTCATTCAACACTACAAAACGGCCCAGTAGTTTATTACGGACTATATTTGACTAATTCTTTTCAGCGTTTGCACATCGTACAATTGTTTGTAAACGAAAAATACAACCATCTAATAGGCAATAACAATTTCAGTACGAAAGTGATCATGAGCCTTACCACGGTTATCCATTTAAAGGATGAGTGTGTGTATTTAGAGGACCAAAATTTTTGCAAAGTTGTAGAAATTGTAACATATAAATAACATTCAATGCTTGTTGCATTCAAAAGAGCTAACATTATGAACATATTATTTAGTTAATTCTTTCATAGAATTACAGAAACTGGTATAAAAATTAAAATACACGTGTATCGCTTTAGACAAGAATGACATAGTTTATTAAGACTTTGTTCAAATAATTAACTTTTGAGTTGGGTAAAAGAATCGTTTCGAAGTAAAAATACTTCGCACTTCGCAATTCGATGTTTTGTGTAGATTTATGTACATATTAGCGGACAATTGTCATTATATCTTTAACATATTTGTCAGTCTTACTTGCTGAAGTTACATTTACAGTGTAGCTCCTGCTGCCAATTTGATTGGTAACCGTTACAGTATATGGCTTAAAATCCGTAACGTTCTCCACCTTGATAGGTATGGTCAGTCTGTAACCCTTCACAAAAACACTTTTGCTATACATTGTGTCCTCCAATTGTTCAAGGACTGGATCGTTGACATCTACAACTTTTTCAGTCTCCTCAACACGTACTTTTGTAATTTCAGGGAAGCTAACAACGTTTACTTTAATTTTTGCAGTCTGATGTATGATCCCGTATTGCGTAGCATTATTCCTCGCGACAAAGTAAGGTTTACCTACAAGGAAAAAATCTGAAATAAAGACAGTGTAAGAAAGGAAAGTTTTACGTCTTCGTCTCCTGAGATACTACTTGATATTTCATTTCTGTGTTTTTTATCTCTTGAGTCAATAGGCTAATATGCTATACAAACACTAAAGAAGAATGAAGGTCAAGCCATATCCAATTTCAAGTAAGAATAACTTGTATTCTATTTGAGCGTTCGTTACAAAGCAGATTGTTGTTATTTTACCAAAGAGAAAAAAGAGAAAGACACTTCAAGATACATACAGGGAACATTTTTGCTTTGTGAAAAACATCTTTTTAACGAAAAGGCTTTTTTCTGTCGATATCAAATCAAAAGAAGTGACTTGTGTTCCACATCCTTGCTGCATGGAAAGAAGACATAGACAATGTCATGCTAGGTAATAAATTTCCAGGAAAACTTCAACAAATTATTTTACCCGAACAATGTAATCACACATGTAACAACTCTAACCTGTTGCACTTAAATTGTATTGCCCTGTACTGCTTTCCCTTACACCATTGGAAACACGACAAAGATAAATTCCTCTGTCATGGTGACGATCTGTCTCATTCAGAACATCTTTAATAGTTATTTGTCCTCCACCTTCGTCAGGGATAAATCTGATGTGATCATCATATTCCGTTCTGTGCTCCCAGTGACTAAATCTGTAGTTGTTTGGTACACCATTCACAACACATCTCAATAATCGACTAGTAGCAGAAAAAATCGACAAAATGTTTGGCGTGTCTAAAACTTGAAACAAAAAATATATATTTATATGCTTATACATAGATACATCAACGATTTTATGTCATTCTTAAATGCATTGGTGAGTTCTGTTAATAAACTTTAAAACTGATTTTGAAGTTGACACATAAAAACAGAACAGGGTATCAGGTATAGAAGTTAACATGATTCCTAAATAATATAACGTAACATCTCAATTTGAAAAAAAGCATTAACTGGATACAAAGTGCAGCTTAAAACCTTCAGTCTGTCCTTCCTACATTAATTGTAGACTTTAAAGTATCTGCCGAGTTTGACACGCCGAATTTGACACGTCAGTTAAAAGCAAAAGATACAAAAGGGCATCATTTTTTATGTGGTACTTTGTGAAGCTGTGAGCTCGACTCCACTTTTAAATGATAAGAATTCAAAATTTTCCTGGAGAAGATACTTCAGCTTCCTCTTTTAATAAAAATAAGGAAGCCACAATAAAGATGTAAATGGCGAAAAATGGCGATAATAAACGGGTTATAAAAGTGCCAAAGTTATCTACATAATCTTACAATTGTGTTATTTTAGGCTTTGGGTTCATTATAGTGTTTTGCATTTCAGGAGATTATAGACAACTCTTTCCTGTATAAAGATTTAGTGACGGAAATCATTTATTTGAATCCAAGTTGAGACGTATGTGCTCTTGTAAAACCACTTCCAACTGTATAAGCATTAACAATCAAAAGTGGTGCATAATTAAAGACGTATAACTTACATTGGACATATATCGTGACACTATCAGATGCTTTTCCTGCAGGACTACTAGCTTCACATGTATACATCCCTGCATCACTGCGATCTATCGTATCGAATTGATAGGATGATGTGTTGCTGAAACATTCCTTGTTAGGCTGACCCACGCGCACACGTGTCCAAACAAGAGTTGTATTATCATGATTGGAACTGACATTGCAAAAGAATGTAAATCCTGTTGTGCCTTCGGTAATGTTAATCGAAGTTCGAGGTGTTACGTTTACCGACGGGATTCCTGAAATTGTTATAAAAAGATTTAACCTTAACAATTGTGTAATTTTAGATGTTACATCACATGTTGATTACCTCGTTTTATTAAGGTTCTTGAACTTCTAAATTGACCGAAAACTAATATTTCTTCAATAAATGTTTGCTTGTCTACAAACTGTTAATCAAAATTTTATATATTATCTAACTAATACATAAGAATGATTGTCAGTAAGTAAGTTTATTTAAGTTGATTTTTGAACATCATAAATTTGATAACTCTTTTGCAACTATTTACATGATTAGGTAATTTGGTGTGAAGAATGCAATAACGTTGTAGAAAAGAACTTACTGTAAAGGTAAAGTCGAACAGTTCTCTCCAATGGAACAGTCGTCACATTATTTTCCGCCCTACATGTTAAGTTTGTCAAATGATCCTTCACACTGGTATTAAAGGAGTAAGTTATTGATGCTGGACCGCCTATTTTTACAACCGCATTGTTTTTCAGCCAATATAACTGTTCTTTGGGCTTACCACTAACAACCGTACAGGTAACATTCACGGGATGACCTTCAAAACCATATACTATGTTTCCATACTCCTCATGGTTGATTTTAATACTACTTGGTGGTTCTGAAGATATAATAAGTAGATATTGCACGTGCATATAGATATAAGCATCAATATATACTCACTCAAAAAAGAAACGCAACATACAAAAAATGGTAATTTTACTTCACATATTATTTTAACAATTTACCATATGTATTATTGTTACAGAAATTTAAAAAATTAGCACACTTCTTGTTCATGAGTTTTTTTTACTATGGTTTTACTATATAAATATTACATGTCTGACAGGGTGACAGTAAAATTGTCTAAAATTAAGGAAATACTGTCAACCGAGGCGAAAGCCGAGGTTGACAGTATTTTCGAAAGTTGACAATTTTACTGTCACCCTGTCAGACATGTAACATTTTTTTATTATACCGAAAAACTATTCAAACCATGAACAACTTTGTTCAATAATGGTATTTAATTGATAAGTAATGGTAATGAAACAGCAATTTAACAATAAAAGTAGACTAACAGTATCCAGAATCTTTAAATCTGCCTCATTTGTGGTAGAAAATCGTTTGTTGCTTGACATAATTGTCGTTTGTTTACAACGGAAATGTAAAAATAGATATTGAGAATGCGCGAATGGTACAGTATAATGTTCGAACATTCTGTACCTATGGTAGCGGGTGACTTTTTTTAAAAGTATTTTTCCGACAGTAAATTGTTTTTGACAGTAGTTATAGGTCACGGTGGCCTATGGAAAATTAACATTGTAAATGAAATTGAGGTGTAATAAAATATTGTGAATACATCACGCAAAAATGTCACTATCTGTTGTGCCCACCATTTGCTTGTAACACAGCCCAAATTTTTCTTGGCATGGATTCAATTAAACGTTTAGTACGAACACGCGGTATCCATTGTCACTCGTACTGAAGCGCCTGCTCTAATTGTTGCAGATTTTGCGGTGGTGGTTGTCGTTGGCCCACGAGCTGATCCAGTTCATGCCACCGATGTTCAATTGGGTTAAGACCCTGAGATCGTGATGGCCAAAAGATCACATTGACATTCTGTTTCTCTAAAAAGTCTACTGTTACACGTGCTGTATGTGGTATTGTCATTTTTGAAAAAAACTTATCTCTGAATGTCAATTAAGGCCAATAAAATGCGGCCGAATAGTTTCGTCTCTGTACCTAACAGCGTTAAAATTGCCTTGCCCGCAATCCATGAGAGCGTAACCGATTACTTATTGTCTGTTGTGATATACGGCGCAACTTTGGGACGTTTACAGCTATTTCTATTGCAGCAATAGTCCTGTTCCGCAGATGGTATAATCTAATGTAACAATTCTGCGCCCGAGGTGTAACACGCGGACGCCCTAACGTAGTCGGTCTGTCGTGGTAGCAAGCTGCTGGTAGCGTCTCCAAACGCGTGAAATTGTGCTACTTTGAACATTTTACGTTCAGGCAACAACATTTTGTCATTTCCGGGCCTCGATTCGACCGATAGCGATGATCCGGGTAACAGCATCTAGCTTTTGGCATAACGTCACCTCATCAGAATTTTATTTTACTAATACAGTTAAGTAACGAAATAGCGGGGTTTTATACCGATTGTCTGAGTTAAAAAAAACACCATGATTTGCACGTGAAAGTGCCATGTTTTCGTAATGCGTAATTCATAGTGTGTTCCAAATTTCGACCACAGTCGTCCACTGGTGGATGAACTTAAACGCTTTCACCTGGAAACTCTTAATTAAAGTGTAATTATGATGTTGTGTATATATATTTGAATATTTATAGGTTATTTGTCCGCAAAAAAATGAATTGAAAAAAATTATCCGATGTTGCGTTTTTTTTTTTGAGTGAGTATATTTAAAAAAAAACTATTTGCATTATGTGTAATTATAAATGACATTTTTAATTTTTGATTGGATGATATTTTTATTATCTAAAAAAATACTTCCGTTCATATCGAGAAGTGTATAACAAATTGTGATAAAGTTTACATTTGAATATTTTTATAAAATATAACTTTATCAATTAATTATACAAATATTATTGTTGTGCACAATCAAGAGTGAATCTGAATGTGACGTCATATTATAAGTATGCATGGTTTTCCTGGTTTAAAAATAGGGCTCTAAAAATAGAATCATTGTTTTGTCTCCACCTATTGGTAGCGAAATTACAACAAGGTGATCCCAGACGCTATTATATATGCGTCTGGGTGATCGAGACTACGGAATTACATGAATTGTTTACAAATATGGCGTCTAACGATAACGGAGACAACATGCATAATAGGAATGAATTGGAGACAGACAATATTTGGATGGTGTTAAGTCAAATAAGAGCTTAAACAAAAAATGAACCGTGAGTGTTCTGAAAATATTATGGCTAGAACCTAATTTGGCAAAAAAATAGCGACGATTCCGGTACCGAAACTGTATACGATTTTGATATTTCCATATAATAAAATCACCATTACATGACATTTTGATATCATATGCATTAATAGCCCCAGTTGTATATCGGCCCGCTTTTTGGTCCAATATTACAACTAGCGGCAATAATACATATGATATAAAAAAATTTATAATCTGATAATATTTAAGTTTTTTCTTGTTAATGTAATAAAATGAGAAAAGTATACCTCTAATGTAGACTGTAATAACTGTGTCACCTATGTGGCCTGTTACAGACAGTCGACTGCATTGATAAGAACCTTCTTCTTCATAAGAAAAGTTTCGTATTTCCAAATTAAATTGCAATGACGTGTTTTTAATTGAAACCTTCTCGAGATTTTTTAGCATTGGGTTTATTTGATTTCCAGACGTATATGAAATGTTTGGTGGTCCACTCCAATATATTGTTTTAGTGTCTGGTGATCGGTTACACGACAGCAGAACTGTCTGATGTTTTATTACGTACATCTCGTTTCCTCCCACAAAAACTCCTAAATTAAAAAAAGAAATAGCCTTATGTTCATATTCAAGACACGCAGAAAAAAGATGTTCTAGTTCACGGGAAGCTTAGTTAAACAGTATGATAATATGGAGTGCAGAAAATCGATACATAAATTTATTGTTTTCATACGACTTCATTTAAAAGATGGGATATGTATTCAAAAATCAAATATGAAAACGCTCCAATGTTATTATCTGTAACTTTGATGTATAAGGTGAATCATGTTACATGTGAATTAATGAATCTATTTTAAGTACTTTTCAGGCAGAAATGTGTTTGCCTTAAAAAAATATTTTTTTAAATGTCTGCTTTCAAACGAATTGTTTTTAAACATAAATAATACATGATCAGGACGAAATAACCATTTCAAGTTAATTTGTTTTATGATACTTTAAGCATAAATAAAAATATCAAATTGTGTATAATTTTTTGCGTTGGTAGTTTTGTGAACTGATGAAAAGTCAAATGAAGCTGTCAACATTTACGATTTACTGTTTAAGATCGATATGAACATAAACTATGTATTTAATTAGAAATACAAACATTGAATGAAATATGAAGCTAGTAGAGTTCTCATATCAGATCATTTGTTTATGAGCATGCAATAATCACAAACAAAGTAGCATACAAAAACCTCTATAAATAAAAAGAGGTGCACAACCGCTTTATTCTTATATACTACATCTACTTGTGTAGCATCATATAGCAGAAACATTGTAACAAAAAGCTTATAAAGTTAGCAGAATAAAGTGTGAGTAAAAGACGGACGTTTTCTTTGTAGTGAAAAGGGGAAAAATAAAGCAAAATAAGCAAGTTTGTAATAGATAGGTTGTAAATATATTTTCAAAGACCGGTGGGTTATTCTTTTGTCTGTTTTGTAGAAATAAAACTACGTACCAACATTGATGACTAGTATTTGCAGCAAAAACATACTTCTGATTTCCATTTTGTAACTTTGACATGTACAATGATTGCACAGAACATTAACGAAAGCTATCGGAAGTATTCCAAACAAAACAGCATCTGCATATTAGTCTTAAAAGATCTTAAAAGATCACACGTGCAACCAAAAAGTTTGAAATTTCGTATATTTTAAAGAAACCTAAAACCTATGAAAAGTCCATTTATGCATTCTAATAAATGTTCCGACTAATATACCAAATTTGTTATAATATGCGCAAAACATTTCAATTTTTATTATTTCCCTGTAAATCAATACAAAAAGGAAATAGGAAATATTTAATACTCGAAAACATGCAGGAAGGAAAGTGATTCTATATTAGTAATCATACATGTATATTATTGTCTACATTCGACATTGATACACAATAACTCGCGTTTAATTTTATAAGCAACTTTAGAAAAACTAAAAATTTATCTTAAAAACTAAATTGTATTATTCAACTACAACTGACAACGTATTTAAAAAAGAAATATTACCATTAATAACTCTGGCTTCGAAGCTTATGTAATCAGTCTACATATTTGGAATAATATTCAATATTTAAATACGTAAATCTTAAAATGCAAAATCTGTAATCGTAATTAATTTTTATAGGAAGATTTTGTTAAGTGGAGCGATTTTGCTTGAGAATGGGGGCGTTTTTATAGGGAAGGATTTTACAGTGGGGCGATTTCACATGCTGCCTTTTAAAACATACTTTCAATTTCCTTTGTTTTCTTTCCTTATGTTATCTTTAGCACTCTGTATTGGTTATTACTTTTAAACTTAATATCTAATTTTACTTGCTTTTCTACATCTTTTCTGTGTTATACAATGTTTGCTATAAATGAATTTTAACAATATTTTAAATGATCTTTATTTGACATAAAGGTGGTTTTTTAAAGTTACTTCCGCTACATTTGATATATGTTTATTGCCACTTTTACTGTCCAGACGTCTTCCTATCATTTCATCTCCTTTCAATATGAAAGATATAGCTGAAAATGTTGAAAGGAATATATAGAATCAACTAAGCACACAAATACGATGTTGTCGTGTCTCTCGCGTCATATCCGCTATCTGGGGACGTGCTAGACAGCTCTGAGGGTCAAACACTAAGAACATTTACATTATGGCCTATGAGTTAAGTTTGGATGAAAAGGTCTTGTTCTTTCGCTTTAACGAAAATAACATGCTCATTGACAATATCAACGTTGAAAGTAGCCGTGTTTTTCTACAATTCATTTCTTAAATGTGCCTGGTGGGGCCTCTGTGGTTGATAGGTCAAGGTATTTCGTCTACTATTGATCACGTGGTCTGTCAACACTGAGATTGCAGGTTCGATTCTCACTGCAGGCAGGGTGTACTCGACTCCAATCCTAATTGACAAGGATTGCCAGTTTTCCTACCGCAGTTCGGGGGTTTTCTCCGGGTACTCCGGCTTCCTCCCCCAATAAAAACTGGACGCCATGGTATAGCTGAAAAATTGCTGAAAGTGGCGTTAAACACCATCAAACAAACAAACATAACTGTACCTGGTCGTCAATATCCAGTTAATATATTGAATATAAACGAAAACTAGAGATATAGAATTTACGTTACAATTTTTCCTTTGTATTGTTTCCTTGATATATTTATAGCTGGCCATTTCTGAATATTACACAGTTTTCAAACAAGATTCAATGGACAATTAAAATACAGAAAACGCGATTAGAGTTAATGGTTTAGTAAACGCTAACCCACTCAGATCAACAGGTCATTTGTATTTTTGATACATTGTTCTTTATTTTTAATGTTGTCTGTGATTTAAATTAATTAGCTGCTTTGTACATGCAACTGTTTATGCTTTAGATCGTGTCCGCTTGCGTCTATTCTGTACATATGAGTTTAAAGTATTCTTTCGTAAAATTGTAGATCATGGAGGAACAAAATAATTTTTTTATTAGTATTTAATTAGGATAAATTGTTACAGTCATTGAAGATCAAATAATGACCATAACTCTACAACATCACAAACAACGAATTAAAAGTAAATTGTCTTATCCGGATTTATTGTATGGTATCTTGAATTCCTTTATCCATAACTCGGTGACAATCTAGGTACACATGTTCATTTACTGTAGTAGAATTTAAACTTTCATACGGCCGAGAACTTTTAAGAAAGGTTTCGCTGTCATTACTATATAATGAAGAATCGTCTATGACAATGTGATCGCTTCTTTCTTGTTGATGTTCTTTCAAGACTACACACGGATCTATGTTGGAATAATCACTCCCGTCTGAAGTTGTTTTGTTGGACATTTTGTCAGCATTGTGTGAATCTTTAAGAAATTCGTGTAGACTGTTATCATATTCCTGGTCATTAGCATTGTTCAGTTCAAAAGACTCACTTTGCGGGGATGCTGCAATATCAACGCTATTGTCGGTCTGACAGTGAGCATTGGGTGCAAAGTATGCACTACCAATTTCATCGTAAATGAGTTTCTGTATTTATTTCAGTGGACGCATCCTGAATTGAAAATTCTCTAAAATAAGAAATCAAACTTAGCAAACGAAATATATGCACATTTTAATCTTTTTTATACTTCTTTTTACAATCTATACTGATATTAAGTGCTGTAAAAATATTTAATAAATGGTTGCTAAACAGCAGAAGTACTATATAAAGAAAACAAAAAGTTCCCAAACACATATAGACTTTAATTACTATGCTGTATTCTAAGTCATTAGTAACATTGTATTACAATTGATGGATTGAATTGTTGGTAATGTCAGGCATGCCTTATCATTTTGCCTCTTGTATCCTTAGCAACAAACTGAATCGTTTTCAAAAATCATTATCCGCTACAGTACCGAGTTATATCCTGACAATTACCACCAACTACAGCAGAGATAAATAATTTATCCGCATAAAATTTCAGTAATATCTATCACGTCAAAATTACGTTTTATTTTGTTACCATAAAATAAAATTATCTGGCTAATATTTCGTTGCAGGTTATGGAAAAGTCTTTATTTTCAAATAGAGAGAAACAAACTACCTGGTTGGGCTTTTTCTCAAGCATAGTCTTTTCTTCAAACCTACAAATATATGGGCATGATAAGTAAGCTAAAGAAAGTTTAGAGTTTATATTAAAACACACGTATTTCTATTTTTCGGTCGTTCTGATGATGTTTTATTGAAAACATTACTTGTATCTTTAAATTTATATTTAACTTATAGCAAGTACTATTTGAGATGTATGACACAGTCTTAAAGGATATGGGTTGTTTTAATAAGAGAACATGTTGATTTTAACACGATAAAATGGCAAACATGAAGTTTGTCAAAAATTTCAACTAAGGTACTAATAACTAAATGCGTAGGATCTTTGCATAAATTGAAATCTCCAAGCATGGATAATTTGATTTTGCCTCCCCATCAGAGGCACATTAGTTATGTTTTACACCCATAAGAGTATGCTTCTACGATCCGGTATTAAATAATTGATGAACAAACAATAGTTACAACTATAAGTAATAAAAGGAATTTTTGTTGAAATTACGGGACATTCTAGCGTTTCTACTTGCACATGTTCTCAGTCTTGTTTGTAGAAGATCTAAAGAGTCATTAAATTGTAAACACTTTTAATAATTTAAAATTGAACATTATTCCTGATCATGTTCCCTAACAGTAAGACGTTTACCTTTGATTGTATACCAAAGAACAACTGATCCAATTAATATGCTCATCATAACCATCATCAAAGTTATAATTGATTGTGTCGTCATCCGAGATGCTGTTTCTGTTGCTGTCAAAATATTGATGCAAGAGTATTTGATAATTATAAAAACATTAAAATGTTAGGATTTTACAACTGATTTCAGATTTTGATCCCTAAAGACCATGAACGTTTACTCTTTTAAACTAAAATCTACTTTATATTATTTTTAAATGACGTCGCTTTATACAGTAAAACTAAGAATTCATGAAAAAACACATTTCTTAAACTTGGAAAACATAACTTTTTATATTGTCGTTTGGCATTTTAAAAAAATACACATTTACAGTAGATAATAAATGCTTTTTGCAGTAGTAAGTATTACTGGTTGTTTAAAAAAAGATATTAAATCCAAATTCTGACAGAGTACAAAACATATCTCCCGAATCTTGAAATCTATGGGCTGCATAAATATACTAGAATACAAACCACATGTTACCGTTATTGCTTCAAAGGTAGTCAGAACCAGAGACATAAAGGAAACTACGCACAGCATTGAGTCTAATGGTGTTCACTTATCTAGTAATTATGCTAACGTGGCGTTATAACAAAAAAGATCTTTCAAAAATACCATATAAAACTGATATTCTTGTAGTACGTAGTGACTGCGAAATACTTAGACATGTAGCATGCTTCCATAAAGCTTCGTGGAATGGAGTTCGTTGAAGAACTATTCATGACGTAAGAAATAGGTAACTATTTTTTTATTGATTAAAGTTCAAATAGTTGTCCACTGCACAGCATAAGAATAATAGAAGGTAATGTATTGATCGTGCATTCCAGCCGGAGAGGCGCTTATATTACTGTCTAAAAGCTGTCGCTATAAATACTTTCGAGCACGAAGCAAACCAACAAGGGCACAATAACGAATAAGTAGCGAGTATGAGTTGCTTCTAAAGTCGCATTAAGAATTTCCATGGTCTCTATTCCAATAATTATAGTGTTAAAGATAAGATGTTTGGACTGTAGTAAAATGTGAGAAACGAATTTACTCGAAGTGCTTAGGTTTGAGCTAAACTCAAACCCGTGTTTTATAGTCATTTTAGAATCAGGAACGAATTATAACGTGAACGGTATCTGTTTTCCTGCCTCAAAATTAAACTTTTGGAAAACATTATGCAAAGGCCTAAGGCGTTAGACCAGATAAAAATATACTGAGAGCCTGAACATCGTCATTGTCATTCGACAATAAAATTATGATCAAATTTAAATAATTTTGTCATAAAAACACGTCATGGTCATTATTGAACATATATTTATGCAATATTGGTTCATTTATCTTGTGGCCTTGTTAGCGGTCTGAACTAAATATCACTGACATGTCAACACCGGGATTGGGAGTTCAAGTTCTTATGTCATTGTGCTGTTGCAACATTGATAAAAGTAATGGAAAAGCCTAAACAAATAAAGTAAAAATGCTTTAAACCATTAAGCGCGAAACACAGATGTTTGAACGTTTTGCCAGTATATGTGAGAAAATTTGTATTTATTAAGTTACACTTACGATCGATGGAAATAAAAATTGTATTCTTAGCTTTGCCTAATTCTGTTTCTATTTCGCAACTGTAATTTCCTGCATGCCGTTGTTGTACAGAACGAAAATAAATGGATTTATGATCACTACCGGGTAGAAGACTGTTGTTGTATTTCCATTTAATCTTTACAGGTAGTGGTAGACTATCGAAATAGCAGACTAATGTAAGATCATTATGTTCTGTTATTCTTGACGATGGTATCGCTTCAATACGTTTAATCCGAATTGCTAAGTATAAATAAGATACGTTTACATAATAAGAACGATCCATCAAAACACAAAAGTAAACTATAAATATCAGCATACATCAGGATTTAGGACTTCAGATAGTATTTTACTGAAACATTATTGCTATACATTTCATTATTATTTGTGCAGCTAAGTTATTTGAATTAAAAATTGCTAGCTACTGTCGTTGAAATTCCGACATGAATATCAAATCGTCAATTAAATAAGGACTTCTAATTGGACTAGCAACTGGTTTTTAAACCATGACTAGCACTCAGAAAACCACATTTTCGAATATTCCATGAGCATTAAACTGTCTATTAAGGCGTAAAATTCACAAATAAATTATTATAGTTAACTAAACATCATTAAGACCTGACTAATTATGGTGGCTCTTTGATCATACATGTCCCAGAATTTACACGAACTACCATTGAATATTATGTAAAACGGGGCAAAACAATAGATATCAAATATGTAAGTAAACTTTAAACTTGAATAAAACAAATATTAATCAATTTCAAAGTTTAATGGTGTTTCTGGACTACGTATTGAGTTCAACGATAATATTCATTTAGCAATAGAAAACAACACAACGACTATTAGGTACTATATTTGACTAATACTTTTCAGCGTTTGCACACGTATAATTGTTTGTAAAAGAAAAATAAACTCATCTAATACTAAACAAAAAAAATTATTACAAAAATAGTCATGAGTCAAAATAGAATTGTACATTTAAAGGATAAGTGTGTGTATTTAGAAACAAAATTTTTTGCAAACTCGTAGAAAATGTAACATATAAATAACATTAATTGCTTGTTGCATTCAAAACAGCTAACAGTATGAACATATTATTTAGTTAATTCTTTCATAGAACTACAGAAACTGGTATACAAAAATAAAACTTTAAAATTTTTTTCTGAAACTTAAATACACGTGTATCGCTTTAAAAAAGAATGACTTTATTTAAGACTTTGTTCAAATAATTAAGTATTGAGTTGGATAAAATACTAGTTTTCAGTAAAAAACGCTTCGTAATTCGATGTTGTTTTGTGTAGAATTATGTGCATATTAGCGTACAATTGTCATTATAACATATTTGTTTGTCTTACTTGCTGTTAAATTTACAATGTAGCTCCTGCTGCCAATTTGATTAGTAACCGTTACAGTATATGGCTTAAAATCTGTAACGTTCTCCACCCTGATAGGTATGGTCAGTCTGTAACCCTTCACAAAAACATTTTTGCTATACATTGTGTCCTCCAATTGTTCAAGGACTGGATCGTTGACATCTACTAGTTTTTCAGTCTCCTCAACACGTACTTTTGTAATTTCAGGGAAGCTAACAACGTTTACTTTAATTTTTGCAGTCTGATGTATGATCCCGTATTGCGTAGCATTATTCCTCGCGACAAAGTAAGGTTTACCTACAAGTAAAAAATCTGAAATAAAGACATGTGTAAGAAAGGAAATTTTACGTCTTCGTCTCCTGAGATACTACTTGATATTTCATTTCTGTGTTTTTTATCTCTTGAGTCAATGGGCTAGTGGGCTATACAAACACTAAAGAAGAATGAATGTCAAGCCATATCCAATTTCAAGTTAGAATAACTTGTATTCTATTTGAGAGTTATTACAAAGCGGATTGTTGTTATTTTACCAAAGACAAGGACATTTCAAGATACATATGGGGAAAATTTTTTATTTGTGAAAAACCTCTTTTTAACGAAATGACTTCTTTTCTGTCGATATCAAATCAAAAGAAGTGACTTGTGTTCGTCATTTTAGATGTTAGATATCCACATCCTTGCTGCACGAAAAGAAGAAAAAGACAATGTCATGATAGGTAATAAATTTCCAAGAAAACTTCAAAAATTATTTTACCCGAACAATGTAATCACACATGTAACAACTCTAACCTGTTGCACTTAAATTGTATTGCCCTGTACTGCTTTCCCTTACACCATTGGAAACACGACAAACATAAATTCCTCTGTCATGGTGACGATCTGTCTCATTCAGAACATCTTTAATAGTTATTTGTCCTCCACCTTCGTCAGGGATAAATCTGATATGATCATCATATTCCGTTCTGTGCTCCCAGTGACTAAATCTGTAGTTGTTTGGTACACCATTCACAACACATCTCAATAATCGACTAGTAGCAGAAAAAATCGACAAAATGTTTGGCCTGTCTAAAACTTGAAACAAAAAAATTTATATATTTATATGCTTATACATAGATACATCAACGATTTTATGTCATTAAAACTTTAAAACTGATTTTGAAGTTGACACATAAAAACAGAACAGGGTATCAGGTATAGAAGTTAACATGATTCCTAAATAATATAACGTAACATCTCAATTGAAATAAAGCATTAACTTGATACAAAGTGCAGCTTAAAACATTCAGTCTGTCCTTCCTACCTTAATTGTAGACTTTAAAGTATCTGCCGAGTTTAACACGTCTGTTAAAAGCAAAAGATACAAAAGGGCATCATTTTTTATGTGGTACTTTGTGAAGCTGTGAGCTCGACTCCACTTTTAAATGATAAGAATGCAAAATTTTCCTGGAAAAGATACTTCATCTTCCTCTTTTAATAAAAATATGGAAGCCACAATAAAGATGTAAATGGCTAAAAATGGCGATAATGGCGATAATAAACGGGTTATAAAAGTGCCAAAGTTATCTACATAATCTTACAATTGTGTTATTTTAGGCTTTGGGTTCATTATAGTGTTTTGCATTTCAGGAGATTATAGACAACTCTTTCCTGTATAAAAATTTAGTGACGGAAATCATTTATTTGCATCCAAGTTGAGACGTATGTCTTCTTGTAAAACCACTTCCAACTGTATAAGCATTAACAATCAAAAGTGGTGCATATTTAAAGACCTATAACTTACATTGGACATATATCATGACACTATCAGATGCTTTTCCTGCAGGACTACTAGCTTCACATGTATACATCCCTGCATCACTGCGATCTATCGTATCGAATCGATAGGATGATGTGTTGCTGAAACATTCCTTGTTAGGCTGACCCACGCGCACACGTGTCCAAACAAGAGTTGTATTATCATGATTGGAACTGACATTGCAAAAGAATGTAAATCCTATTGTGCCTTCTTGCACATAAGGTTCTTGCACTTCTAAATTGACCGAAAACTAATATTTCTTCAAAAAATGTTTGCTTGTCAAAATTTTATATTATCTAACTAATACATAAGAATGATTGTCAGTAAGTAAGTTTATTTAAGTTGACTTTAGAACATCATAAATTTGATAACTCTTTGGCAAATATTTACATGATTAGGTAATTTGGTGTGAAGAATGCAATAATGTTGTAGAAAAGAACTTACTGTAAAGGTAAAGTCGAACAGTTCTCTCCAATGGAACAGTCGTCACATTATTTTCCGCCCTACATGTTAAGTTTGTCAAATGATCCTTCACACTGGTATTAAATGAGTAAGTTATTGATCCTGGACCGCCTATTTTTACAACCGCATTGTTTTTCAGCCAATATAACTGTTCTTTGGGCTTACCACTAACAACCGTACAGGTAACATTCACGGGGTGACCTTCAAAACCATATACTATGTTTCCATACTCCTCATGGTTGATTTTAATACTACTTGGTGGTTCTGAAGATATAATAAGTAGATATTGCACGTGCATATGGATATAAGCATCAATATATACTCATTTAAAAAAGAAACGCAACATACAAAAAATGGTAATTTTACTTCACATATTATTTTAACAATTTACCATATATATAATTGTTACAGAAATTTTAAAAATTAGCACACTTCTTGTTCATGAGTTCTTTTGCCATGGTTTTACTATATAAATATTACATGTCTGACAGGGTGACAGTAAAATTGTCAAAAATTGAGGAAATACTGTCAACCGAGGCGAAAGCCGAGGTTGACAGTATTTTCGAAAGTTGACAATTTTACTGTCACCGTGTCAGACATGTAACATTTATTTTATAATACCGAAAAACTATTCAAATGATGAACAACTTTATTCCATAATGGTATTTAATTGATAAGTAATGGTAATAAAACAGCAATTTAACAATAAAAGTAGACTAACAGTATCCAGAATCTTTAAATCTGCCTCGTTTGTGGTAGAAAAACGTTTGATGCTTGACATAATTGTCGTCTGTTTACAACGGAAATGTAAAAATATATATTGCGCATGCGCGAATGGTACAGTATAATGTTCGAACATTCCGTACCTTTGGTAGCGGGTGACTTTTGTTAAAAGTATTTTTCCGACAGTAAATTGTTTTTGACAGTAGTTATAGGTCACGGTGGCCTATGGAAAATTAACATTGTAAATGAAATTGAGATCACATTGACATTCTGTTTCTCTAAAAAGTCTACAGTTACACGTGCTGTATGTGGTCGGGTATTGTCGTTTTGAAATAAAAACTTATTTCTGAATGTCAATTAAGGCCAATAAAATGCGGCCGTATAGTTTCGTCTCTGTACCTAACAGCGTTAAGATTGCATTGCCCGCAATCCATGAGAGCGTAACCGATTACTTACTGTCTGTTGTGTTATACGGCGCAACCTTGGGACGTTTACAGCTATACTATTGCAGCAATAGTCCTGTTCCGCAGATGGTATAATCTAATGTAACAATTCTGCGCCCGAGTTGTAACACGCGGACGCCCCAACGTAGTCGGTCTGTCGTGGTAGCAAGCTGCTGGTAGCGTCTCCAAACGCGTGCTGCAATTGTGCTACTTTGAACATTTTACGTTCAGGCAACAACATTTTGTAATTCCCGGGCCTCGATTCGACCGATAGCGATGTTCCGGGTAACAGCATCTAGCTTTTTGCATAACGTCACCTCATCAGAATTTTATTTTACTAATGCAGTTTAGTAACGAAATAGCGGGGTTTTATACCGATTGTCTGAGTTAAAAAAACACCACGATTTGCACGTGAAAGTGCCATGTTTTCGTAATGCGTAATTCATAATGTGTTCCAAATTTCGACCACAGTCGTCCACGGGTGGATGAACTTAAATGCTTTTACCTGGAAACCCTTAATTAAAGTGTATTTATGATGTTGTGTATATATATTTGAATATTTATAGGTTATTTGTCCGCAAAAAAATGATTTGAAAAAATTATCCGATGTTGCGTTGATTTTTTGAGTGAGTATATTTAAAAAAACTATTTGCATTATGTGTAATTATAAATCACATTTTTTAAAAAGAAAACTCACCACTCGTAAGAAAAGCGTCGTATTGTGTATTAAAAATAATTTTTACTCGTAGAGCTGTTGCTTGAACACAAGTGAATGTGAAATATCTTTCTTATTTACCTTTTACATATAAATATTTATTATATACTTATTGTAAAGTTATAAAGAATTTAATATGTTTACTGTATGATTTGATACTTTTCACGAATGGTAAAGGGGGGGGGGTAAAAAATCTAAATGTTATTAACTGCCTCCAAAAGTTATTAAACGCCTTTCCGTAGGAGAATAAAATTAATTGTTTACAAATATGGCGTCTAACGATAACGGAGACGACATGCATAATAGGAATGAATTGGAGACAGACAATATTTTGGATGGTATTGAGTCAAATAACAACTTAAACAAAAAAAAAACGTGAGTGTTCTGAAAATATTATCGCTAGAACCTAATTTGGCAAAAAAATAGCGACGATTCCGGTACCGAAACTGGATACGATTTTGATATTTCCATATAATAAAATCACCATTACATGGCATTTTTGATATCATATGCATTAATAGCCCCGGTTGGATATCGGTCCGCTTTTTGGTCCAATATTACAGCTAGCGGCAATAATACAGATGCTATACAAAATGTTATAATCTGATAATATTTAAGTTTTTTCTTGTTAATGTAATAAAATGAGAAAAGTATACCTCTAATGTAGACTGTAATAACTGTGTCACCTATGTGGCCTGTTACAGACAGTCGATTGCATAGATAAACTCCTTCTTCTTCATGGGAGAAGTTTCTTATCTCCAAATTAAATTGCAATGACGTGTTTTTAATTGAAAGCTTCTCGTGATTTTTTAGCATTGGGTTTATTTGATTTCCAGACGTATATGACACGTTTGGTGGTCCACTCCAATACTTTGTTTTAGTGTCTGGTGATCGGTTACACGACAGCAGAACTGTCTGATGTTTTATTACGTACATCTCGTTTCCACCCACAAAGACTCCTAAATTGAAAAAATAGAAATAGCCTTATGTTCATATTCAAGACATACAGAAAAAGATGTTCTAGATCACAAAAGCTTACTTAAACAGTATGGAATGCATGAAGAAAAAAAGATATATAAAGTTATTGTTTTCATACGACTATATTTAAAAGATGGGATATGTATTCAAAAATCAAATATGAAAACGCTCCAATGTTATTATCTGTAACTTTGATGTATAAGGTGGATCATGTTACATGTGAATTGATGTATCTATTTTAAGTACTTTACAGGCAGAAATGTTTTTGCCTTAACAAATTATTTTTTTTTAATGTCTGCATTCAAAGGAATTGTTTTTAAAAATAAATAATACATGATCAGGACGAAATAACAATTTCAAGTTAATTTGTTTTATGATACTTTAAGCATAAATAAAAATATCAAAGTGTTTATATTTTTTGCGTTAGGGCCGTTGGTAGTTTTGTGAACTGATGAAAAGTCAAATGAAGCCGTCAACATTAACGATTTACTGTTTAAGATCAATATGATCATATACCATGTATTTAATTAGAAATACAAACATTGACTGAAATATGAAGCTAGTAGAGTTCCCATATCAGATCATTTGTTTATGAGCAGGCAATAATCACAAACAAAGAAGCAAACAAAAACCGCTATAAATAAAAAGAGGTGCACAACCGCTTTATTCTTATATACTAGATCTACTTGTGTAGCATCATATAGCAAAAACATTGTAACAAAAAGCTTATAAAGTTAGCAGAATAAAGAGTGATTAAAAGACGGACGTTTTCTTTGTAGTGAAAAGGGGAAAAATAAAGCAAAATAAGCAAGTTTGTAATAGATAGGTTGTAAATTTATTTTTAAAGACCGGAGGATTATTGTTTTGTCTGTTTTGTATAAATAAAACTACGTACCAACATTGATGACTATTATTTGCAGCAAAAACATACTTCTGATTTCCATTTTGTTACTTTGACATGTACAATGATTGCAGAGAACATTAACGAAAGCTTTCAGAAGTATTCCAAACAAAACAGCATCTGCATATTAGTCTTAAAAGATCTTAAAAGATCACACGTGCAACAAAAAAGTTTGAAATTTTATATTTCGTATATTTTAAAGAAACATAAAACCTATGAAAAGTCCATTTATGCATTCTAAAAAATGTTCCGACTAATATACCAAATTTGTTATAATATGAGCAAAACATTTCAATTTTGATTATTTCCCTGTAAATCAATACAAAAAGGAAATAGGAAATATTTAATACTCGAAAACATGCAGGAAGGAAAGTGATTCTATATTAATAATCATACATGTATATTATTGTCTACATGGACGTCGACATTGATACACAATAACTCGCGTTTAATTTTATAAGCAACTTTAGAAAAACTAAAAATTTATCTTAAAAACTAAATTGTATTATTCAACTACAACTGACAACTATTTAAAGAAGAAATATTACCGTTAATAACTCTGGCTTCGAAGCTTATGTAATCAGTCTACATATTTGCAATAATATTCAGTATTTAAATACGTAAATCTTAAAATGCAAAATCTGTAATCGTAATTAATTTTTATAGGAAGATTTTGTTAAGTTGAGCGATTTTGCTTGAGAGTGGGGGCGTTTTTATAGGGAACGATTTTACGGTGGGGAGATTTCACATGCTGCCTTTTAAAACATACTTTCAATTTCCTTTGTTTTCTTTCCTTATGTTATCTTTAGCACTCTATATTGGTTATTACTTTTAAACTTAATATCTAATTTTACTTGCTTTTCTACATCTTTTCTGTGTTATACAATGTTTGCTATAAATGAATTTTAACAATATTTTAAATGATCTTTAATTGACATAAAGGTTGTTTTTTAAAGTTACTTCCGCTATATTTGATATATGTTTATTGCCACTTTTACTGTCCAGACGTCTTTCTATCATTTCATCTCCTTTCAATATGAAAGATATAGCTGAAAATGTTGATAAGAATATATAGAATCAAATAAGCACAAAAATACGATGTTGTCGTGTCTCGCCTGTCATATCCGCTATCTGGGGACGTGCTAGGCAGCTCTGAGGGTCAAACACTAAGAACATTTACATTATGGCCTATGAGTTAAGTTTGGATGAAAAGGTCTTGTTCTTTCGCTTTAACGAAAATAACATTCTCATTGACAATATCAACGTTGAAAGTAGCCGTGTTTTTCTACCATTCATTTCTTAAATGTACCTGGTGGGGCCTCGGTGGCTGAGTGGTCAAGGTAGTTCGTCTACTATTGATCACGTGGTCTGTCAACACTGAGATTGCGGGTTCGATTCTCACTGTAGGCAGGGTGTACTCTACTCCAATCCTCATTGACAAGGATTGCCAGTTTTTCTACCGCAGGTCGGGGGTTTTGTCCGGGTACTCCGGCTTCCTCCCCCAATAAAAACTGGACGCCACGATATAGCTGAAAAATTGCTGAAAATGGCGTTAAACACCATCAAACAAACAAACAAACATAAATGTACCTGGTCGTCAATATCGAGTTGAAAGTCGGAATATTAATTGGCATTTGCTATCATCAAATTTATTTTTATCAGTATAGTCATTATGCCCCCAAACACACAAACCGTGAGTTATTTTATTTAATTTATCATCTATATATGTAACTTCTATTGTTTAATTTACAAAATGAATGTTCAAATTTGTGAATTAATATATTGAATATAAACGAAAACTAGATATATAGAATGCGTTACAATTTTTCCTTTGTATTGTTTCCTTGATATATTTATAGCTGGCCATTTCTGAATATTACACAGTTTTCAAACAAGATTCAATGGACAATTAAAAACAGAAAACACGATTAGAGTTAATGGTTTAGTAAACGCTAACCCATTCAGATCAACAGGTCATTTGTATTTTTCATACATTGTTCTTTATTTTTAATGTTGTCTGTTATTTAAATTGATTAGCTGCTTAGTACATGCAACTGTTTATGCTTTAGATCGTGTCCGCGTCTATTCTGTACATATGAGTTTAAAGTATTCTTTCGTAAAATTGTAGATCATGGAGGAACAAAATAAGTTTTTTATTAGTATTTAATTAGTATAAATTGTTACAGTCACTAAATATCAAAAAATAACCATAACTCTACAACATCACAAACAACGAATTAAAAGTAAATTGTCTTATCGGAATTTATTGTATGGTATCTTGAATTCCTTTAACCTTAACTCGGTGACAATCTAGGTACACATGTTCATTTACTGTAGTAGAATTTAAACTTTCATACGGCAGAGAACTTTTAAGAAAGGTTTCACTGTCATTACTATATAATGAAGAATTGTCTATGACAATGTGATCGCTTCTTTCTTGTTGATGTTCTTTCAAGACTACACACGGATCTATGTAGGAATAATCACTCCCGTCTGAAGTTGTTTTGTTGGACATTTTGTCAGCATTGGTTGAATCTTTAAGAAATTCGTGTAGACTGTTATCAGATTCCTGGTCATTAGCATTGTTCAGTTCAAAAGACTCACTTTGCGGGGATGCTGCAATATCAACGCTATTGTCGGTCTGACAGTGAGCATTGGGTGCATAGTATGCACTACCAATTTCATCGTAATGAGTTTCTGGATTTATTTCAGTGGACGCATCCTGGATTGAAAATTCTCTAAAATAACACACATAAGAAAATCTAAAAATTTGCCATTTAATGCATTTAAGTATAATAGATTTCAAAGAAATCAAAATTAGCCAACGAAATATATGCACATTTTAATCTTTTTTATACTTCTTTTTACAATCTATACTGATATTAAGTGCTGTACAAATATTTAATAAATGGTTGCTAAACAGCAGAAGTACTATATAAAGAAAACAAAAAGTTCCCAAACACATATAGACTTTAATTACTATGCTGTATTCTAAGTCATTAGTAACATTGTATTACAATTGATGGATTGAATTGTTGGTAATGTCAGGCATGCCTTATCATTTTGCCTCTTGTATCCTTAGCAACAAACTGAATCGTTTTCAAAAATCATTATCCGCTACAGTACCGAGTTATATACTGACAATTACCACCAACTACAACAGAGATACATAATTTATCCGCATAAAATTTCAATAATATCTATCACGTCAAAATTACGTTTTACTTTGTTACCATAAACATAAAATTATCTGGTTAATATTTCGTTGCAGGTTATGGAAAAGTCTTTATTTTCAAATAGAGAGAAACAAACTACCTGGTTGGGCTTTTTCTCAAGCATAGTCTTTTCTTCAAACCTACAAATATATGGGCATGATAAGTAAGCTAAAGAAAGTTTAGAGTTTATATTAAAACACACGTATTTCTATTTTTCGGTCGTTCTGATGATGTTTTATTGAAAACATTACTTGTATCTTTAAATTTATATTTAACTTGTAGAAAGTACTATTTTAAAATATATGACACAGTCTTAAAGGATGTGGGTTGTGTTAATAAGTGAAAATGTTGATTTTATACGATAAAATGGCAAACCTGAAGTTTGTCAAAAAATTCAACTAAGGTACTAATAACTAAATGCGTAGGATCTTTGCATAAATTGAAATCTCCAAACATGGATAGTTTGATTTTGCCTCCCTATCAGAGGCACATTAGTTCTGTTTTACACCCCAAAAAGTACGCTTCTACGACCCGACAATGAATAACTAATGAACAAACAATAGTTACAACTATAAGTAATAAAAGGAATTTTTGTTGAAATTACGGGACATTCTAGCGTTTCTACATGCACATGTTCTCAGTCTTGTTTGTAGAAGATCTAAAGAGTCATTATTCCTGATCATATTCCCTAACAGTAAGACGTTTACCTTTGATTGTATACCAAAGAACAAATAATCCAATTAATATGGCAGCATTAACCATCATCAAAGTTATAATTGATTGTGTGGTCATCTGAGATGCTGTTTCTGTTGCTGTCAAAAAATTGATGCAAGAGTATTTGATAATTATAAAAACAAAAAAATGTTAGCATTTTTCAACTGATTTCAGATTTTGATTCCTAAAGACCTTGAACAACGTTTACTCTTTTAAACTAAAATCTACTTTATATTATTTTCAAATGACGTCGCTTTATACAGTAATACTACAAACTAAGAATATCATGAAAAACACATTTCTTAAACTTGGAAAACATAACTTTTTATATTGTCGTTTGGCATTTTAAAAAATACACATTTACAGTAGATAATAAATGCTTTTTGTAGTAGTAAGTATTACTTGATGTTTAAAAAAAGATTAGAAAATCCTAATTCTGACAGAGTACAAAACATATCTCCCGAATCTTGAAATCTATGGGCTGCATAAATATACTAGAATACAAACCACATGTTACCGTTATTGCTTCAAAGGTAGTCAGAACCAGAGACATAAAGGAAACTACGCACAGCATTGAGTCTAATGGTGTTCACTTATCTAGTAATTATGCTAACGTGGCGTTATAACAAAAAAGATCTTTCAAAAATACCATATAAAACTGATATTCTTGTAGTACGTAGTGACTGCGAAATACTTAGACATGTAGCATGCTTCCATAAAGCTTCGTGGAATGGAGTTCGTTGAAGAACTATTCATGACGTAAGAAATAGGTAACTATTTTTTTATTGATTAAAGTTCAAATAGTTGTCCACTGCACAGCATAAGAATAATAGAAGGTAATGTATTGATCGTGCATTCCAGCCCGGAGAGGCGCTTATATTACTGTCTAAAAGCTGTCGCTATAAATACTTTCGAGCACGAAGCAAACCAACAAGGGCACAATAACGAATAAGTAGCGAGTATGAGTTGCTTCTAAAGTCGCATTAAGAATTTCCATGGTCTCTATTCCAATAATTATAGTGTTAAAGATAAGATGTTTGGACTGTAGTAAAATGTGAGAAACGAATTTACTCGAAGTGCTTAGGTTTGAGCTAAACTCAAACCCGTGTTTTATAGTCATTTTAGAATCAGGAACGAATTATAACGTGAACGGTATCTGTTTTCCTGCCTCAAAATTAAACTTTTGGAAAACATTATGCAAAGGCCTAAGGCGTTAGACCAGATAAAAATATACTGAGAGCCTGAACATCGTCATTGTCATTCGACAATAAAATTATGATCAAATTTAAATAATTTTGTCATAAAAACACGTCATGGTCATTATTGAACATATATTTATGCAATATTGGTTCATTTATCTTGTGGCCTTGTTAGCGGTCTGAACTAAATATCACTGACATGTCAACACCGGGATTGGGAGTTCAAGTTCTTATGTCATTGTGCTGTTGCAACATTGATAAAAGTAATGGAAAAGCCTAAACAAATAAAGTAAAAATGCTTTAAACCATTAAGCGCGAAACACAGATGTTTGAACGTTTTGCCAGTATATGTGAGAAAATTTGTATTTATTAAGTTACACTTACGATCGATGGAAATAAAAATTGTATTCTTAGCTTTGCCTAATTCTGTTTCTATTTCGCAACTGTAATTTCCTGCATGCCGTTGTTGTACAGAACGAAAATAAATGGATTTATGATCACTACCGGGTAGAAGACTGTTGTTGTATTTCCATTTAATCTTTACAGGTAGTGGTAGACTATCGAAATAGCAGACTAATGTAAGATCATTATGTTCTGTTATTCTTGACGATGGTATCGCTTCAATACGTTTAATCCGAATTGCTAAGTATAAATAAGATACGTTTACATAATAAGAACGATCCATCAAAACACAAAAGTAAACTATAAATATCAGCATACATCAGGATTTAGGACTTCAGATAGTATTTTACTGAAACATTATTGCTATACATTTCATTATTATTTGTGCAGCTAAGTTATTTGAATTAAAAATTGCTAGCTACTGTCGTTGAAATTCCGACATGAATATCAAATCGTCAATTAAATAAGGACTTCTAATTGGACTAGCAACTGGTTTTTAAACCATGACTAGCACTCAGAAAACCACATTTTCGAATATTCCATGAGCATTAAACTGTCTATTAAGGCGTAAAATTCACAAATAAATTATTATAGTTAACTAAACATCATTAAGACCTGACTAATTATGGTGGCTCTTTGATCATACATGTCCCAGAATTTACACGAACTACCATTGAATATTATGTAAAACGGGGCAAAACAATAGATATCAAATATGTAAGTAAACTTTAAACTTGAATAAAACAAATATTAATCAATTTCAAAGTTTAATGGTGTTTCTGGACTACGTATTGAGTTCAACGATAATATTCATTTAGCAATAGAAAACAACACAACGACTATTAGGTACTATATTTGACTAATACTTTTCAGCGTTTGCACACGTATAATTGTTTGTAAAAGAAAAATAAACTCATCTAATACTAAACAAAAAAAATTATTACAAAAATAGTCATGAGTCAAAATAGAATTGTACATTTAAAGGATAAGTGTGTGTATTTAGAAACAAAATTTTTTGCAAACTCGTAGAAAATGTAACATATAAATAACATTAATTGCTTGTTGCATTCAAAACAGCTAACAGTATGAACATATTATTTAGTTAATTCTTTCATAGAACTACAGAAACTGGTATACAAAAATAAAACTTTAAAATTTTTTTCTGAAACTTAAATACACGTGTATCGCTTTAAAAAAGAATGACTTTATTTAAGACTTTGTTCAAATAATTAAGTATTGAGTTGGATAAAATACTAGTTTTCAGTAAAAAACGCTTCGTAATTCGATGTTGTTTTGTGTAGAATTATGTGCATATTAGCGTACAATTGTCATTATAACATATTTGTTTGTCTTACTTGCTGTTAAATTTACAATGTAGCTCCTGCTGCCAATTTGATTAGTAACCGTTACAGTATATGGCTTAAAATCTGTAACGTTCTCCACCCTGATAGGTATGGTCAGTCTGTAACCCTTCACAAAAACATTTTTGCTATACATTGTGTCCTCCAATTGTTCAAGGACTGGATCGTTGACATCTACTAGTTTTTCAGTCTCCTCAACACGTACTTTTGTAATTTCAGGGAAGCTAACAACGTTTACTTTAATTTTTGCAGTCTGATGTATGATCCCGTATTGCGTAGCATTATTCCTCGCGACAAAGTAAGGTTTACCTACAAGTAAAAAATCTGAAATAAAGACATGTGTAAGAAAGGAAATTTTACGTCTTCGTCTCCTGAGATACTACTTGATATTTCATTTCTGTGTTTTTTATCTCTTGAGTCAATGGGCTAGTGGGCTATACAAACACTAAAGAAGAATGAATGTCAAGCCATATCCAATTTCAAGTTAGAATAACTTGTATTCTATTTGAGAGTTATTACAAAGCGGATTGTTGTTATTTTACCAAAGACAAGGACATTTCAAGATACATATGGGGAAAATTTTTTATTTGTGAAAAACCTCTTTTTAACGAAATGACTTCTTTTCTGTCGATATCAAATCAAAAGAAGTGACTTGTGTTCGTCATTTTAGATGTTAGATATCCACATCCTTGCTGCACGAAAAGAAGAAAAAGACAATGTCATGATAGGTAATAAATTTCCAAGAAAACTTCAAAAATTATTTTACCCGAACAATGTAATCACACATGTAACAACTCTAACCTGTTGCACTTAAATTGTATTGCCCTGTACTGCTTTCCCTTACACCATTGGAAACACGACAAACATAAATTCCTCTGTCATGGTGACGATCTGTCTCATTCAGAACATCTTTAATAGTTATTTGTCCTCCACCTTCGTCAGGGATAAATCTGATATGATCATCATATTCCGTTCTGTGCTCCCAGTGACTAAATCTGTAGTTGTTTGGTACACCATTCACAACACATCTCAATAATCGACTAGTAGCAGAAAAAATCGACAAAATGTTTGGCCTGTCTAAAACTTGAAACAAAAAAATTTATATATTTATATGCTTATACATAGATACATCAACGATTTTATGTCATTAAAACTTTAAAACTGATTTTGAAGTTGACACATAAAAACAGAACAGGGTATCAGGTATAGAAGTTAACATGATTCCTAAATAATATAACGTAACATCTCAATTGAAATAAAGCATTAACTTGATACAAAGTGCAGCTTAAAACATTCAGTCTGTCCTTCCTACCTTAATTGTAGACTTTAAAGTATCTGCCGAGTTTAACACGTCTGTTAAAAGCAAAAGATACAAAAGGGCATCATTTTTTATGTGGTACTTTGTGAAGCTGTGAGCTCGACTCCACTTTTAAATGATAAGAATGCAAAATTTTCCTGGAAAAGATACTTCATCTTCCTCTTTTAATAAAAATATGGAAGCCACAATAAAGATGTAAATGGCTAAAAATGGCGATAATGGCGATAATAAACGGGTTATAAAAGTGCCAAAGTTATCTACATAATCTTACAATTGTGTTATTTTAGGCTTTGGGTTCATTATAGTGTTTTGCATTTCAGGAGATTATAGACAACTCTTTCCTGTATAAAAATTTAGTGACGGAAATCATTTATTTGCATCCAAGTTGAGACGTATGTCTTCTTGTAAAACCACTTCCAACTGTATAAGCATTAACAATCAAAAGTGGTGCATATTTAAAGACCTATAACTTACATTGGACATATATCATGACACTATCAGATGCTTTTCCTGCAGGACTACTAGCTTCACATGTATACATCCCTGCATCACTGCGATCTATCGTATCGAATCGATAGGATGATGTGTTGCTGAAACATTCCTTGTTAGGCTGACCCACGCGCACACGTGTCCAAACAAGAGTTGTATTATCATGATTGGAACTGACATTGCAAAAGAATGTAAATCCTGTTGTGCCTTCGGTAATGTTAATCGAAATTCGAGGTGTTATGTTTACCGACGGGATTCCTGAAATTGTTATAAAAAGATTTAACTTTAACAATTGTGTAATTTTAAATGTTACATCACATTTCTTGCACATAAGGTTCTTGCACTTCTAAATTGACCGAAAACTAATATTTCTTCAAAAAATGTTTGCTTGTCAAAATTTTATATTATCTAACTAATACATAAGAATGATTGTCAGTAAGTAAGTTTATTTAAGTTGACTTTAGAACATCATAAATTTGATAACTCTTTGGCAAATATTTACATGATTAGGTAATTTGGTGTGAAGAATGCAATAATGTTGTAGAAAAGAACTTACTGTAAAGGTAAAGTCGAACAGTTCTCTCCAATGGAACAGTCGTCACATTATTTTCCGCCCTACATGTTAAGTTTGTCAAATGATCCTTCACACTGGTATTAAATGAGTAAGTTATTGATCCTGGACCGCCTATTTTTACAACCGCATTGTTTTTCAGCCAATATAACTGTTCTTTGGGCTTACCACTAACAACCGTACAGGTAACATTCACGGGGTGACCTTCAAAACCATATACTATGTTTCCATACTCCTCATGGTTGATTTTAATACTACTTGGTGGTTCTGAAGATATAATAAGTAGATATTGCACGTGCATATGGATATAAGCATCAATATATACTCATTTAAAAAAGAAACGCAAAATACAAAAAATGGTAATTTTACTTCACATATTATTTTAACAATTTACCATATATATAATTGTTACAGAAATTTTAAAAATTAGCACACTTCTTGTTCATGAGTTCTTTTGCCATGGTTTTACTATATAAATATTACATGTCTGACAGGGTGACAGTAAAATTGTCAAAAATTGAGGAAATACTGTCAACCGAGGCGAAAGCCGAGGTTGACAGTATTTTCGAAAGTTGACAATTTTACTGTCACCGTGTCAGACATGTAACATTTATTTTATAATACCGAAAAACTATTCAAATGATGAACAACTTTATTCCATAATGGTATTTAATTGATAAGTAATGGTAATAAAACAGCAATTTAACAATAAAAGTAGACTAACAGTATCCAGAATCTTTAAATCTGCCTCGTTTGTGGTAGAAAAACGTTTGATGCTTGACATAATTGTCGTCTGTTTACAACGGAAATGTAAAAATATATATTGCGCATGCGCGAATGGTACAGTATAATGTTCGAACATTCCGTACCTTTGGTAGCGGGTGACTTTTGTTAAAAGTATTTTTCCGACAGTAAATTGTTTTTGACAGTAGTTATAGGTCACGGTGGCCTATGGAAAATTAACATTGTAAATGAAATTGAGATCACATTGACATTCTGTTTCTCTAAAAAGTCTACAGTTACACGTGCTGTATGTGGTCGGGTATTGTCGTTTTGAAATAAAAACTTATTTCTGAATGTCAATTAAGGCCAATAAAATGCGGCCGTATAGTTTCGTCTCTGTACCTAACAGCGTTAAGATTGCATTGCCCGCAATCCATGAGAGCGTAACCGATTACTTACTGTCTGTTGTGTTATACGGCGCAACCTTGGGACGTTTACAGCTATACTATTGCAGCAATAGTCCTGTTCCGCAGATGGTATAATCTAATGTAACAATTCTGCGCCCGAGTTGTAACACGCGGACGCCCCAACGTAGTCGGTCTGTCGTGGTAGCAAGCTGCTGGTAGCGTCTCCAAACGCGTGCTGCAATTGTGCTACTTTGAACATTTTACGTTCAGGCAACAACATTTTGTAATTCCCGGGCCTCGATTCGACCGATAGCGATGTTCCGGGTAACAGCATCTAGCTTTTTGCATAACGTCACCTCATCAGAATTTTATTTTACTAATGCAGTTTAGTAACGAAATAGCGGGGTTTTATACCGATTGTCTGAGTTAAAAAAACACCACGATTTGCACGTGAAAGTGCCATGTTTTCGTAATGCGTAATTCATAATGTGTTCCAAATTTCGACCACAGTCGTCCACGGGTGGATGAACTTAAATGCTTTTACCTGGAAACCCTTAATTAAAGTGTATTTATGATGTTGTGTATATATATTTGAATATTTATAGGTTATTTGTCCGCAAAAAAATGATTTGAAAAAATTATCCGATGTTGCGTTGATTTTTTGAGTGAGTATATTTAAAAAAAAACTATTTGCATTATGTGTAATTATAAATCACATTTTTAAAAAAGAAAACTCACCACTCGTAAGAAAAGCGTCGTATTGTGTATTAAAAATAATTTTTACTCGTAGAGCTGTTGCTTGAACACAAGTGAATGTGAAATATCTTTCTTATTTACCTTTTACATATAAATATTTATTATATACTTATTGTAAAGTTATAAAGAATTTAATATGTTTACTGTATGATTTGATACTTTTCACGAATGGTAAAGGGGGGGGGGTAAAAAATCTAAATGTTATTAACTGCCTCCAAAAGTTATTAAACGCCTTTCCGTAGGAGAATAAAATTAATTGTTTACAAATATGGCGTCTAACGATAACGGAGACGACATGCATAATAGGAATGAATTGGAGACAGACAATATTTTGGATGGTATTGAGTCAAATAACAACTTAAACAAAAAAAACGTGAGTGTTCTGAAAATATTATCGCTAGAACCTAATTTGGCAAAAAAATAGCGACGATTCCGGTACCGAAACTGGATACGATTTTGATATTTCCATATAATAAAATCACCATTACATGGCATTTTTGATATCATTTGCATTAATGGCCCTCGTTGGATATCGGTCCGCTTTTTGGTCCAATATTACAGCTAGCGGCAATAATACATATGATATAGAAAATATTATAACCTGATAATATTTAAGCTTTTTCTTGTTAATGTAATAATATGGGAAAAGTATACCTCTAATGTAGACTGTAATAACTGTGTCACCTATGTGGCCTGTTACAGACAGTCGATTGCATAGATAAACTCCTTCTTCTTCATGGGAGAAGTTTCTTATCTCCAAATTAAATTGCAATGACGTGTTTTTAATTGAAAGCTTCTCGTGATTTTTTAGCATTGGGTTTATTTGATTTCCAGACGTATATGACACGTTTGGTGGTCCACTCCAATACATTGATTTAGTGTCTGGTGATCGGTTACACGACAGCAGAACTGTCTGATGTTTTATTACGTACATCTCGTTTCCACCCACAAAGACTCCTAAATTGAAAAAATAGAAATAGCCTTATGTTCATATTCAAGACATACAGAAAAAGATGTTCTAGATCACAAAAGCTTACTTAAACAGTATGGAATGCATGCAGAAAAAAAGATATATAAAGTTATTGTTTTCATACGACTATATTTAAAAGATGGGATATGTATTCAAAAATCAAATATGAAAACGCTCCAATGTTATTATCTGTAACTTTGATGTATAAGGTGGATCATGTTACATGTGAATTGATGTATCTATTTTAAGTACTTTACAGGCAGAAATGTTTTTGCCTTAACAAATTATTTTTTTTTAATGTCTGCATTCAAAGGAATTGTTTTTAAAAATAAATAATACATGATCAGGACGAAATAACCATTTCAAGTTAATTTGTTTTATGATACTTTAAGCATAAATAAAAATATCAAAGTGTTTATATTTTTTGCGTTAGGGCCGTTGGTAGTTTTGTGAACTGATGAAAAGGCAAATGAACCTGTCAACATTAACGATTTACTGTTTAAGATCAATATGATCATATACCATGTATTTAATTAGAAATACAAACATTGACTGAAATATGAAGCTAGTAGAGTTCCCATATCAGATCATTTGTTTATGAGCAGGCAATAATCACAAACAAAGAAGCAAACAAAAGCCGCTATAAATAAAAAGAGGTGCACAACCGCTTTATTCTTATATACTAGATCTACTTGTGTAGCATCATATAGCAAAAACATTATAACAAAAAGTTTATAAAGTTAGCAGAATAAAGAGTGATTAAAAGACGGACGTTTTCTTTGTAGTGAAAAGGGGAAAAATAAAGCAAAATAAGCAAGTTTGTAATAGATAGGTTGTAAATTTATTTTCAAAGACCGGTGGATTATTGTTTTGTCTGTTTTGTATAAATAAAACTACGTACCAACATTGATAACTAGTATTTGCAGCAAAAACATACTTCTGATTTCCATTTTGTTACTTTGACATGTACAATGATTGCAGAGAACATTAACGAAAGCTTTCAGAAGTATTCCAAACAAAACAGCATCTGCATATTAGTCTTAAAAGATCTTAAAAGATCACACGTGCAACAAAAAAGTTTGAAATTTTATATTTCGTATATTTTAAAGAAACATAAAACCTATGAAAAGTCCATTTATGCATTCTAAAAAATGTTCCGACTAATATACCAAATTTGTTATAATATGAGCAAAACATTTCAATTTTTATTATTTCCCTGTAAATCAATACAAAAAGGAAATAGGAAATATTTAATACTCGAAAACATGCAGGAAGGAAAGTGATTCTATATTAATAATCATACATGTATATTATTGTCTACATGGACGTCGACATTGATACACAATAACTCGCGTTTAATTTTATAAGCAACTTTAGAAAAACTAAAAATTTATCTTAGAAACTAAATTGTATTATTCAACTACAACTGACAACTATTTAAAGAAGAAATATTACCGTTAATAACTCTGGCTTCGAAGCTTATGTAATCAGTCTACATATTTGCAATAATATTCAGTATTTAAATACGTAAATCTTAAAATGCAAAATCTGTAATCGTAATTAATTTTTATAGGAAGATTTTGTTAAGTTGAGCGATTTTGCTTGAGAGTGGGGGCGTTTTTATAGGGAACGATTTTACGGTGGGGAGATTTCACATGCTGCCTTTTAAAACATACTTTCAATTTCCTTTGTTTTCTTTCCTTATGTTATCTTTAGCACTCTATATTGGTTATTACTTTTAAACTTAATATCTAATTTTACTTGCTTTTCTACATCTTTTCTGTGTTATACAATGTTTGCTATAAATGAATTTTAACAATATTTTAAATGATCTTTAATTGACATAAAGGTTGTTTTTTAAAGTTACTTCCGCTATATTTGATATATGTTTATTGCCACTTTTACTGTCCAGACGTCTTTCTATCATTTCATCTCCTTTCAATATGAAAGATATAGCTGAAAATGTTGATAGGAATATATAGAATCAAATAAGCACAAAAATACGATGTTGTCGTGTCTCGCCTGTCATATCCGCTATCTGGGGACGTGCTAGGCAGCTCTGAGGGTCAAACACTAAGAACATTTACATTATGGCCTATGAGTTAAGTTTGGATGAAAAGGTCTTGTTCTTTCGCTTTAACGAAAATAACATTCTCATTGACAATATCAACGTTGAAAGTAGCCGTGTTTTTCTACCATTCATTTCTTAAATGTACCTGGTGGGGCCTCGGTGGCTGAGTGGTCAAGGTAGTTCGTCTACTATTGATCACGTGGTCTGTCAACACTGAGATTGCGGGTTCGATTCTCACTGTAGGCAGGGTGTACTCTACTCCAATCCTCATTGACAAGGATTGCCAGTTTTTCTACCGCAGGTCGGGGGTTTTGTCCGGGTACTCCGGCTTCCTCCCCCAATAAAAACTGGACGCCACGATATAGCTGAAAAATTGCTGAAAATGGCGTTAAACACCATCAAACAAACAAACAAACATAAATGTACCTGGTCGTCAATATCGAGTTGAAAGTCGGAATATTAATTGGCATTTGCTATCATCAAATTTATTTTTATCAGTATAGTCATTATGCCCCCAAACACACAAACCGTGAGTTATTTTATTTAATTTATCATCTATATATGTAACTTCTATTGTTTAATTTACAAAATGAATGTTCAAATTTGTGAATTAATATATTGAATATAAACGAAAACTAGATATATAGAATGCGTTACAATTTTTCCTTTGTATTGTTTCCTTGATATATTTATAGCTGGCCATTTCTGAATATTACACAGTTTTCAAACAAGATTCAATGGACAATTAAAAACAGAAAACACGATTAGAGTTAATGGTTTAGTAAACGCTAACCCATTCAGATCAACAGGTCATTTGTATTTTTCATACATTGTTCTTTATTTTTAATGTTGTCTGTTATTTAAATTGATTAGCTGCTTAGTACATGCAACTGTTTATGCTTTAGATCGTGTCCGCGTCTATTCTGTACATATGAGTTTAAAGTATTCTTTCGTAAAATTGTAGATCATGGAGGAACAAAATAAGTTTTTTATTAGTATTTAATTAGTATAAATTGTTACAGTCACTAAATATCAAAAAATAACCATAACTCTACAACATCACAAACAACGAATTAAAAGTAAATTGTCTTATCGGAATTTATTGTATGGTATCTTGAATTCCTTTAACCTTAACTCGGTGACAATCTAGGTACACATGTTCATTTACTGTAGTAGAATTTAAACTTTCATACGGCAGAGAACTTTTAAGAAAGGTTTCACTGTCATTACTATATAATGAAGAATTGTCTATGACAATGTGATCGCTTCTTTCTTGTTGATGTTCTTTCAAGACTACACACGGATCTATGTAGGAATAATCACTCCCGTCTGAAGTTGTTTTGTTGGACATTTTGTCAGCATTGGTTGAATCTTTAAGAAATTCGTGTAGACTGTTATCAGATTCCTGGTCATTAGCATTGTTCAGTTCAAAAGACTCACTTTGCGGGGATGCTGCAATATCAACGCTATTGTCGGTCTGACAGTGAGCATTGGGTGCATAGTATGCACTACCAATTTCATCGTAATGAGTTTCTGGATTTATTTCAGTGGACGCATCCTGGATTGAAAATTCTCTAAAATAACACACATAAGAAAATCTAAAAATTTGCCATTTAATGCATTTAAGTATAATAGATTTCAAAGAAATCAAAATTAGCCAACGAAATATATGCACATTTTAATCTTTTTTATACTTCTTTTTACAATCTATACTGATATTAAGTGCTGTACAAATATTTAATAAATGGTTGCTAAACAGCAGAAGTACTATATAAAGAAAACAAAAAGTTCCCAAACACATATAGACTTTAATTACTATGCTGCATTCTAAGTCATTAGTAACATTGTATTACAATTGATGGATTGAATTGTTGGTAATGTCAGGCATGCCTTATCATTTTGCCTCTTGTATCCTTAGCAACAAACTGAATCGTTTTCAAAAATCATTATCCGCTACAGTACCGAGTTATATACTGACAATTACCACCAACTACAACAGAGATACATAATTTATCCGCATAAAATTTCAGTAATATCTATCACGTCAAAATTACGTTTTACTTTGTTACCATAAAAATAAAATTATCTGGCTAATATTTCGTTGCAGGTTATGGAAAAGTCTTTATTTTCAAATAGAGAGAAACAAACTACCTGGTTGGGCTTTTTCTCAAGCATAGTCTTTTCTTCAAACCTACAAATATATGGGCATGATAAGTAAGCTAAAGAAAGTTTAGAGTTTATATTAAAACACACGTATTTCTATTTTTCGGTCGTTCTGATGATGTTTTATTGAAAACATTACTTGTATCTTTAAATTTATATTTAACTTGTAGAAAGTACTATTTTAAAATATATGACACAGTCTTAAAGGATGTGGGTTGTGTTAATAAGTGAAAATGTTGATTTTATACGATAAAATGGCAAACCTGAAGTTTGTCAAAAAATTCAACTAAGGTACTAATAACTAAATGCGTAGGATCTTTGCATAAATTGAAATCTCCAAACATGGATAGTTTGATTTTGCCTCCCTATCAGAGGCACATTAGTTCTGTTTTACACCCCAAAAAGTACGCTTCTACGACCCGACAATGAATAACTAATGAACAAACAATAGTTACAACTATAAGTAATAAAAGGAATTTTTGTTGAAATTACGGGACATTCTAGCGTTTCTACATGCACATGTTCTCAGTCTTGTTTGTAGAAGATCTAAAGAGTCATTATTCCTGATCATATTCCCTAACAGTAAGACGTTTACCTTTGATTGTATACCAAAGAACAAATAATCCAATTAATATGGCAGCATTAACCATCATCAAAGTTATAATTGATTGTGTGGTCATCTGAGATGCTGTTTCTGTTGCTGTCAAAAAATTGATGCAAGAGTATTTGATAATTATAAAAACAAAAAAATGTTAGCATTTTTCAACTGATTTCAGATTTTGATTCCTAAAGACCTTGAACAACGTTTACTCTTTTAAACTAAAATCTACTTTATATTATTTTCAAATGACGTCGCTTTATACAGTAATACTACAAACTAAGAATATCATGAAAAACACATTTCTTAAACTTGGAAAACATAACTTTTTATATTGTCGTTTGGCATTTTAAAAAATACACATTTACAGTAGATAATAAATGCTTTTTGTAGTAGTAAGTATTACTTGATGTTTAAAAAAAGATTAGAAAATCCTAATTCTGACAGAGTACAAAACATATCTCCCGAATCTTGAAATCTATGGGCTGCATAAATATACTAGAATACAAACCACATGTTACCGTTATTGCTTCAAAGGTAGTCAGAACCAGAGACATAAAGGAAACTACGCACAGCATTGAGTCTAATGGTGTTCACTTATCTAGTAATTATGCTAACGTGGCGTTATAACAAAAAAGATCTTTCAAAAATACCATATAAAACTGATATTCTTGTAGTACGTAGTGACTGCGAAATACTTAGACATGTAGCATGCTTCCATAAAGCTTCGTGGAATGGAGTTCGTTGAAGAACTATTCATGACGTAAGAAATAGGTAACTATTTTTTTATTGATTAAAGTTCAAATAGTTGTCCACTGCACAGCATAAGAATAATAGAAGGTAATGTATTGATCGTGCATTCCAGCCCGGAGAGGCGCTTATATTACTGTCTAAAAGCTGTCGCTATAAATACTTTCGAGCACGAAGCAAACCAACAAGGGCACAATAACGAATAAGTAGCGAGTATGAGTTGCTTCTAAAGTCGCATTAAGAATTTCCATGGTCTCTATTCCAATAATTATAGTGTTAAAGATAAGATGTTTGGACTGTAGTAAAATGTGAGAAACGAATTTACTCGAAGTGCTTAGGTTTGAGCTAAACTCAAACCCGTGTTTTATAGTCATTTTAGAATCAGGAACGAATTATAACGTGAACGGTATCTGTTTTCCTGCCTCAAAATTAAACTTTTGGAAAACATTATGCAAAGGCCTAAGGCGTTAGACCAGATAAAAATATACTGAGAGCCTGAACATCGTCATTGTCATTCGACAATAAAATTATGATCAAATTTAAATAATTTTGTCATAAAAACACGTCATGGTCATTATTGAACATATATTTATGCAATATTGGTTCATTTATCTTGTGGCCTTGTTAGCGGTCTGAACTAAATATCACTGACATGTCAACACCGGGATTGGGAGTTCAAGTTCTTATGTCATTGTGCTGTTGCAACATTGATAAAAGTAATGGAAAAGCCTAAACAAATAAAGTAAAAATGCTTTAAACCATTAAGCGCGAAACACAGATGTTTGAACGTTTTGCCAGTATATGTGAGAAAATTTGTATTTATTAAGTTACACTTACGATCGATGGAAATAAAAATTGTATTCTTAGCTTTGCCTAGTTCTGTTTCTATTTCGCAACTGTAATTTCCTGCATGCCGTTGTTGTACAGAACGAAAATAAATGGATTTATGATCACTACCGGGTAGAAGACTGTTGTTGTATTTCCATTCAATCTTTACAGGTAGTGGTAGACTATCGAAATAGCAGACTAATGTAAGATCATTATGTTCTGTTATTCTTGACGATGGTATCGCTTCAATACGTTTAATCCGAATTGCTAAGTATAAATAAGATACGTTTACATAATAAGAACGATCCATCAAAACACAAAAGTAAACTATAAATATCAGCATACATCAGGATTTAGGACTTCAGATAGTATTTTACTGAAACATTATTGCTATACATTTCATTATTATTTGTGCAGCTAAGTTATTTGAATTAAAAATTGCTAGCTACTGTCGTTGAAATTCCGACATGAATATCAAATCGTCAATTAAATAAGGACTTCTAATTGGACTAGCAACTGGTTTTTAAACCATGACTAGCACTCAGAAAACCACATTTTCGAATATTCCATGAGCATTAAACTGTCTATTAAGGCGTAAAATTCACAAATAAATTATTATAGTTAACTAAACATCATTAAGACCTGACTAATTATGGTGGCTCTTTGATCATACATGTCCCAGAATTTACACGAACTACCATTGAATATTATGTAAAACGGGGCAAAACAATAGATATCAAATATGTAAGTAAACTTTAAACTTGAATAAAACAAATATTAATCAATTTCAAAGTTTAATGGTGTTTCTGGACTACGTATTGAGTTCAACGATAATATTCATTTAGCAATAGAAAACAACACAACGACTATTAGGTACTATATTTGACTAATACTTTTCAGCGTTTGCACACGTATAATTGTTTGTAAAAGAAAAATAAACTCATCTAATACTAAACAAAAAAAATTATTACAAAAATAGTCATGAGTCAAAATAGAATTGTACATTTAGAGGATAAGTGTGTGTATTTAGAAACAAAATTTTTTGCAAACTCGTAGAAAATGTAACATATAAATAACATTAATTGCTTGTTGCATTCAAAACAGCTAACAGTATGAACATATTATTTAGTTAATTCTTTCATAGAACTACAGAAACTGGTATACAAAAATAAAACTTTAAAATTTTTTTCTGAAACTTAAATACACGTGTATCGCTTTAAAAAAGAATGACTTTATTTAAGACTTTGTTCAAATAATTAAGTATTGAGTTGGATAAAATACTAGTTTTCAGTAAAAAACGCTTCGTAATTCGATGTTGTTTTGTGTAGAATTATGTGCATATTAGCGTACAATTGTCATTATAACATATTTGTTTGTCTTACTTGCTGTTAAATTTACAATGTAGCTCCTGCTGCCAATTTGATTAGTAACCGTTACAGTATATGGCTTAAAATCTGTAACGTTCTCCACCCTGATAGGTATGGTCAGTCTGTAACCCTTCACAAAAACATTTTTGCTATACATTGTGTCCTCCAATTGTTCAAGGACTGGATCGTTGACATCTACTAGTTTTTCAGTCTCCTCAACACGTACTTTTGTAATTTCAGGGAAGCTAACAACGTTTACTTTAATTTTTGCAGTCTGATGTATGATCCCGTATTGCGTAGCATTATTCCTCGCGACAAAGTAAGGTTTACCTACAAGTAAAAAATCTGAAATAAAGACATGTGTAAGAAAGGAAATTTTACGTCTTCGTCTCCTGAGATACTACTTGATATTTCATTTCTGTGTTTTTTATCTCTTGAGTCAATGGGCTAGTGGGCTATACAAACACTAAAGAAGAATGAATGTCAAGCCATATCCAATTTCAAGTTAGAATAACTTGTATTCTATTTGAGAGTTATTACAAAGCGGATTGTTGTTATTTTACCAAAGACAAGGACATTTCAAGATACATATGGGGAAAATTTTTTATTTGTGAAAAACCTCTTTTTAACGAAATGACTTCTTTTCTGTCGATATCAAATCAAAAGAAGTGACTTGTGTTCGTCATTTTAGATGTTAGATATCCACATCCTTGCTGCGCGAAAAGAAGAAAAAGACAATGTCATGATAGGTAATAAATTTCCAAGAAAACTTCAAAAATTATTTTACCCGAACAATGTAATCACACATGTAACAACTCTAACCTGTTGCACTTAAATTGTATTGCCCTGTACTGCTTTCCCTTACACCATTGGAAACACGACAAACATAAATTCCTCTGTCATGGTGACGATCTGTCTCATTCAGAACATCTTTAATAGTTATTTGTCCTCCACCTTCGTCAGGGATAAATCTGATATGATCATCATATTCCGTTCTGTGCTCCCAGTGACTAAATCTGTAGTTGTTTGGTACACCATTCACAACACATCTCAATAATCGACTAGTAGCAGAAAAAATCGACAAAATGTTTGGCCTGTCTAAAAATTGAAACAAAAAAATTTATATATTTATATGCTTATACATAGATACATCAACGATTTTATGTCATTAAAACTTTAAAACTGATTTTGAAGTTGACACATAAAAACAGAACAGGGTATCAGGTATAGAAGTTAACATGATTCCTAAATAATATAACGTAACATCTCAATTGAAATAAAGCATTAACTTGATACAAAGTGCAGCTTAAAACATTCAGTCTGTCCTTCCTACCTTAATTGTAGACTTTAAAGTATCTGCCGAGTTTAACACGTCTGTTAAAAGCAAAAGATACAAAAGGGCATCATTTTTTATGTGGTACTTTGTGAAGCTGTGAGCTCGACTCCACTTTTAAATGATAAGAATGCAAAATTTTCCTGGAAAAGATACTTCATCTTCTTCTTTTAATAAAAATATGGAAGCCACAATAAAGATGTAAATGGCTAAAAATGGCGATAATGGCGATAATAAACGGGTTATAAAAGTGCCAAAGTTATCTACATAATCTTACAATTGTGTTATTTTAGGCTTTGGGTTCATTATAGTGTTTTGCATTTCAGGAGATTATAGACAACTCTTTCCTGTATAAAAATTTAGTGACGGAAATCATTTATTTGCATCCAAGTTGAGACGTATGTCTTCTTGTAAAACCACTTCCAACTGTATAAGCATTAACAATCAAAAGTGGTGCATATTTAAAGACCTATAACTTACATTGGACATATATCATGACACTATCAGATGCTTTTCCTGCAGGACTACTAGCTTCACATGTATACATCCCTGCATCACTGCGATCTATCGTATCGAATCGATAGGATGATGTGTTGCTGAAACATTCCTTGTTAGGCTGACCCACGCGCACACGTGTCCAAACAAGAGTTGTATTATCATGATTGGAACTGACATTGCAAAAGAATGTAAATCCTGTTGTGCCTTCGGTAATGTTAATCGAAATTCGAGGTGTTATGTTTACCGACGGGATTCCTGAAATTGTTATAAAAAGATTTAACTTTAACAATTGTGTAATTTTAAATGTTACATCACATTTCTTGCACATAAGGTTCTTGCACTTCTAAATTGACCGAAAACTAATATTTCTTCAAAAAATGTTTGCTTGTCAAAATTTTATATTATCTAACTAATACATAAGAATGATTGTCAGTAAGTAAGTTTATTTAAGTTGACTTTAGAACATCATAAATTTGATAACTCTTTGGCAAATATTTACATGATTAGGTAATTTGGTGTGAAGAATGCAATAATGTTGTAGAAAAGAACTTACTGTAAAGGTAAAGTCGAACAGTTCTCTCCAATGGAACAGTCGTCACATTATTTTCCGCCCTACATGTTAAGTTTGTCAAATGATCCTTCACACTGGTATTAAATGAGTAAGTTATTGATCCTGGACCGCCTATTTTTACAACCGCATTGTTTTTCAGCCAATATAACTGTTCTTTGGGCTTACCACTAACAACCGTACAGGTAACATTCACGGGGTGACCTTCAAAACCATATACTATGTTTCCATACTCCTCATGGTTGATTTTAATACTACTTGGTGGTTCTGAAGATATAATAAGTAGATATTGCACGTGCATATGGATATAAGCATCAATATATACTCATTTAAAAAAGAAACGCAAAATACAAAAAATGGTAATTTTACTTCACATATTATTTTAACAATTTACCATATATATAATTGTTACAGAAATTTTAAAAATTAGCACACTTCTTGTTCATGAGTTCTTTTGCCATGGTTTTACTATATAAATATTACATGTCTGACAGGGTGACAGTAAAATTGTCAAAAATTGAGGAAATACTGTCAACCGAGGCGAAAGCCGAGGTTGACAGTATTTTCGAAAGTTGACAATTTTACTGTCACCGTGTCAGACATGTAACATTTATTTTATAATACCGAAAAACTATTCAAATGATGAACAACTTTATTCCATAATGGTATTTAATTGATAAGTAATGGTAATAAAACAGCAATTTAACAATAAAAGTAGACTAACAGTATCCAGAATCTTTAAATCTGCCTCGTTTGTGGTAGAAAAACGTTTGATGCTTGACATAATTGTCGTCTGTTTACAACGGAAATGTAAAAATATATATTGCGCATGCGCGAATGGTACAGTATAATGTTCGAACATTCCGTACCTTTGGTAGCGGGTGACTTTTGTTAAAAGTATTTTTACGACAGTAAATTGTTTTTGACAGTAGTTATAGGTCACGGTGGCCTATGGAAAATTAACATTGTAAATGAAATTGAGATCACATTGACATTCTGTTTCTCTAAAAAGTCTACAGTTACACGTGCTGTATGTGGTCGGGTATTGTCGTTTTGAAATAAAAACTTATTTCTGAATGTCAATTAAGGCCAATAAAATGCGGCCGTATAGTTTCGTCTCTGTACCTAACAGCGTTAAGATTGCATTGCCCGCAATCCATGAGAGCGTAACCGATTACTTACTGTCTGTTGTGTTATACGGCGCAACCTTGGGACGTTTACAGCTATACTATTGCAGCAATAGTCCTGTTCCGCAGATGGTATAATCTAATGTAACAATTCTGCGCCCGAGTTGTAACACGCGGACGCCCCAACGTAGTCGGTCTGTCGTGGTAGCAAGCTGCTGGTAGCGTCTCCAAACGCGTGCTGCAATTGTGCTACTTTGAACATTTTACGTTCAGGCAACAACATTTTGTAATTCCCGGGCCTCGATTCGACCGATAGCGATGTTCCGGGTAACAGCATCTAGCTTTTTGCATAACGTCACCTCATCAGAATTTTATTTTACTAATGCAGTTTAGTAACGAAATAGCGGGGTTTTATACCGATTGTCTGAGTTAAAAAAACACCACGATTTGCACGTGAAAGTGCCATGTTTTCGTAATGCGTAATTCATAATGTGTTCCAAATTTCGACCACAGTCGTCCACGGGTGGATGAACTTAAATGCTTTTACCTGGAAACCCTTAATTAAAGTGTATTTATGATGTTGTGTATATATATTTGAATATTTATAGGTTATTTGTCCGCAAAAAATGATTTGAAAAAATTATCCGATGTTGCGTTGATTTTTTGAGTGAGTATATTTAAAAAAAACTATTTGCATTATGTGTAATTATAAATCACATTTTTTAAAAAGAAAACTCACCACTCGTAAGAAAAGCGTCGTATTGTGTATTAAAAATAATTTTTACTCGTAGAGCTGTTGCTTGAACACAAGTGAATGTGAAATATCTTTCTTATTTACCTTTTACATATAAATATTTATTATATACTTATTGTAAAGTTATAAAGAATTTAATATGTTTACTGTATGATTTGATATTTTTCACGAATGGTAAAGGGGGGGGGGGTAAAAAATCTAAATGTTATTAACTGCCTCCAAAAGTTATTAAACGCCTTTCCGTAGGAGTTCGGGAATTACAGAATAAAATTAATTGTTTACAAATATGGCGTCTAACGATAACGGAGACGCCATGCATAATAGGAATGAATTGGAGACAGACAATATTTTGGATGGTGTTGAGTCAAATAACAACTTAAACAAAAAAAAAACGTGAGTGTTCTGAAAATATTATCGCTAGAACCTAATTTGGCAAAAAAATAGCGACGATTCCGGTACCGAAACTGGATACGATTTTGATATTTCCATATAATAAAATCACCATTACATGGCATTTTTGATATCATATGCATTAATAGCCCCGGTTGGATATCGGTCCGCTTTTTGGTCCAATATTACAGCTAGCGGCAATAATACAGATGCTATACAAAATGTTATATCTGATAATATTTAAGTTTTTTCTTGTTAATGTAATAAAATGAGAAAAGTATACCTCTAATGTAGACTGTAATAACTGTGTCACCTATGTGGCCTGTTACAGACAGTCGAGTGCATAGATAAACTCCTTCTTCTTCATGGGAGAAGTTTCTTATCTCCAAATTAAATTGCAATGACGTGTTTTTAATTGAAAGCTTCTCGTGATTTTTTAGCATTGGGTTTATTTGATTTCCAGACGTATATGACACGTTTGGTGGTCCAGTCCAATACATTGTTTTAGTGTCTGGTGATCGGTTACACGACAGCAGAACTGTCTGATGTTTTATTACGTACATCTCGTTTCCACCCACAAAGACTCCTAAATTGAAAAAATAGAAATAGCCTTATGTTCATATTCAAGACATACAGAAAAAGATGTTCTAGATCACAAAAGCTTACTTAAACAGTATGGAATGCAGAAAAAAAGATATATAAAGTTATTGTTTTCATACGACTATATTTAAAAGATGGGATATGTATTCAAAAATCAAATATGAAAACGCTCCAATGTTATTATCTGTAACTTTGATGTATAAGGTGGATCATGTTACATGTGAATTAATGTATCTATTTTAAGTACTTTACAGGCAGAAATGTTTTTGCCTTAAAAAAAATATTTTTTTTAATGTCTGCATTCAAATGAATTGTTTTTAAAAATAAATAATACATGATCAGGACGAAATAACCATTTCAAGTTAATTTGTTTTATGATACTTTAAGCATAAATAAAAATATCAAAGTGTTTATATTTTTTGCGTTAGGGCCGTTGGTAGTTTTGTGAACTGATGAAAAGTCAAATGAAGCCGTCAACATTAACGATTTACTGTTTAAGATCAATATGATCATATACCATGTATTTAATTAGAAATACAAACATTGACTGAACTATGAAGCTAGTAGAGTTCCCATATCAGATCATTTGTTTATGAGCAGGCAATAATCACAAACAAAGAAGCAAACAAAAACCGCTATAAATAAAAAGAGGTGCACAACCGCTTTATTCTTATATACTAGATCTACTTGTGTAGCATCATATAGCAAAAACATTGTAACAAAAAGCTTATAAAGTTAGCAGAATAAAGAGTGAGTAAAAGACGGACGTTTTCTTTGTAGTGAAAAGGGGAAAAATAAAGCAAAATAAGCAAGTTTGTAATAGATAGGTTGTAAATTTATTTTTAAAGACCGGAGGATTATTGTTTTGTCTGTTTTGTATAAATAAAACTACGTACCAACATTGATGACTAGTATTTGCAGCAAAAACATACTTCTGATTTCCATTTTGTTACTTTGACATGTACAATGATTGCAGAGAACATTAACGAAAGCTTTCAGAAGTATTCCAAACAAAACAGCATCTGCATATTAGTCTTAAAAGATCTTAAAAGATCACACGTGCAACAAAAAAGTTTGAAATTTTATATTTCGTATATTTTAAAGAAACATAAAACCTATGAAAAGTCCATTTATGCATTCTAAAAAAATGTTCCGACTAATATACCAAATTTGTTATAATATGAGCAAAACATTTCAATTTTTATTATTTCCCTGTAAATCAATACAAAAAGGAAATAGGAAATATTTAATACTCGAAAACATGCAGGAAGGAAAGTGATTCTATATTAATAATCATACATGTATATTATTGTCTACATGGACGTCGACATTGATACACAATAACTCGCGTTTAATTTTATAAGCAACTTTAGAAAAACTAAAAATTTATCTTAAAAACTAAATTGTATTATTCAACTACAACTGACAACTATTTAAAGAAGAAATATTACCGTTAATAACTCTGGCTTCGAAGCTTATGTAATCAGTCTACATATTTGCAATAATATTCAGTATTTAAATACGTAAATCTTAAAATGCAAAATCTGTAATCGTAATTAATTTTTATAGGAAGATTTTGTTAAGTTGAGCGATTTTGCTTGAGAGTGGGGGCGTTTTTATAGGGAACGATTTTACGGTGGGGAGATTTCACATGCTGCCTTTTAAAACATACTTTCAATTTCCTTTGTTTTCTTTCCTTATGTTATCTTTAGCACTCTATATTGGTTATTACTTTTAAACTTAATATCTAATTTTACTTGCTTTTCTACATCTTTTCTGTGTTATACAATGTTTGCTATAAATGAACTTTAACAATATTTTAAATGATCTTTAATTGACATAAAGGTTGTTTTTTAAAGTTACTTCCGCTATATTTGATATATGTTTATTGCCACTTTTACTGTCCAGACGTCTTTCTATCATTTCATCTCCTTTCAATATGAAAGATATAGCTGAAAATGTTGATAGGAATATATAGAATCAAATAAGCACAAAAATACGATGTTGTCGTGTCTCGCCTGTCATATCCGCTATCTGGCGACGTGCTAGGCAGCTCTGAGGGTCAAACACTAAGAACATTTACATTATGGCCTATGAGTTAAGTTTGGATGAAAAGGTCTTGTTCTTTCACTTTAACGAAAATAACATTCTCATTGACAATATCAACGTTGAAAGTAGCCGTGTTTTTCTACCATTCATTTCTTAAATGTACCTGGTGGGGCCTCGGTGGCTGAGTGGTCAAGGTAGTTCGTCTACTATTGATCACGTGGTCTATAAACACTGAGATTGCGGGTTCGATTCTCACTGTAGGCAGGGTGTACTCTACTCCAATCCTCATTGACAAGGATTGCCAGTTTTTCTACCGCAGGTCGGGGGTTTTGTCCGGGTACTCCGGCTTCCTCCCCCAATAAAAACTGGACGCCACGATATAGCTGAAAAATTGCTGAAAATGGCGTTAAACACCATCAAACAAACAAACAAACATAAATGTACCTGGTCGTCAATATCGAGTTGAAAGTCGGAATATTAATTGGCATTTGCTATCATCAAATTTATTTTTATCAGTATAGTCATTATGCCCCCAAACACACAAACCGTGAGTTATTTTATTTAATTTATCATCTATATATGTAACTTCTATTGTTTAATTTACAAAATGAATGTTCAAATTTGTGAATTAATATATTGAATATAAACGAAAACTAGATATAACTAAGTCTTCTCTGAAATGAGAAAGTCTCTTTTTCTCAATCGTGGGATTTTCATGCATTTCTGTCATTTCTGCTTGATTTTGTTGAAAGTATGGAAGATCATAAGTTGCATCAAAGAAACTATGAGGTCTTTGCATAGAGTCTATGATGCAGCAGTTAAGATCACACATTGTCTTGCTATAGAAAGTAAGATCCTAGATTAAATTTAATCTGTGCTGGTACATCTGAAATAAAAATAAGGATCAGTTAATGTTTAAAAATCCGTAAATAAATCAAATCCCCGATCTGATCATATTTAATCGCGACTGTTCAAAGTGTAACCCTCAATCGGATTATATTTAATCACATTCTTTGGAACATTTTATCCAAGTTCCATGTTCATGTTAAAATTCTTGATACCAGTGTTTTCGATTAATTTTAATCCATTTTCCTTATAACATATAGTTTGATTATATTTAATCACACACCTTTTGTTGCATTCATCTGATTAGATTTAATCAACGAGTTGGAATGAATAAAACACATGAAATGATTTTGTGAATTGGATTAAATTTAATCCAATATGATATAATATAAATCCATTAGGCTTTAGGTATTGAAAGAAGTTTAAACAAAAACTATATTAAACTATAATATAAAGCTTCGCGGAGCGCAGCATGATACTACCGCAACATGTCGAACCCTCAACGTTTTAGGCCCAATATGGATAGTACATTGCTCTGGACACATGCAGCCCAAAATCGATCCCGTTCATCCTTTAATGGTATGAAACATTCGTGTAAAATTTCACAGCATTTGTTAAGCCAGAACAAAAGTTATTGTGGGAACAAACAAAAAAGAAGCATTTTTGGCCCCTAATTTCTAAACGTAAAAAGGGGGGACCCCCAAAATCAATTCCATCCATCCTTTTGTGGTACAGAAAATCATTGTCAAATTTCATAGCAATCGGATAACTAGAACTAAAGTTATTGTGGGAACACTGAAGTTAACAGACAACGACGACGACAACAACAACAACAACAGCATCATACCATAATACGTCGCAAATTTTTTTGCGGTCGTATAAAAATGATTTCTGAGAAAAATGCCATATAAAATATAAGAAATAGATAATAACAAAGCAAAATATGACAGAATAACTAAAACGATCACAAAGAATACCCCATATTTATATCTCATACAGTTCCTAGGGCCATTGTTCGATATAAATTAATAAAATTAGCAAAATATTGAAAAATGGCCGTGGACTTTTCTAATAAGCAAACACAAAAGCATGAACGTTATTTGTTATTGGTCTTGCATTCTGACGTAACACATGCATAGTTTTAAAAATTATCCTCAAAGACGCTTTGATTAATAAAACAAGAGTTAACACTAAAGTATGTATCGCCTGCTGGCACCATCGTAATACCAAGTTATTCAACTATTCATTCATTATTCCTCGACATTTTACTGTGGACCAACTAAAGTGATTCTAGATATATCATAGTCATTGAGAAACAGACTTAGCATAAAAGACTGAACACAAAAAAAAAACAATATTAACAGTCATTTAGTGAAGAAATGAGGTCAAGGTGAGGGACGCAAAAACCCTAATTTAATTCATCGATATCCTAAATATCAGATGCCTAGCTATTATACTTTTCAAGAAATTCATTTTCCACAAAAGTCTTACAAATAAGTTTACAACCTAAAAAAAGACCTAAGTTCACAAAGTCACTGAAGCGTGAAAATGGGGTCAAGATCACATGGCATGGTAACAGCTACGTGACAGTTGCGTAGACCATAACCTCAACTGTCTGTATACAAAATATTAGATGACTAGCTATTATACTTTTCAAGAATTTCATTTGTCAAAAAAGTCTTACAAAGACGTTTTCGCCCTGAAAAAAGACCTAAGTTCACAGAGTCACTGGAGCGTGAAAATGGGGTCAGGGTCACACGGCATGGTAACAGTTACGTAGACCATAACCTTAACTGTCTGTATACCAAATATCAGAAGCCTAGCTATTATACTTTTCAAGTAATTCATTTTCCCAAAAAGTCTTACAAGAAAGTTTACGCCGCCGCCGGAAAGTAATGTCTCGCCTTCCGCGACTATTCGTCGCAGGGGAGACAAATTCAAATGCACCAGAATAATTTTACCCGGATAAACGTAAAACCCCTAAACCATGTAGACTGGGTATGATATTTATTGAATCTTTTGGGGGATTTTTATTTTTACGTTAACGCCAACTCGTATAATGAACACACATTTAACATTTGTTTATGTTAATTGTTTGGGTTTTTTTATATTTTCGTTACACTTTGCAACTGGCTAGAGTCAGTTACATTCTTTCCAAGTCTTGTTTTGGTGCATTGAATGTCAATGCAAATCATATAATAAAAGCGAAGTATTTTCAATAAACTAGGACAGTGTAATTGCTAAATACTTGTCCAAATCATGCAACACAATAATTATTGTTTTGCACCTAATAAGTGTAATTATGATTTTATCAAATGTAAATTCTAAACAATTACCTTTACGTTTGTAAATAATCCATCCGCCATTAATATTTTTTGTTTATCGGTTAGTTGAGCGCTTTAACTCGTATATATATTACATCACAAGTAAAGCGTGTCTGTGATGGAAATATGACCGCCTTTTTTAACATTCCATAAGGTCGATGTAGCACTTAATAAACCTGATTTAATATATTAAAATAACATGTGATGACAAATCACAACTTTAGTAACGCGTTTAACCGTATGATCTATTTATACCATGATAGCTTATGTTTAGCGTAAACACAATCCTTTAATACTTCATAATGGCTAGACGCTTTAATAGAAATCTTAAATAGAAACAGAAAAAGAGATAAGCGTAACAAAACAGTCAAGAAAGCCAAAAAATAGTGAAGAACTTTTCAGAATACAATCTTTCTGAAAATGAATATCTTTTATTATCTAAAGAGTTAAATTTATTCCTATACTCCTAGCATAAAAAGCTTAAGAAAAAAACTTTATGAAAGACTTATCTGAATTTGAACGCAAAATGCGTTGTCAGTATTTATTCAATACTGAAGCATCCATTTTATATCAATAGTGGATATAAGCCAGATTATTCTTGTGAATGTCTAGTCAACGTTGAAGGTCTGTACATGCTCTTACTTAATAAACCAGGTACAGCGAATTATATTTAAAAAAAACCTATAACCATATGTATTATTACTTATTATGAAAAGATGGAACACTTGGTACTAGCACGGGTACTAGAGAGATACTAATCAAGTATAAGAGTTACGACTATTCAATCATCAGAAACAGAAAAAAATTATTAATGTGGCATTCGAATCGAGTCCATAAACCATAAATAAGAAGAGAAACGACACTATTCACTATAAAGTTATAAAACACACATAAAATTCAATAAGCAATACGCATGTCGCTAAAATCCGGGAAAAGACAGTACCAGTACTCTATGATAAACCTTTATTTGTACTAATCTGAGAGTTGGATGCTGATGATGTCAGATGTCATTTTTAAATCGATTCTATTGTCGGTTAGCAATCAATAACCTTGACACATTCTTTATATGCGAAGGTTCAAAGAATTCGATAAATATTTCTTAACTGCTTAAATTCTGATTTGTGCAAAGTAGTTAAATACGACGGCAAAACTTTTTGCGATCGTTCAATGTTATGGCGATGTCGTCGTTGTCATTGTTGTCACTGGGAACATTTGGCACTAAAGTAATTTTGGTGGATTGTTAGGAAATTTTGATATGATGTTTCTATCCATTAAAGGAAGCTTCCTTTTAAATATAGGTGTTGGGAACCCTGCCAGTTTAGAAAAAGGGACTAAACGGGGCTAAAATGTTTGTATTGACAAAACTTCTGTGGAATGTTTTTTCTTCGTCCGATTTTGAAAATTCTTTTTAATGTATTCCTCATTAAATCCTCTCAACTAAATGTACGATCATGTGTCATAGTTTTTGGTGATTTTTGTTACGTTACAATGCTACAAGGGGTCAAAGATGGGCCACGCCCGAAAAATCAACTTGTTTATTTGTGGTCCGATTTTCAAAACCTTTTTCATTGGAATCCTTGTGAAAATCCATTCCTTTTGAGAAATTAGGGGTCAAAGGGGCCCAAAACATCATTTTAAAATGTTGATACGTGCCAAACGTTGATATAAGTATGTCAAATATGCATTTTTCATTTCAAAAATTCAGAAATTGTGTACAAAATTCAGAACAAAAAGAAATATTTTATTAAATCTTGTTGCCAAAAAGTATCCCAGGTTTTCTAGTTTGTCGAATGAATCCAAATTGATTTTTTTACTTAGTAATGAGGACACTGACATTCTAGCAGCCACTGCCAGATTTATATTAGATAAAGATATTGTAAACTAAAATTTACAGTGGTGTTTAGATTTTCAATATTATATTACTATGAACATTAATAATCCAGTAAATTGTCTCATCATGTTGTCTTATGTATAATTATGTGTATCTATCAATTATTCTTTTCCTCTTTTTTGTACAACTGTCATTGATCACAGTGGGCTCCTGATTTGGAAATAAAAGATATGTTATGTTATGTTATTCTTATCATTTCTTACTCTTGTCAGTAAATCCACTAGAAGAAGAATCATTTTGTGTCCATCTCTGTAGCTGTCCTCTGTCGTTTTTAACATTTAATTATGCATGAAATGAACTTCTTTTTTAAAATCAAATTTTATGAAGGCATATCTTTTGTTTGTTGTGGTCATATTTTACTAATGTTGTTTTACATGTACTTAGAACATATTTATTACTTACTCCAGCGACAAAACTCTAGCAAATTGATCAGAATGATCAAGCTGTATGATTGACATCTCTTATCAGCTTAAAAATTTAACTCCCAAATGAGATACTAGAGGAGCTTGTTACAAAAATAATTAAAGGTCAGAGAAGTCATTGAAAACATTAGCAGACAAATTTATCATTATGAGATTGTGAAAACAAACATAAAATTTTTTGCTTTTTATTTACATTATTTCATTAATAAGCACAAGTTAAAAGTATTAATTTTAACATTTTAATTTTTAAATTATATTTTTTTGGTAATTATTACTCTTTTCTTTAGTAATTCATATATAGGCCCGCCATCATCAGGGATTGTCCTATATAATGCTAAATAATTTAGTGTCTCATCTTGGTCAAGGTTAGAATATCTGACAAATTCTTGCGCCTTGTATAAGCAATAATGGGAGTTTCCTTAAATATCCAACTACAAACCACCATGTGCAAACCTCTCAATGCTGGAGAATCACATAATAACAGATTACACAAGTTCTTTTTTTCTCAGTATTTTATTTTATATTAATCACATCTGTCTGAATCAAGTTAATCAATATCATTATGCATTTTCAAGTTATGTAATTTCCATTGAAACAATTAATATAATTTTAATAATACAATGTAAATATAAATAAAGATAACAAAATAAGACATGGATTGGAATGCAACACCACGTGTAACAGTTGACCTTATCATGCTAATAATGAGGTCATGATCATGATCTGCAGCATGCGAGATTTTATCAGCAAGTGTTGACAAGTTTATAGGCTTATTTAATTTGTAAAAACACATAACCAGAAAGTAAACGCCCACAGCTTTGAAAAGTAGAGATTTGTCGCAGGAGTATACTGTGATTGATATCTTGACAATTTACCTGTTTTAATGTTTAAGCTAGAAAATCATATTTATACACTGATTAAACCTTATGAATTGTTTTTATGTAATTTAGATTAACAGCATTTATATGCATGTATATATATATAACTATTTACAACTTGTAAAGAGATCTTGGACCATCTTGCATTGTCAGATATGATTTTGTAGCATTGATCTTTACATTACCATTTCTGAGTTCTGTACCTGATTTAAATGATGCCTGGTCAATTTTCAATTCGTGCTGGCATTATAATTTTTATTTCAATGTAGTATTTTTTATTTCTCATTTGTATGTAATTTATATTTGAAATAAAATATTTATGTAGAGTATATTCAGTCTAGACATGCTGGATGAGTCTCTTATCATGCATGTTTGTACATGGGATTGATCTACTTAAGTGTGATCAGTGAAACGTAAAATCATTTCACCTTAATGATGTTAATGAACAGAAGAAATGAAGACCTTATTGCTTGGTACAGACATTTAAAACAATGGAGGATTGAAACATGTGTCATTATATGCATACATATACATGGATTACGTCATTAATCTAAATATTTACAACTTAGAAAATGATCCAGTTCAAGGTTGTCATATATACAAGTCATGCAAAGTTGATAATGTCACCAAGTGCATTTCTTTTGCTATGTAACCTTTCAAAATCGGGAAGTATTTGGGAACGTTTGTTAATCTTAGGTGATAAGAATGTTGCGGTTACAGTATCAGAGATTTATTTATGTTATTACATTTCAACTCTTGAATCAATGAGGAACATGACATGCTATAATTTATCATAATAAAGACATAATAACATGTTTAAGGCATTGTGTGATATTAAAGATCAATTTACTATCATATGGAGAAATGTGAGACTTTGTAAAACTGCAAAACAAAATATGTTTATTTATATATTTTAATACCCCCACTTCAAAACTTCAAAACTTAGGGATATATATTGATTGGGGGGTACCTACTTACCCTTCCGAAACCCCTCAATGTATTTTTAATTTTTATGACATGCTCAACTATAGTTGGGGGGGGGGTATATTGTTTTACCCCTGTCCGTACATCCGTCCGTCTGTCCGTCCGTACGTCCCGCAAGTTTTCCGGACTTTATTTCCACATGCTTGCAGATTTTGAGCTGATTTTTGGTATGCGAGTCGATCATGATGAGTTACAGATCTAGTTCGCGTTTCGTTCCGGTCCGTTGATTTTGACTGAAATTATGACCCTTGGACTTAGAAAATTTTATGAAAATAACAGTTTTCTGTAATTTTTTTCTGCAATTTTGATTAAAGTCAATTTGTCCATACATCGCGGGGCATCATCTGTGTCTTACAGACACAGACACCTTAGCTATCCGTAGTTTTATGGTGGCGATGATTAAGTCTTACTTTAAACATTGTATAATGTGAGACGGGGGCATTACCTTTTCTGGTTATCCGATTAATTTTAAGTGGTTTCCTATAGCAAAACATGGACTAAGCCATGTACGCATCTCTTAACTCGCCTCTGCAACTCCTGCTAAACCAGAACCCTCACAAAGTCTGTACAAATCTATCACAAACGGGATGAATTCAACTCTCCAATAGTCAACTTTTCCTTTTTGTGTAGCAACATTCAGAATTAAAGTCGTCTCTTTTATCGTAAATTTTATACTGAGATGACCACCCGGGTAAAATTAGACATGTAAATCGGACCCACACTAAATCGATCGTTGGCAACGTGACGGCTGTGCTAAAACAAGCAGGAACTGCTCACTCTGCCGGAGGAACTAAGTTCACTGTCGTTCAAGTTGAGTTAACGTTGCTGATAGTAGTTTGGTTGTTACATGTGCTTTTGTTGGTTTTGTGGTTTGTTGTGATATTTTTATGTCTACCGATTTTCGGATTAACGATATTTGATTGCCCTTTTGGTACACCTAAAGGTACAAAATAGCTATTTCCATGTTTTGGTCTACAGAATAAAAACTATAGCAGATAGAGAAAGGTGATTGCATGCTGAAACCTTAATAAGCTCATTAAGCTCCACAAAAGTCGTTGTCAGGTGTTCTTTGATAGGGGTTATACCTTTAAGGTAAACGATGCAGGCTCTGGGAGCCCCTTGTTGGGGTATCCCATCGCAAAACATAAAGCAATATGTCCAAAAGACATAATGGCCCATCTCACAACATTTATTTTTCCGCGCACAATCACCAGACAATGACGTTGATTTCAAGAGTATAATTTTATGATGATTAAATGAGTTATTAAGTTTCATGATACCATGCGTCCTACAAGGTAAAGTAACTTCAACCTTTACATGCTTTAGGTAAACCTAAGTATGAGACCCCATTTTCTATGATAAATCAGCAATGAAGTTGATGACAGGCACAATTTTATGATGATTTTTGTTTTTTATATACTGATGTATACGTGTATAGTTTCATGATGGTACCACACTTCATTCATATGGCACTATTTCAGGATTGGATTTGAATTATATACATTTGATTTAGACCTTGGGCCGATTGCAGAACGGCAAGCAGCGCCTACTGGCTTCGTTGAAGGCTGCTGGCGGTTTTCCATTGTGGTTTTTCTAAATTACCGCTTGTTATGTGAGCTGTGTCACGTACACTTATTCCACATCTCATTATTTTCTATTCAACCTATAGGTAAACATTAGTATATCACCCCTTTTTCTGTGATCAATCAACCATGAAGTTGATAAGACAGGTACAGTTTTATGATCATTTTTGTTTGTTTTAAAATACCCTATGTATATGTGTACACAGTTTTATGATGATACCACACTTTTTTCGTGGTAAACTTCAACCTGCAGGTAAACCTGATTTTGAACGGACCGACGAACAAACCCGAACACTATATGCCCCTACTTTCGGCATAATAAGGGCATGTGTCTAGCCTCTTCGAGCCACGAACGGCTCATAAGGTGTTGTCGTCATGTGATTTCCTCAGAGTATGACCAATCCACCTCCATTTTCTGCACCTGATGATCTCTGTAACTGGGAAAGTTAAGTCATCATTACTGATCTTAGTTGGCCAGTTGTGGAGTATTCGTCTGAGGCATTTTATTTCGAATGTTTTTAAGCTGATGGTGTCGCTGTCATTAAGTTTCCACATTTCCGCCCCATAAAGTAGTAATGACATGACATTTCTTTTGAAAACTCTTGCTGTATTTTGTTGACTTCAATAGAGGGTTAAGGTTGGCAAAGGTTTTTTGCTAGACTTAGTCTGTGTTTGATGTCTTCTGTAGTTACCCCTGTTTTGTTGATGATAGCAACGAGGTCTGTAAAAGTGTCTATATCATCAACACTTTTCTAATGTATCTTGATGGAACTTGTCTCCTTGTTGTTCAACCATAACACTTTGGTCTTTTTTGTGTTGATCTGGAGTCCCATTCTTTAAGCATATTTGCATAATCTCTCATTCTTTTCTCGCATATGTTGGTATTTACTAGACAGGAGCGCAAAATCCTCAGCATAGTCTTAGTCTTCCATCTGGTTGGTAAACATCTTATTCCAGTCTTTTTTCCCTCAGTTGTTTTTCTCATAATCTAGTCTACAGCAATGATAAACAGGAAACCCGACATAACACATCCTTGTCTTACTCCAGTCTTGACAGTGAACCAATCAGATGTCTTCACGTTGTTAAGGACACAGCTAGTTATACCGTTGTATCTTCCCCGGATGATGGCAACAAAGAGATCAGGAATTCCATATGACTACAGAATCTTCCAAAGCTTGTCTCGATGTACACTGTCAAAGGGTTTCTTAAAGTCTATGAATTTTATGTACAGCGATGATTGCCACTCTATGCTCTGTTCAGCAATATTTCGAAGAATGAAGATCTGTTCGTATGTCCCCTGTCCCTTTCTATAAGATTCCAGCTCATTTCTCAGTTTGTCCTCTATCACTTATATTAATCTCTCAATAAGTACTCTACAGAAGACTTTTCCAGTAATGAATAGTAGAGAAATTCCCTTGCAGTTGTCGCATTAAGTAAGGTCACTTTTGTTCGGTATTTTGACTATCATTGACTTTTTCCAGTTATCTGGTATTTTACAGGTTCTTACGTTTTCAAACAAGTGCATCAGTTTCTTTGATGTTACACTACGTCCAGCTTTCAACAAGTCTCCACTGATGTTGTCAACAAATGCTCCTTTACCTTTCTTCATATTAGAGAGATTACTCTTTCTTTATATTGATGATGTCCTTTCACTGAACAATTCTCAATTTGGTGACTTTCTCCATCTTATATATTCTCAGGAACTTGAGACTAAGGATACTACGGATTCTAGAAAGTCTGCTTCATATTTAGATTATATTGAAATTGACTCTCAAGGAAAACTTTCAACAAAGCTCTATGACAAACGTGATGACTTCAACTTTCCAATCGTCAACTTTCCCTTCTTGTGTAGCAACATTCCGTCCGCTCCCGCTTATGGTGTTTACGTATCTCAATTGATTCGTTATTCCAGAGCATGCGGGACTTACATCGATTGCCTTAGCGGAGCGTCACGTCTGACACAAAAAATGCTCACACAGGGTTATGTTGCTCCTCGGTTGCTGTCTTCGCTCAAGAAATTTTACGGAAGACATCATGCGCTTATAGAAAAATATGGGATTTTGATCTCTCAGATGAGGGCAGATGTTGGTTTGTCATGGGTTTTGTTTTGTCTTTCTTTACCGGATTTGACACTGAATTGACTGTTGGCAACGCGACGGGTGTGCCATAGCAAGCAGGAACTGCTTACTCTTCGGAGCACCTGAGTTCACTCTCGTTACGACTGGAGTTCGCGTTGTTGATTAATATTCAGTGATTTTTGTTTTTCCATGTTTTACATGTTGTCTATTTTTCCGTTCTTGTTGGTGTTTACAGGTTTTGTCTCTGCCCTTTCGGACTTTTGACATTCGGATACCCCAATGGGGGTACCTCTGCTTATTTCAACGTGTCCAAAGCTTGTTCTATCTCTTATTTTCCTGTGAAGGACTGGTGTTAGTTTCCTCGATCATGTTGCCATCAAACTCATACTCATCTACATCATCGTAACATTGGTTTTCGACATTTAAAACTTGCTCGAAGTGTTCTCTCCATTTTTCGAGTTTCTAATACCTCTATGAGCAGGTTGCTATTCTCATTTATCACTCCAGCTGCTGATTGTCGATTGTCTTTTCTTATTACAGATATTCTTAGTAATTCTGTGCAGGGTTCCCATGCCATTCTTCCTCGATGCATCCATGGCGTTCTCAGGTGTATCGCTTCTTTTCACTTCTCTGTCCATTTCTTTGTACCTCTGTTTTTTAATGGCACGTATCCTCTCAGATTTTGTACAGTTCACTTTATTCTTCATCTTTTTTCTACTGTCTATAGGTTTCCAGGTTTCACTGCTTATCCACTCTTTCTGTTCTTTTCTTGCCTAATATGTTTTCAGCTGCCTCTGTATAAACTGTGGCAAACTCCTTCCACTCTTTTTGAAGATCTTCATCTGCCTGATATTGCCTCTTTTTTCTAAAGCTGCAAACCTATTCTTCACTTCTAATGTGAACTGTTTCCCGATTTCGTTCATTTTAAGAGTGCAATATTAAAAGCTCTCCTTGTGCAGAAAGGCTCTCCTAGTGCAGTTGTTCCTAGTTTAGTGCAATGACAAGATTGTGGTCAGTACTTGCATCTACCACTCTCATAGCCCGGACATCGGCAAGAGATCTTCTATATCTGCCATTGATGATGAAGTGATCAATCTGGTTTTTAGCTCACCTCACAAAAGTGACGGGGCTTATGTGATACCCAGAGCGTCGGCGTCGGCGTCCGGATCAACATACAGAAGAATGGTTAAGGTCCATACACAATTACTGTCAAGTGCCACTTCAACCATATTGGTATGGTAGTTGCACCTAGTGATGCTAAGCACAATCCATTCTTCGGATGCTGGCTGTGACCTATATTTTCCGCATGAATGACCACTTACAGAAGAATAATTTAAGTCCATTCCTGCTTACGGCCAAGTGCAACATCAACCATATTGGTACGTTAGGTGCACCTAGTGATGCTAGTGATTCTCAATATTAAAGCACATAAGAAATAGATCGCCAAAATCACTTCAATCTGCTTTAAATCGTTTTCGGCCGGAGGGCTTCGTCCCCTGGACCCCCTACCAAGGCTCTGCCCTGGACCTCTTGGGGGCCTTGACCCCTTTCCGTTAGCTAGGGGCTTACACATTGTCACATCCCTGTCATAAATCCCAGGAACTTGAGATAAAATTCACTACGGATTCTAGGAAGTCTGCTTCATATTTAGATCTTCATCTAGAATATAGACATCAACAAAACTCTATGACAAACGTGATAACTTTAGCTTCATGTGCGCTCATAGACAAATGTGGGATTTCTATCTCTCAGATGAGTACAGATGTTGGTATGATTGATTGATTGATTGTTATCTGCTTAATGTCCCGATGACGAAATTTCAGTCATAATCGATCATAATTGGGACATAAACTAGTTGCAATATATAAATAAAAGGATGTTGGTTTGTAAAAGGGTTCTATTTCCTTTACCGGATTTTACACGCTGAATTGACAATAAGCAATTCAACGGGTGTGTTGCAACAAACAGAAACTCCTAACCCTTTCGGAGCACCTGAGTTCACTCTCGTTACGACTTAATTTTGCGTTGTTAATTGATATGCGGGATTTTTTGTGCGTTTTTATGTTGTCAGTTTCTAATAGCTGTTGTTTGTATCCCGCTAAGCGATTTTCAAACGTCTATATTTACTATTGTGTGATTTTTTTACAGTAAGATCGGAAAAACGACATTATCTTTTAAGAAGAAAACAGGCCTTTAAAATGAGCTATTCTATGACAATTTTAGCGGTAAAATGACAAAATAATGGGCAGAATTGAGAACTGCTATTGAGAAAAAACGTGGCGAGAACTACTCTCGGACTTTTGGCATCCGAATTTTTTGGTACCTCTCTGCTACTCTCATTAAAGACGATTTGAGACCCCCAACCACTGTAGTCTTAAGTCTCAATTCATTTCAATAGGCTTTTTATTAAAAAAAGATATTCTGAAATAATCGAGATAGTTTTTAAAACTGTCTATATTGTTATGCCCCTACGACGAGTTTTCGTATGGGTGTTGTGGCATTAAGCTATAGTTGTTCATTATTCATTTCTGTCTATACATCTGTCCGTTCAAGTCAGTAAATCTTTATAACTCCTGTACTTAGTTCGTAATTTTTTTCAGAATTTGTTGTACATGCGAATTTTACCCTGTTTGGAACTGAGACGATATGAAAATTCCATAAAGCATTATATGAGACCTTTGAATGTCTTAACGTTAGTAACCTTCCTACCTATCCTTCGGGCGAAGCATAAGGTCACCACAAGATCTCTCCATTCAGTTCGATTCTTTGCCTTTTTCTCTGCCTCACCCAATGTCATTTTCACGTCTTTCAGCTCGTTTTCCACAGTCTTTCTCCATGTCAACTTTGGTCTGCCTCGTGGTCTTTTGCCCAGTTTTGTCCATCTTAGTGCCGTTTTGGTGATGTTTGTGTTTGGCATTCTGCGGACATGGCCAAGCCAACGGAAACGTCTCTGTTTTATTTGCTGGACAATACAGATACGTTAGCAAGCCAGGATGATTTGGTATGCCAACATGTATGTCCTAAGCAATTTTCAGGCTTGCCAAACTAATAATTTCTGGGGTTTTTTGTTTGACTATACCATTGACAATGATTGAACGAAGAGGGAACTTATCATGGTATACATATGTGAAAGACTTATTCCCGGTCAAGATATTATTTCTGACACAGATTATGATGTCGAAAAGGCAAGACTGATTAAATGATAGATTGATTGAACTGGGGAAAGAATTTTATTAACACCTCACTTTGATTATGAAACTCGTAATTATTGCAAAATTTAGAATATCAGTCCAATTTTTAGAAGTAGAGCAAGGAAGATAAAGAAAGATTCCTCGTTAACAATGTGTTTGTACTTTTTTAAACAAAATAATAATTACGATGAATGTTATACCTTGTACATTGCGGCCAAAATCTTATATTTAGAAATAAACTATTGTAAGATTCTAGCGTAAATTAAAAAAAACTAAGATTAAGACAATTTAATTAAGATCACCGACAAATTTTCGGCCAACTTAAAGTCTTGTCTCCTTAATTAAGCTGTCATCAGAGACTTGTTCGTTGTTTTTTGCCTTTTCTGTTAATTAAGTCGCCCAAAACGTAGTTTGGGAGACTTATTGTTTTTGCGCCCTTTCTTTTCCTAACTTGCTGATGAAATTGTCCGACGCAGTTTGAGAAAACGCTTTGACCAATCAAAATGAAAGTTGCTGAGGTGGTCGGGGGTCGCTTAGAGGTGTGGAAAATGCTTTTGGAAATTTTCAAGATGGCCGCCATTTTCTCACTACATTCCTCCCCCCCAAAAAAATTATCTGTCCGATTTCAATGAAATTTTATTTCTAGGTACATTTTGATATCCTGATTTGAATTGAATACTATCAAAGTCAATTTTGGGCGACTTCTGTGTTGACATCCCAACACAAGTATACCTAGTTTTGTTTTGTGTTGCATATCATTTAATTGTGATTTATTTAGCTTAAAAATTGACTTACTTAGATTGGAGACCTGTAGAGAAATAAAACATTTTAAGACCATATAATATATGTAAAATAACTAATATTTGTATAACATTTTACGAGATAAAATAAATGATATTGATGATAAAAGCAAACGAAAATAAAACACTTATTCCAGATTTGAAAAAGCCCTAGCTTTCTAATTCGAACTTTGAAAACTGACCACAATATAAAATTACAGATACAAAATGGAAAGCATTTCAAATTTCCCCGAAAAGAAAAAATGTAGTCTTTGATGACGAGTAATTTTTTAAATGCACTTATACATGTAGTTTAAATATTATGAGGAAATCTTACTTAAATAGCATTTCTTCTGGTTTACTAATTTCAATGAAAATGAAAAAGTTGTTTATTTATTTACCCTGCAACATCAACACAAGACTCTTTATCTAAACGTATTGACCTGAAGAATGAGGACCCTTATTTGTTTGCTTGCATATATACATAATATGTGTATGTATAGAAACTTCTATCCTCGCAAGTCTGTTTTATGTATGTCTTAATTTATTTTGTTCATGTATTTCACAAACTTAAGGTTTAATGGCAATCAAGCGGGGCTTGGTTTTTGTGTTAACAACATGAGGAACATACCCGTAGCCAGGGGGGTTTTGAGGGGTTTGGACGACCCCCCCCCCCCCTTTTGGACAAAAAAATTAAAATATAGGTAAAAACAAACTGAAATTTGGTTAAGCACTGTTAAAATAAGGAATATTTTGAAAATCGAACCCTCGATCGAACCCCCCCCCCAAAAAAAAACAAACAAAAAATTCTGGCTACGGGTATAATCGACATGGATATGGAGTAAAGATTTGATTAAGGAAGCAACCATTTAACTTGAATGGTGGAGGGGGAATGGTTGATATCCCCGCTTAAAAAGTGGTGGGTGTATATAGTAATAGGGGTGACCTTCCTTGTTTTCGTCCTTCCGTTACAAATTTGATACGCATCTCTTATACGCTACTCCTCCTGAATCGATTTTCATGAAACTCACTTCATATCTTTTGTGACAAAATGTAGATGTGCACCTTCCTTTTAAAATTTTATCAGATTGAATTTAAGGTTTTCCATAGCAGAACCTGGACCAAGCCATCACACCAAATTAATAATTTTTGAGGTGCATGTCTCAACAAAATCTGTTTTTACAAACTAAGATAGGCAATAAATTTTAGTTTTAATTTTCTCAGTTACAAAGCATTATTTTATAAACCTTTGCTGTCAATATATTTCTTGACTCGATATCAAATTCGTAATATTTTGGATACCCCCACCCCTTCCCGTTTAATCCTACAAAAACAATAGTAATTGACTTTTTATATCAGAACAGTGTCTAACAATGCATTAAACATTCATATTTATTAAAATTAAACTTCATATATTTAAACGTTTGTTTGCGTATTATGTATTAATTTACTTTGTGACCATTTGTCCAATATTTTTACTTGAATGAAAACTGCTTACATTGGCATTTTGTAATTGAATTTTTCACCCTTGTCGTAACGTGCACTACTAACCTTTTTACTGAAATATTTGGGAAAGGTTTGTTTTAAAATTATGACTGTCGATGCCAAACAAGAAACAGACAAGTAAACAGGATGTTGCGGTCACAGTAATAGTACAAATTTCCACTTCTATATGTGAAACCACAAAAAGTTATTAATCATGTCAATATCAGTAGATTTATAGGCAGAGAGTCAATTTAAATTGAAAAGTCATAATGTTATACTATTTGTTGAAGGAATTAAAAACAAGAAGTGGCGGAAACATTTTTATAAATAACATGTTTTTATTAAATACAGGTAATAACAAACTTCCGAACTGTGGAGATTTTTATGATTTTCTTTGAAAGAAGCCGTTGTTTTTACCAACTAGTCCGTTTGTCTTGTTTGTCCCGTGACATGAAATTTAAGAGAAACATCATATCACAGATAAAAGTTTGCTATGACATGATAGTTTTTGAAAATCGGAGTAAGCGCCCAACCATTTAACTCGAAAATGGGTGGACCTGGCAGAATGATTTTGTTTTAACCTCAGCCGATTTACTATTTTTTAAAATAAAAAATTCGAATTTTTTAATAGCCCTCCTTTTCAAAGTTAATTGGCCGTTCTCGAAAATAAAACATGTATGTAGAAGATGACGAAAGGAAATTTTTAGCCATCTGTTAAGGGACCTTAGGGACTTTATTCAATAATCACTACAAAAGCGGATCCAGGGTTTTCTTTGGGGGGGGGGGGGGGCTGAATGCCATTAAGTGACGATAACATTTTAAGTTCACGATCATTCTGCAAGATTGAGGAAAAAACATGAATTGTGTTTACATAGAACCGACTTATTTCTAACCTGCTGCATTTGAATGAAGCAGTTATTCAGCAAGCAACGCTATACACTAAGTGCCAAATTCTGCGAAAAATTATGTCCACCAATATAACCAAATATTTATGTTTTGGGTAGGAGGGAAGGAAGCAAAGAGGTACCAATGGGCATTCGAATGTCAAAAGTCCAAAAGGGCAAAGACAAAACCAGAAACAGAAACGAGAACAAGAGGAAAAACACAAAGCATAAAAACACAAAAACAACTGAATTGCAATTAACAACGTAAACTCAAGTCGTAAAGAGAGTGAAGTCAGGTGCTCCGGAAGAGTAAGAAGTTCTGCTTGCTATAGCACACCCGTCGCGTTGCCAATGGTCAATTCAGCTTGTTAAATCCGATAAAGGAAAACAAAACACTACGACAAACCAACATCTGCACTTGTCTGAGAGTAAGTTAAACATTTCGATTTTTGCTCCGATACCAACAACATTTACATCAAATCTAAACTTATTAGAAAAATCTAAAAACATGCACTAGTATTCAAAGCCTTATTTTTGTTTATTCCTATGCATTCTTCCACAGACTTAACTTAGTATAGTATTCGATACCTCTGATGAGTTTTTGATAGACTAAAGCGCGTCAGGCATAATTTAAAACTATTATTCTAGAAGGAAGGAATTATAGGCCAAAGACTTTGACCTGGTTGGAACTGAGTTGTTTACGTAAAGTCTTCGTCATCCCGTTTAAATGCATCCTATGCTGATCATGAATTCGTATCCGTATGCATCCTATTGCCACCGTACAAACATCTATTCACCTCTTCATATCTTAAGTTCGACCAAAATTGACAGCTTCTTTTAAACTTTATAGTTCGTAACCAATGTTCCCATAAATTTGTATGACTTTCGCTTATTTAACTTCGTTAAATCTTGAATGAGATTTTTAAAAAGTTCGAGTTAACTTATCGCTATATTGAAACTTTCGTATTTTGTATCCATCGTATGTCAAAATAGAGAAAGTATGGCACTAGCATATATGCATATTCTTCTGGTCGTAGATCATGCTATTTGTTTTTCCGTCTTTTCCATCGAGGCGCCTTGGAATTTCTAACGTGTGGAACAACTACGCAGTTTCTCCTATGTTGGTGTAAACCCCAAATTTACGCACAACGCTCATTATTGAGGTCGTTACTTCAACTTTTAGTCTAAACCAAAGGACTACCTTTGGCATTCGAACATCGAAAAACCAGTCTTAGCCAAAATCAGTACAGGCATACGTTTAATACAAGACGAAAACGGAGGACGAACAACAAAACTGCACTGAACATCGTGAACTCAAGTCGAAATCTATCCCCGATTTTGACATTCGATAGAAAAACAAACGAATATCACGGCCGTCATTGAGTATCACGAGTTTTTGCCTGATGAAGGAATCGACAACTGCGGGAAAGTATTGAAAGCTGCTCGTGGAAGGAGGAGGCAACGAGCTCGTGGTGGAACAGTGACCATAATTTACTAGAAATTTAATATTTTTCTTAATATCTAAGCTTAAAATACAAAATCAAAGAATATAAAACTGTCTGTCAAAATGAATAAGTAGAATTATTCTGTCATATGCAAAAAGAACTACCAGTATGGAAAAATATCTGCCTATTTTGAGAAAATACTAAAGGCGATACTGCAAACCTTTACTTTTTAAGGTTATAAATGTGTCATTTTATTTTAAAAAGTTTGTTTTAAGCTAAAATTTTATTTTTATTTGATATAGCATAATAACCAAAACTACTTGTGTTACCATTTCGGCATTTGACATATGATCCGAATTGAAGAAGCATTATAATTTTAAAATACGGTTTGATCTGCTTGTGAAGAATACGCGGCGACGTTGATAAAACGACGAAACAGCAATTTTTTGTTACACACAAAATCCATTATTGTATCTATATCAAAAGGAGACTGTCCAGATACTAGTGGTCAATTAAGATGGTACGGACTCGTATGATTTTATTACAATATTTTTGGAACATTTACTTATACATGTATAGGTTTTTCTTAAGTTCATAATTTAGGTTCAAGTTCGGCATATTTGGGTTATATCATCAGTTCTATGCTTTCCATATTCATTAAGTGTTTGGTATACTTTCAGTCTCCCTGACAATGCTCCTTTGGTGAGTCTTGAATTTATTGCCTGAAAAATTTTCATGATTTTGTAGTTTTTATTTGTAACAGGTCTGGGCAACTCCATCAAGGTGGCCTAGAATTTTATTTGAGATCTATATAATGAACTTTTGATATCGGCTTAACCAGTTTGAAGTTATTTATTTTACCCACGCTTATAATGGTTATATTTCCGTCCTTCCGTCAGCAACATAATATTTTCGTAACTTTTTTGTCGGGAACCGTTCGCTTACAAGGTTGAATTTATATCTACTTGAAATGGGTCGTTTTAAGAAGATATAATGACCTGTAGAACTTTTCACCACATCCACTATAAATGTAATATCTTCGTTATAAGGTCATGAATCGCGATTATAGATTTAAGACTGTCGCGTATCTGCTTCCCGTTTGTCGACTTGAACACGCTTCATAGAAAATGACGTTTACTGGTTTAGCTTCGTCCGTCAGTTCGTTCTTCCGTCTAAAGTATATACTTTATTCTAGAACAACCAGCCACGTACTGAAGATTTAATATGTGACGTGTAGGAAGATCAATAGTGTCATATGTACAATATATTTTCTAGGATATAACTAGAAATTTCTCAGTTCCAGGTTGGCATTTCTTTATTTCCAAGATGGTATTTTCATCTCTTGCCAATACTGTTGTGATTGCCATTTTCATCTCGAAAAAAATTTAGACGCTACAATACGTAATGTACACAGAGGCTTTGCAAACACCGTGCTTTTTGCCAATCACTATTTCAAACTGTTCTGTCAAACCAAACATGGAGTTATTAATAACTCCAAGGTCAAATCAACGACGATAATTTTGATCTTTAGAGAATGTTATTTTTTCTATCGGCTTAGACCTATCGACTTAGACAATTTTAAGGTTTATAATCATAGTGTCAGGAGTATGGGAGGTCAGATGGTACCGTTGGTGTACTGAGTTGTTAACGCGTCGGGCTACTAACATCAAGGTTCGTGGTTCGATCCTTGTCAGGGGTGAAAGTTTCACGAACCAAATTTCCGACTCTCTCTTGATACCCTGGATGGTCTCAAGGAACGATGCTAGTCTTTCGAAAGGGACGAGTGGCCTCGGTGACCGAGTGGTCAAGGTAGTTCGTTCACTATTGATCACGTGGTCTGTCAACACTGAGATTGCGGGTTCGATTCTCACTGCAGGCAGGGTGTACTCGACTCCAATCTTAATTGACAAGGATTGCCAGTTTTCCTACCGCAGGTCGGGGGTTCTCTCCGGGTACTCCGGCTTCCTCTCCCAATAAAAACTGGACGCCATGAAATAGCTGAAAAATTGCTGAAAGTGGCGTTAAAACACTATTCAAACAAAACAAACAAATCGAAAGGGACGAAAGAAGGTTGTCATGTGTATGTGGAATGCAATACCCCATGCTCAATGGGAGTCGCTACAACGGCAATACTCGCAAACTGCTAGCTGGAAAGGGATTCACATAAGCATAAAGGCTTGTTTCCAAATCTAAACTAATATGGGAGGTCTATGTCAATTGCCTTCTGATAAACCGGCATTGCACTATATACATATATAAATCAAGTTAAAATGAGTAAAAAAAAAATAGAAAAAAAAACACTTATTTTCTTTTCGTATCACTTGTTAACGTTCGAAATGTGTCCAATACATTTTGATAAAAAAAAACTTTCATTGCCAACAATTTAGGTTCCATTTTAAGGCCCTGTCTCACTATAATGATTTAGCTAACGTGTGCAGATGTGTTAGAATATATTTTTAACGCGCTGTGCGCGTTGCGTAAGTTTTAAATATTAAGTTACACGAACACGCTCCAAACACGGTAGAGAACGTAAGCGTACGTTGGTGAACGTCAAGTGCGTCACCAATATTTTGGACATGCTTTAAATTCCCGACGTTCACCAATGTGTTGATAATTAGGTATTCGAAAAATAGACATAAGTCAGAAACATTATATATACACATGCTAATGTACGCTATGAAGTAGTTTTGCACACGCTGAAATGTGTTTGATGGACGCCAAGCAAAATGGAAACAGAACGTCACTGTTACTAACGAGTAGAATATCAACCCCCGAATTTTATAAGTTGCAATGAAATACAAAGGGAAAAGTAATAAAACTTGAACAAGATCTCAAAGTCGAGAGATAAAAAATATTTTATTTTACAATACACGATGAGCAAAGCCAACAATGCGAATTATTGAATACAACAAGGGTAAACCCATTTAAGATCTGTCAAGTTGTGGGTCTTCATTTTAGGGTTAGTCAAGATTAGTAAAAAAGAAGCTAGGCAAACACTAAGACAGACAGGTACCTCCTATACTCATTTGATATAAATAAAAATGTATTAAGTATTTGTTAACAAGCACGATAGCACTTATCTGTCATATGCATCATGGTGTTACTCACAAGCGTTAAATAAATAACGTACATGAATTCAAAGGCGCAAACTATTTAAGCTTCCTGCATAATACTACTAAAATAAAAAGAACAGAATTCCTGGGTCGCCACCAAGCCCTTAAATTTCTAAATTAATTCGTTAAACAGGAACTAGATAAGCGACATACATGCGAACGCATATCCCGTCATAAGAGACCCTTACCTGAAGCCGCATACCAAATATCGAAAACCTACGAAAAATCAAATCATTACGAAAAAAGTGTGACGGACGACTGGCACTTCTATGTCCGGGACCCGGCTCCACATTGCTGCGGGGAAAACAAGATGAATAATTCAGAAAAAAAGACTTTCAAAGAAAAAGAAAAACACACACATCAAAAAATAAACAAACGTTAAAACAAAAAAAAAGTATAAATTAACACAAAAACGGATTACATTTGATATACAATATAGGCTAGTGACCAAACTAACGACAAAATAATGAAGGAAAAAAGCCTGAATTAAAATACGATTATGAAAATATATCCAGTCCTATTCTTTTATCAGAAAGCGTTCGGATCTGGTTCAAAACTTAAATGTCGATGTCTACATTAGAAAAAAGAGGTAAACTGGTCACTACGTCAGTTTTGCTCGCATGTGCTTGGGCTAAGTTATAGACGAACGCTTTGTATGCGTTCAACAATCGTCAAACATGCGTTAGGCAATCGTCAAGTATACGCTGGACAAACGTTTAGAGAACGTAACGTTGTCATGCATGCGCTATATTGAATGATACGTTATTAATAAGTTTGTCGTGCGTTGTAGGTAGTTAGTCGGGCGTTTTGGGTTCGTTCACTTAGAATTTTTCAAAAAGTGTTTACAGCGAATGCCGACGTGTGTCAAAATTATTGAAAGTTTATTTAAACGTCGGCTATAATTAATATTTTGTCTCCCAAGTTATATAATGATTCTAATGTTGCTGATTTAACAGAGGTTACTCAATACGACAAAACGTCAATGACACCCGATTTGGTACTTCGTATGAATATTGCAACTGTTCAGATTGGTTTAATTTGCAATGTCTTTAAGGTAATCAGGCGTTTTTTTTATTTATAGGCTTATCCATCTTATCTAAAAATAAGTGTGTAAAACAGATATTGCGGTTTGTATGTTACAATTGGGATGATATAAAAAGCCAGTCACAGCATTTTGCTCTATTATTATTAACTAATATTAATTATGCCAAGGAATTTTAATTTAAAGAAAACGTCAGCGCACACCCGTGATACTGGGTCTCTTGTTCCGTATCTTGACAGTTTCTTTGAACTTTTTCAACCCCCTGATCAGCCAACAAAGACTTGTGAATTATTAAACAGTTATTTAGAATATATTAACATTAGAACTAGTTCAAACAATCTGTTTTCCCAAGGAAAATCTGGATTTCGAAGTGCATTTTAAAAAATTGCATTTAGTAAAAACATACGGGAATGTACTTCTCCTAGGGATATTATGTATGTTTGCCTAGAATAACACGCAAGAAGATTCAGGAGCTGGACTATGATTCAGCACATAATGATTTGAAATTTGAAAGAAAATTTATTAACAAGAAACACGGAATGTTTGCAAATAGTGAAATACCTGAAAATCATCCTATTGTAGAATATAAAGCTGAATGGATTTCCGAGGAAGAGTATTTAACGCGAGACATATTGTATGAAAAGGAAAGATTACCACCAGTGGCTGTGTTTGACAAAACAAGTAAACTTTATTTAGATGAAAATCGAAGCCCAAATGACATTTTATTCAAATTTGTCGAAAACGAAGCCCGATACTTTAATCACTCCAAGACTTATCCTAACTGTAAACAAGGTGTATTTGAGGACAGACTTACTGGGATATGGGATATTTAAATCAATTTTATATGCCCATGGGATATTGGAAAAAAAAACTTTTTCGGATACTGGATATTTTGATGAAAAAAATATTGATAACCCCAGGGCCCCCACTAAACAAGCCCCAGATGTGTAGTACATTGTTATAAATTCAGCCCAGCTGTCACCAATAGGTTTACAAATATGTTACAGGTCTATACAATAACATATTACTGTGGCTTGTGTAAAGGGGGGTGGGGGTAACAATATCACCTCGAGAGTATCTATTATCCACGTAAAATTTTGCATCAATTTTCTAGTTTCTAATAGGGTCCGGTTCAGAACAGACCAACGGCACAAGTATACCCTAAATCATAAAAAGTAAAAAGTAGCCCCCCTTCCCCGGATTTAAAACCATCATACGTGCACGAACCAGCCGTTTCATTCCCCGAATGAAAAGATACCTAGATTGTAAGCAGAAATTTTGAAAGTAAAACAAAGGTGCCAGATCACAATAAAGAACCTACATTTTAAATACATGTCTGTTAATATAGGATCAACTTCATTCACAGGCTTTATTTGTATAACGGTTTTAAATTTATAATAAGATTAATATACATGTTAAGCAATAATACATGTATCATACATGTGTATTGTGATAATTTTTTTCCGTTCATTTTAATAGTCTTAATGTTCATGTTCAAGATGTTTTTAATTGTAAATAGCAAACTTTTTAACTGTCACAGTCTGACATGAGCGGAGTATTAACACTCAAGTTTATGAGTAAACTACTACCGGGAAGAAAAAGTTAGAAATGTACATCGTTGTACATTGTACATGTATGTTCAGTAAAATAATTTTAATTTGAGGGACACTAATGCATGAATTATTTCATAAAGGTTTATACACGTAGCAGCCTCTAGATATAAATTTCACAGATCATTTTATCTTGCATCATGTGCATGTTTATAAGATTACTTTTGTTGTTTTCTCTATTTGCATTTTTTTTCTTTCCGTTTAAGTTGTTCCTTAAATACACGTAAAGCATGAATTACCCCTCAATAACCTTCCTTATGAACCTATGTGAGTAGATTGATATACAAAATCAAAATCTAAGTCTATTGTCATTTATAAAAATGAAATTCTGTTTTATGGTCAAATGCTTCTAAAAAATGTTTGAATGGAGCAGGAAAATACCATTATTTTCAAAAAAATTATCTTTTCAGATAAGAAAATAGGAAAAAATTTTGTCTTTGACAGTAGTGATGAAGAGTCTACTAATCAAAGTGCTGGTAATGATTTGGTTTAATTTATTTGCCTTGATTCATGAAAACAATAGGTTGAAGCTGACTAAACAGCTCGAACCCAGGTTACATGTACGTAATACTGATTTCAGTAGTCTCGATCACCCCGACGCATATATAATAGCGTCTGGGATCACCTTATTTTAATTTCGCTACCAATAGGTGGAGACAAGCAATGATTCTATTTTTAGGGCCTTATTTTTAAACCAGGAAAACCAAGCAAACATATCTATACTTATAATATGACGTCACAGTAAGATTCACTCTTGATTATGCATAACAATAATATTTGTTTAATTAATTGATAAAGTAATATTTTATAAAAATATTCAAATGTAAACTTTGGTACAATTTGTTGTAAACTTCTTGATATGAACGGAAGTAATTTTTTAGACAATAAAAATATCATCCAATCAAAAATTACGCCCAGTTTTGGGCGTAATGATAACGAGTTTAATATAGAGCTGAATCCAGACGCACAAATGTAATTAAGCGTCTGGATGATCGAGACTATGATTTCAGTTGACTACTGTATTTCTACATTTTCTACTTTTTTAGTTACATGTATGTCTACTTTATTTGAAAACATGCTGCAATATTATTATTCATTATTATACTTTCTGTAAGAATGTCTTTAATAGAAATATTTTACTATTTTGACATATTTCTAAACGAATTGTGCTCCCTGCCTAAGAAAACTATTGATTTGGACGTCAATCAATTGTAATTCACGCGAATGGGCGGGGTTAACTTGTAATCAATGCTTGATCACTGCCGCGCTTTAAATAAGGTATTTTTATCCTAGTCAACGCAAGAAGCTGATCAACTTATAACGTCTGCCAAAAAAAACAAAACAAAGCGGCCGTGAAAGCCTGAAGATGCCCAGGTTTGGGAAGGACGAACCCAATACATTTCGTAAGCAATACTTTACATCACAACGTGGCATCATTTAATGTTCCATTAATGCCGTATTTTTCTTCTTGTTATAATCTTCCAAGTCAAGACAGTCAGTACAGTCAAGGAACCGGTGATTCCGCGCATGTTACGTATCTTCCAATTTCAGTATTTTTTTAAAATATATATTTAATTTAACCTTCCATTGACAAATTGTTGTCTTAACCTGAAACACACGACCTTCCAAACTTCAATCAATCTTTAGCCATCAATGACTATTTGATTTCTTTTATTCAATATGTAACAAATTTAAAGTTGAACATTGATGAAACAGTTAAATTTTTACAATAAATTATTGTAAAAATTTAACTGTTTCATCAATGTTTAACTTTAAATTTGTTACATATAAAAATATTTTCTTAATTGAATCATGTATTGATTTTTTATGCACATGGGCGATAACACCAGACATACCATGGTTTACATATAACCAGGTCATGCTGAACATAATGACAAAATTAAATATTTTGCAGACGAACATTAACAAATTGGGTTGTAGTTTTGTATGTTTTAAAAATAATATATTCAAAGATAAAAACATTCATGATTCAATTTTTGTGATTAAATATTTTTTCTGAAACTACATAAATTAATAAACATTTCTTAGGTGCACGATAACCCCGGACTACTCTGTATAATATGAATGTAGGCGCAGCCTAAATGCGAGCATCGCACATTGTTCATGTCGTTACTCCAGAGCCCCCTAACAGTGCCTCTACATTCCATTTATGACGTGACGTCTTATCTAATGTGTTGGTGACATCACAAAACTCAATTTCAAATACAGCCTTTCAGATTGAAAAAAATTTGTCTGGCAATTTAAAGTAATTTAAAAAATAAACACTGATTTTATCGATGTCATAATTATTTTTGTCTACTTTTATATTATATATTTTTTCGTTCGTCTACAATATTTTCTTCGGATAGCTCAGCTACCATCTGAAATGGATTTGTTCATATGGATTACGTGACTTTTTTTACACACATGCATGTAATCGCCGCAGGGATTAGAGCTTTTTTCCTGCAGTAGCCAGCTGGGCCCCTAGCCTGGAAAAATCCAGGAGCCCAACAATATAGTTAGGGGCCCAACTTTTTTCAGTGCAAGTGTGTTTCAACTATAAATAATATGATCATGTGTACAAATTTGCATGAATTCAGAAGTTATTCTTGTTTTGATATTGTTACTACCTACCTTGGATATCTACATACATACAGTAATTAGATATTTGAGTCTGTTGGATGCTTGTATTTTGTTTCCAGAAATTAAGATTATTTCTCAGAATGTAGGAACCTCCCCCCAAACTACCGGCTATTTGACTCAAAATCCTACATTTCTGGCATTTTTAGCTACCTTTATTCTTCAATATTAGGAATTTATAAAACAAATTAACTTATTTCCATTTTAAGTATGTAGGAAAATGTTCACCCATGGCCAGGGTTGAAGACATAGTGCACTTTCCTTCGGGTCGTGCACTGTCTTCAACCCTGGCCACTATTTTGATTATTATCAAATTTTAACATGATGTTTCTGTCCACTAAAGGATGCTTCCTGTTGCATTTGGTGTAAGTGGCCTATACCGTTTTATTAAAAGGGCCAAAAGGGGCTGAAACAGGTGTATAGACAAAACTTCAGTAGAATGTTTATCTTTTATCAGATTTTGACAATTCTTTTTTTATTGTGTTCCTCAATAAATTCTGTCAGCTTAATGCAGACTTGCCTACCATTACGATTTTGGCGTGAGGCTCCCGATTTTTAAGGCTATCTTACGCCATTACGATTTTTACTATATTAAGATTTTTCAAAAATCGGGATTTTTGTCATTTCCGTTCCGTCATTTTTAGTTTGACTCTGTGTATTATCTTTACATTGGCATTTCCGCTTCCTGTTATATCAAACAAATATGTTAACTTTCCTGTCGATGTTGTGTTCTTTGAAATTTTGTGTTTAAATTGAAGCTTCAGGGGCAAGTTTAAAATATACATCTTTAAACCAGAAGTCAATACATTGAATTTGATGTGTCCGTTAGGTTATTATTTGTTTAGAATTAAAGACAACAAAAATGTGCAGTTTCTACAATATATCTGGCTATATTACAACCTTTTTAACACTTAATTATATGCTTTACTATTTTTCACCTCAAATTACGATTTTTTTGGGGAGTGCCTTACTATTTTTGCCTGAAATGGGTATGCAAGTCTGTTAATGTATCAATAGAAATAACTCAAAAACTGTCTTAGATATCAAAATTCTTGCAAAGGGTAAAAGTGATCGGCACCCAAAGTTCTACCTGAAATTTTAAAAAAGATCCATCTACCCATGTAAAATTTTTGCCCTTTTTCTTGATTTTGTTTGTCAATTTTGCACATACATGTTCTAAACAGTAAACTCAATATCTTGATAACTATTTAAAATATTTGAGAAATTAAAATTGACAATTGTTTTTAAAAAGCACATCAAAATCTAAAAGTATATGAAGAATCATAGCTGTGGTATCATTTATATTTATTTAGTCAAATTAATAAGGATAAATTGACAATCATACAATGCTATCAATTTAAATATGGAAAACGACAGCAGACTGTAAGGATTTTTAAAATGATATACAATTAGTAATGCATGTCTTTACAAGTCCAGCCCCGTGCGGGATCCGGGTGGCTAAAAGAATAGACCGCAGTCGCGCTAGCTTGTCGTAAAAGGCGACTAAATAGCGCCCAGTACCCTGACCGGTGTGTCAGGTCGGTTTGCCTAAAGACCGACTGGGATGTGTGCCCCAGGTGGTTGAATGGGGTACCCCTGGCAAGCTGGGGTTGTCAGGCCATAATACGGAAAACCTGACCGCAAACCATATTAGTGCACCGTGTTGGGAAAAATGCCACGTTCCTCGCACGTTAAAGAACGCTGCTGTAGTATTCGCTATGAGTAGGGATTTCGATCCCGCTACAGGAGGCTAAATTGCCCGACCATATCCATCCTCCCATTTGCCAGTGGCAATCTAAAATCCGTTACCCCTATTTTTCCTTGTGTCCCTTCCCATTTTCATTCATCATCATTTCATGTTCATTTTATCATCCATTTCATGTTCATCGCCTGAATATAGCTGAAATATTGCTGCTCGGGCGTTAAACACCATTAATCAATCAATCAATCAATCTTTACAAGTCCCGTTTGTAATTTACAAAAAAAAGGGACTTCCCCAACTGTATGTGATTAGGTTTGTCAGTTACCTGCCCAAGGTTGGTGGTTTCCTCCGAGTACTCCGGTTTCCTCCACGATGAAAACTGACCGCCCTACATGGCCCAGGTGCATCGATAAAGGGCGTTAAATACCAACACAAACACACACACACTTAACATTTAGTCTGATGAAAATAGTAAAAAATAAATTTACCAATGAACTATCTTTTGCAGCAAATATAAAGCCATGTACCATAGTATTTGACAGCAGTGACAATGAAACAGATCACAATAAAGGTAGTATTTATATTAGAATTCTATTTACATTTATATCTATCAGCATTAGTATGAAAAATGTAATTAAATAAAGGTAATAATAAAAATCACCAAGTCAAATAAACAAAATTCCTATTGCATACAATGTTAGTGCTCTCATCCGTTTGTCCACATATCTCATATCTCCTAAACCACTTTATATAGATTGCTATTACACATCACATTTTTGTCTCACCTGCAAAGCAATCAGTGTTAAAGAGTTTTATGATCACCTCCATATTTCAAGAACTATAAGTCCTAGGTTTATGAAACTTAGTATGCATATGCCCCAGTAATAGCTTAACACAGTTGTTTCCCCATCTTTTGACCTTGACCTTGATTTTCAGGTTGAATGACTTTAACAATTTTCAATACATATGATAGTAATGTTAAGGTTAATGAGCACCTCCATATCTCAAGAACTACAAGTCCAAGGTTGTTGAAAACTGGTATGCATATGTCCCAGCAGTAGCGTAGCACAGTTGGATTCCCATCTTTTGACATTGATCTTGAATTTGTGGTTTGTTGACAATTTTCAATACATAACAATAGCAATATGTTATTTTTTATGACCGGAAACTGTAATTCATAGGTTTATGAAACTTGATATGCCTATTTATTAGTGTTATGGCATCATTTTGATCTTTTACCTTTACCTTGATTAACTTTGATAGTTTTCATTGGTATTTTTGGGGAATGTGAGTTCATGTTTTTTTCCCAACAATAAATTAATGAATGTATAATGGAAAAACTAGGAATTCTGATGGCGCCTGTAGGCGAGACATACTTTGGTGTTAACTCTTGTATTCCTATGCTTTGACTTCAGAGGAGATCTTCGTGGCTTGAACTTACAGTCCTATAATATGAAGATTAAAATATATATGAGCAAAAGTACATCAAATATATATTTAATTTGCAGTAAACCCAAAGCCAAGAACCATAGTATTTGAAAGTAGTGATGATGAAACAGATCACAATAGTGGTAGTATTTTACTTTTGTTTACATTTTGATGTTCTATGAACTATTTGTACTATTTAACAACATAACTTTTCTTCTTCTGAATACCTTTGAACAATGTTGCAGTTCAAGACAGTGCATTCCCCGTATTACCAGATCCTATGCATCACACACATTCTCCTATTTATAGCTTGTTCCTTTAAGTACTAGTTACATTATAATTGCATCAATATAAGCTAAATTTCAATTGATTGTTTTTACCATTTTACATTTTTACATTTTCCCCAAAAAATATCATAAATGAAGAAACCCATTTTTGCTATAAAAACTTATGATATAGTCTTTGATTATCTTATGTAATTAAGATATATCTGAAATGGCAACAATTACCTATAAGGCAGTTTTTGGTTTTTAATTGCAGTTTTTAAATTTTCTTTTGAAAGAAGCAGAGAGCTACCACTCGAGCCTGACTACAAAATATCAACAAAGTTCCAGGTAAAATATACCCTAAAATCTGTGTCAGACACTTTTGTTCGTGACTTTCAGAAGGAAATAGAGACACTAGATATGAATTCTTATACTTGTTATACTATGTCTGTATGGAAAGTTGGTTACCCTTTTTCTTCATACACTTACAAGTATTGGATAATTTATTATTTATGAAATGTTTTATTCAATTTTGGCCGGATTTCACATAGAGAAAAACCGGGTTATAATGGTGAATGTTGGGCTGGCGTGCAGGTGGGGGAGGGGGGGGGGAATATTTTCGTAACAGCTTTCTCAGCAACTACTAATCAAAGCCTATTGATATTTAGTATGCAGCATCAGCAGGGGCTCCCATAAAGTGGGATTCGATTTGAGGTCTGTCGCTCATCTACTTCCTGTTTACCAACCTTGGTAATTGTTCAAAATTATGTCAGATGAAATGATTTGTAATTGTTTCATTTAGTTTGGGACAGTTTGTTGTACCTCTTTATTCCTATTGGGTCTCACAACTATGTTGTGTTTTGTGTTACCAGACCTTTAGATCGCAATGGAAGAGGGAGGTTTGTCGCCATAAAACCTGGTTCAAACCACCATTTCTTTTCAAATGCCTGTATCAAGTCAGGACCATCTTCAATTTCTGTGGTATGTCTTTGCCTTGTTTTGTCTTTTCTTGGATATATATGAGATTGATCATTCCAGTTCAGTAATTTTGTTGTTACCTTTATTTGACATAAATGTTCAATAGTAGAAAATGTTCGTAACAGATTTCTCAGCAAATACTAATCACAGCCTCTTGATATTTGGTATGCAGTATCAGCATGGGCTCCCATCACGTGGGATTTGATTTCAGGTCTGTTCCTTATCTACCTCCTGTTTAACGAAATCGGACAATTTCAGTCTTTGACCCATTTTTTTGCTTTAATGTTTTGTCACATCGTGTTTTAATGTTGTCCTTTTCTTGCTCGCTTGATTTATTATTATTATTATTTTTTGCATTTAGTATCTATTTACATTAATGTTTGGTAACGCTTAGTTTGTTTTGGTGTATCTGACTTCCTGATTTGAATGCAGCTTTGATATGATCTTCCTAACGTGAATTCCTACATCTTTTTATAACGAACAACGGATTAAAATCATTGGAGAATATGTAATAAAAATCTCCAGAAGTAGGAACATGGAATGGTGTCTAAAAAAGTATTTTTCATTTTGTATCGAAAAGTTCATTTTCATTTTTGTAATTACTACATTGGGTATGTCCTCTGAAGTAAAGAAAATCATTTCAAGAGATATATTGGAGATTTGCTTTCTATTATCAAGACAACTCTTTACTCATATTGCATTTTGGTGTTGTCTTAATTTAGAAAAAAGGTTGGGATTACCCCAGAGTAAAGTTGGTCTCATGGTTTACCATGCCAAAATTCTGGTTGATGTCATGAAACCTTGTCTTTGTAATGACCAGTGCTGCACTAAATTATCTAACATGGACAACATGATTGAAAAAGTTCAACAGACTAGGCTAATCCTGTGGTCCTTACCACAGGGACCACCAAGACAGACTAAGTTAATGGAAATTATCAGAAGTAGTAGATTAAAACTGGGAAATAACTCTTCTAAGTATACATTTGATAATAAAAATAAAAAGTTTGTAAAATGCATGATTTTAGTACTTTTAATATAGGATCAATAGAGAAAATTCAAATTTCCTTCATCTGAGAAAATCTAATCCATAGATTTTTCTTAAAATTTGTGAAAAACTTTGTTTTGTAGGAAATTTTAAATATACTAAATAAAAACATAAGTTCACCATCAAAATTTTTGAAAAAAGTGAAAAACATGTTTTTTCCCTATTATTTCTATACAAATTATCTCCCCTTAAAAAGTACGGAAAAATATTAAAATTCGCAAATGAGGTGTAATTTTTCCAAATTTTGTGTGTAATCTTCAATTGTTGATGTTTACCATGCCCAATAGAAATCAATTAGAACAGCTAGCATAATAAAATTTAAAGTTATGATAGATGTGCAAAAAAGATGCTCAGTAAGAGACAACTCATCTACCTTAATGTTTATTTCCTATCTCAAAATGTCATAAATAACCAAGATTTCTGTCAAAAAGTTATAGTCCAATAAGATAGTTATTTATTAAATTTGTATATTTATTCTATAAAATACATAATACCATGGCAGGTATAGATTTTGAAAATTTTGCAAGCCTTTTCACAAGGTCCTAGAAGTAAGCCATGAATGTGTGTAAGGTATTAGGTAGTCTAGCTTTCTTTGTTGCTTAACTGCGTGATTTTAAAGATGTTTCAAAACTTTTGTATCTCACCTTCTCTTATATTGATAATATCATTGCATTAAAAAAACCTGATGATTTTATGCACCTTGTTTATCTCTAAGAACTTGAGATTTCAGATTCTACAGGTTCAAGGGCACTTGTTTAATATTTAGATTTACATCTTGAAATTGACAGCCAAGAAATCTTTTACATGATGACCTACATTTTCTCTTGCTACAATTTGAGTTTGGCTTGCTGATTGGAGTATAATTGTTTCGTGGGTATCTGTTTTGATATGAATATCTTCCTTTTTGTCTGCTTGTTTTGTCTTTGCCTGTCTGAATATTGAAATACTCCATTTGGTACTCGTGCATTTGTTTCTTAATTTCCAATAATGTTTCAACTGCAAGTTAGCACTGTACACTTGTATATAATTATACATTTTGATCATCAATTTCTCCTGTATGTCTTTGCCTTGTTTGCCTTTTCTTTTTTGTCATATGAGATTGATATAAAATAAATGTTTTCCTTTTAGGCAAAAATGGGTGAACATATTAGGAGTTAGCAGAGCAACATTTTACAGAGCATTCCAAGGTAAAGAAAGGATTCGTTACATAGGAGAAAATACCATGTCTATCAAAGAAGAACGAAAGGGGTATTTAAGACAATATACTACATGCACTTGTAAAAGTATCCTTATTATTGTACCATATTTCGCCATCTATTTTTGTCTCGCCTGCGACGAAAGTGGCTGGAGGCAAGACATATGCATGGGAATCCGGCGGCGGCTGCGTAAACACTTGACATCTTGCTTCATATATTTGTAAGCCCAAGCCCTAGGTCCATCAAATTTGGTCCAGAGGTAGCTTATGATGAGTACTTGCCAGTCAGTCACCTGTCACCTGACCTTGACCTCAATTTCACGGTCCAGCGACTACATTAAAGTTTTTGGGTTACGACAGTTCCTCTGTAACTACGCATGGTAGGATGACAATATTTGGTATATAGGTTGCTAATGACTAGTACATGACTGTCTGGTAGGTGTCACTTGACCTTGACCTCAATTTCACGGTCCAGCGACTACATTAAAGTTTTTGGGTTACGGCAGTTTCTCTGTAACTATGCATGGTAGGATGACAATATTTGGTATATAGATTGCTGCTGAATAGTACATGACTGTCTATTAGTTTCCACCTGACCTTGACCTCAATTTCACGGTCCAGCGACTACGCTAAAGTTTTTGGGTTACGGCTGTTCCCCTGTAACTATGCATGGTATGGTGACAATATTTCGTATACAGGCCACTGCTGATATTTAATGCTATTTACGTAATGCTTATGACAAAATTTATTTTCGTTACTGATGGGGAATGCAGGCGAGAAATTTTTCTGTGTCCACACTTGTTACAGCTTGTAAGGACAATGAAACCCATTGTAAACATTTATCAGCATTAAATCTAAACACCTATATCACTTTATGATATTTTAATTGTTCTCTGCTGTTTGCTTAACTATTATACATGTTCTATATATAGATTATTAACAGGGTTTTCTATATCAGGTCCCATATCATTCAGAGACTCCCATATTAGGTCGAGGCGTCAGCCGAGACCATAATATGGGTTAGTTTGAACATATTTATGTAATATTTAAATTATTTAAACCATATTATGGGTTGAAGAATTATATGAGACCTGGTATGGAAAACTGTATCATAATCTGTTTATCACACATTTTCTACTCAAGTCATAAAATGCCTTAAAAACCTATATTAAATAGTTCTTAAAACACTAAAAAAGTAAACAGTCATGTTAAAATTGTCTATTTTCTATAATTTGCATTAATGTTTGATAGTAATGATTAATTATTTTGCTCTATTTCAATTCATGTTTTTTTAAAGGCCTTAGCTTATGATGTTACACTAGCACACAAGGCCTGATAGGGATCAGTTAATATCCATATTAAGCCCTCTTGCGTGCACCAAGGCCTTGAAATGGCATATCAGGTCCCTGATCAAACATGGCTTGGACACTTCCGGCTGTTTTATCCGGGCAAATTCACACATATAAATGCTAAATGTGTGATAAATGTATGAAGTGTCACAATAGAAAATTGCCTGTCATTTTTCTATAGCACTGTATTCATGCTTAGGCAAATAAAGTCAGTTGAGTTCAGATTGTGGTAAAATAAAGTAACAACGTACCGGTACTTATTATTTTCATCTATAAAGGTTATTTTTAGCAGCATTATGTATAGTTTTAGTAAAAAAAATGTAAAACTCCCACATTGCCTTTTACCATTTTTAGGTCTAACAGCTGTAGGGTTTTTAGAATCTACAATCCAAAAATATGCTGATTTAAGCCCAGTATTAGAGAAAAGAATCCTGCCACCAGTAGTAACAAAGAAGTTTTTATGGGATGAATATATAGAAGCTAAAACTGGCCAAACAGAAGTTAAGCCAGTAACTGAACATTATTTCTACAAACTGTTTGGAGACTATTTTAAGGATGTCTTATTTGCTAAGGTATTTTTTTAATTAAAGCAGTATTATAGAAAGATATGTAATTAATTGATGAACTTTGTTCTGATTCATCATTAATTATATAACATATAGAAGTTATCCCATGTTCAGCATTATCTCATTTTTTTTATGATTTTATGTTAGTATAAATACAGTTATGGGTAAGTTCTTTGGCTGTTTAATAGTTTAATGTGTTTATCTGTCAGCTTTAATTAGGATCCCTATGATGTCTCACAACCATGTTGTACTGTTTTGTGTTACCAACCCTATGTTACCAATGGAAGAGGGAGGTTTGGCGCCATTAAACCTGGTTTAACTCGCCATTTCTTTTGAAATGCCTGTACCAAGTCAGGACCATTGCAATCTTCAATTTCTCTGGTATGTCTTTGCTTTGTTTTGTCATTTCTTCTTGGACATATGACTAGATTGATCATCCCATTTTGGCAGTGTTGTTGTTACCTTTATTCTAGATCTTCGAAACTTTTGTTCCAATATAAGATAATAATCTATGAATCTACAGATCTCCAACATCATTATAATTCATGATGAAAGTAGTCAACTGCGAAGGAAGGCTGTACAATAAGACAAATTATGCCAAATTTGAGTTAAATATTAGCTTCATTGAAATGTTTTTTTTATGTTGAAAATAAACAACTTTCAAAGTTTAACATTCTTCAATATTTCTTGAACCAACTGAACATTATGTGTTTTAATCTTTAATGAGATGTAAAATGGTTGGTAAATTGCATCAAACACAATACAACACGTACTACACATCATGTAATTATTAAAATTGGAACATGAAACTTTTTTAGTCTTAATTGACAGTCACCTTTTCCTTTATTTAAACCTTAATGCCTGATACGTGTCACTTGTTTACCAGATATTGTTAAAAATATGCATTTTTATACAAACTCTAGTGATAACCTTTTTTCTGAATGATTTGATTTGAAACTATATGAAACAAGTTTCTTTCTTTGTATTATATATGATCCAGATGACATCATTTTTGAAATCTTGGTTAGGGTACTTGATGCTTACAAGTGATTTTCTACCATTTAATGACATATAGTTCTTTTATTTGTACCCACTCTGGTACTTTGTGTGCACATGTACAATTAATAGGACAACACTGTTTCTTTTATTTTTGATCTTCATGTTTTTTCAGCAAAAACACATTAATCCTTGCACTACATGTTTAGTTGCTGGCAGAAACATACACGCCATCAAAGATCCAGAGGCTAAAGCTGCACTTAAAAGAGATTTACAAGAACACTTGGATAGGCAAAGGTTTTTATTGTGAATATATGTGACTTTCGAGTTCATTGCTTTTCCAGAAAAATTTGTTAATTATACACCTGTACAGAAATTATTACGTGACTTGACCAGATTGTGAGTCAAACTGGTTTGCTGCCTGGTAGACTTATTTAAAAGCGATTGTGAGATCATGAAAACAAACATATCTCTATAAACTGTAAATACTTCAATTGAATGAAAAAATAGTCTTATATGTGTAGAAATATTGCCAAAATCGAAGATTCCATCTTTAATAAACAACAAAGCAATATTTATTTTGATTTATTTCTCTTTATTGCACCTGAAGTCGTCATGCCCAGAAAAAATAATTATATTAAAGAACTTTCTCCGGATTCCCCAGCCATTCCGCACTAACCCGAAACTTATGTATATTGTACCATTTTAGCTAACCTGGACAAAAGTTCCATTTGAGCTATTTTTTAAATTGCCATTTTCCTATGTAGGTTGTGTCACATACACTTATTCAGCCTCTCATTTTATCTTCTATTGGCACTATCATTAAGCCAAACAATAATTTAAGTCCTGTTGATGTAAAAGCATCAATTATAATTAATATTGATAAATATATGCACTATTGTATATTTATTGTTATGAACTAACGTGTGTTCTATTTCTATGAAAAAAAACAATTGATAATGTTTATTTTAAGGAAAGAAAGATTAGATTACTACAATAAGCGAGAAAATGCCATCAGATCCCCCCAACAATACCTCAGCTTGATAATTGATGGTATGGATCAATCCAAAACTGGTGTGCCTCATTTTAGAGGCTGGTCAAGACCAAAAGTATGTATTTGTGTACAGACAAATTAATAAAAGAGTTAAATTGATAGGATTGTTCAGATGAATTAAAGAAATTTTCATTTTTGCTGTCTGTTGTACTGTCACAGATGTTGATCTCACTATCCCTATTGTGTCTCACAACCTTGCTGTGTTAAATGTGTGACTATATATTAACAGAGCTTAATGATCAGTATGGAAGAGAATGGTTTGGCGCTATAAAACCTTGTTCCTACTCCTTTCACAAGTCCGGGTCATTGTGATCATTTAATTTCCCAGTGTTTCTTTTCCTAATTGTAATTTTTTAAAAGCAATTTTGATGATCAAAACCTTAAAGTACTGAAAACCCAAAAAGTTTAAACAGGGATCAAAGTCAAATTCAGCATTGAGGATATATATATATATATATATATATATATATATATTTGCATGCAGTACAAGAAAAGAAATTGGGTGTTTAAACCATTTTGAATTATAGGAAATTTCAATCATTACAAATATTAATACATGTTGTATATAAGTACATTTATGTCAGACAAGTTCTGACGACCATGGCAGGCTTGTGATTACCCTTGGAGACCTGTTAATTCTAAATATCTATAGATTAAGAATTTTATATTTTTGGCAAAATTAAAAATTCTTTCTGCATATGTAAAAGAAAATATTTGAACATAATTAAATGTGCTTGAGTGTTGGGGTTCTACATCGTTCTGTCGCAGATGGTTCTCATGTGCTACCAGTTTTAATGACTGAGGAACAGCCGACATCTGGTAGTAACCTTAATGTCATATGATGTAGTGTTATAAACTTGACTGTCTGTAAAGGGTAGTCTGGAGAATGGAAAAATCAAAAATATTTTTTCGTAAATAACTCAGTTTACTTTATTCACATAATCTTATTAGTACCAAAAAGACATAATCAAAACATATTACAACTTTATATAATATTTGTTTCATTTTCTGAAACTTTTTATACTTGCATTTCTATGGGAAATTCCCATTGTAAAAAAAATGGTGGGAAAAAAATGCCAATTTCTATTGTGATGTCATATGACGTCAAAAAGCACTCCCAGATGTAAACAAAAACAAGATGATCGCAAAATACCTCTGTGGGCTAAAGGATATTTCCAAAATATACAATAAAGTGATTTTTAAATTTTGGCATCCACAAAATGGCTGCCTTTTTAAATGGAGAAATGACGGGGCAAAGTGACTTTGCTTCATTTATCTAGGAGGTAAGCTACTTTCTTCATTCTTTTTGTAAATATAGTTATGTTTTTTTGCAAAGATAAAAATAGCAATCATTTGAAAGGCCCCAGCAGTGATATAATGAAATATTGTTAAGAATTTCTGTTCTCCAGAGTACCTTTTACAGACAGTAGATTGTAGTCATAACACAAGTCAGATTTAATGCTGTGTTCTTTATTTTTATGCTGTTTGGTTTTTTTTGCCTTGAGATATCTCTGAAGAATTTTGATAGATAAACTGCATGTCATTCATAATCTAAATTATTGGGTTGCAACTTTTTTTTAATAATTTTGTTTTCAAAAACACATTTGTGGTATTGCAAATTACATATTAGAATATCAATTGTACCAATATCTATGTCAATGTTTAGTTTTTTTGCCAACAATAATAAAAATATTGCACATACTGTGTATTTGATACAGGAAGTTAATTTATAGTTGTTTTTTTTCAGGAAGCACAACAATACCTGAAAACCCATGTGACAGGTCTGATTGTTCATGGACAAAAAACAATCTTTTATCTTGACCTCAACGAGTACCCACATGATCCCAATTTGACATGCACTTGTTTGCTGAATGCTCTTTTTGACCGAGCAATCAATGGTTGTCTTCCTCCAATATTGTACCTGCAATGTGGTAATTGTGGAAGGGAAAACAAGAACAAAACTATTTTGAGATTTTTATGCTACCTTTGTCTGAGGGGATATGTTAAAGAGGTAGGTTGTTGATATATTGGTATGATCATCTGATTGGTAGATATGCATGACAGGTAATGATCCATATAAACTGGTTATATACAAGAGTAAACAAACAAATGCAAACAAAATACATTGAATACAATTTTTTTATTCAAAAAGTATGTTAAAAAATGAAATATTTATTCAATTTTTTTTATTTAAATTTATTAATAACCTGTTTTAAAAAAAAATTAAAACAAGTTATGATCAGCAATTTTAAAAATAGCATCGGATTAATACATAATCATGCACATGATGTAGAAACCATTTTAAAATGTTAATTTAAAAGAAAACATTTTTCAGATATTTTTATCTTTCCTGATGAAAGGCCACACACATGAAGATATTGATCAGCGATTTAGCAAAATTTCGCAACATCTTCGTCGTGTTGATGCCTTTACGATTCTAGGTCTCATGAATGAAATACCAAAAGCATTTAGTGTTCCTATTAATATTGAGGAAATTGGAACAGTATGGAACGTAAGGGAGTGGATGGCTAAAAGCTTGAATAATATAACAAATCATTCATTTTTCCCACCAATTTTGGTAAGTCCCATAATTAGTTAACTAAGATTTAAGTCTTCGAATCTTATCAAATGAAGTTTTAATAAAACTTAAAAGTGTACATGTATGATTGTTTTCACGTGATGATTTGCATAATTGCTAAATAACACCTGCCCTAGGCTGTTGCACACTGATGGGTATTGGCCAACTGAGAATTTGTAATCACTTGGCACCTGTCGTCCATTAGTCCACCTTTTCAAAAATGTTCTTCTCTGAAATCACATGACCAAATTAATGTATACCTGGTATATTTGTTGCTGAGTGTGCTCAGTAGAATCAGTGAACTTGTGGTAACACTTTTGGTTTAAGTGTCTGATAAATCTGTAAGAAGCACAGGTACCAATGGGGCGTTCGAAAGTCAAAAGTCTGAAAGGGCAGAGACAAAACCAGTAAACACCAATGAGAATAGGACGGAAAAACAGACAACATAACCCACAAAAATACAAAAAACAACTGAAAAGCAATCAACAACGCAGACTCAATTCGTAACGAGAGTGAAATCAAGTGATAAATCTGTCATAGACAAACACACGTTGGATGAAGTTTTAAACTGCTTACTTCAGAATAGGTTGTAAATTTGTTTCTAGCTCCAGAAGAAAAAAATTGTCTGGACGACCTTTTTTTATAAAAGGATATCTTCTGATGCTCCAGACCATGTAACTCTTAAAGCAAGACTATGGTCAACTGATGAGTGGTACCCCTCAGCTGATGAGGACCAAATAGAATTGTTGCTTTATGATGAAGATGAAAACCAATGTTTTCCCAGAGGTAAGTAATGCAGTAAATAAATAGTTAGTTTGAGAGTTGACTCATGGATAAGATCTAGTCATGAGTATAAATATTTTGAAAAATGCAAGAAAAGACATAAGAAATGAACACGTCATTTCAATTTATGGAATCTTTTAAATATAGTACTTATTTGTTATTCTATAGTTTGCAAATTGAATTATGATTATTTTGTACAGCACACTTTTTTCAATTGTTCAAGCATTGTCTTATTTGGTGAACAACACACATACTATATAATCATGGTAAATTCCAGATTCTTATGTGGTTGGATATCTATATTAAAAGAGGGTAATATGCATTAGAGCTTTTGCAATGTACATTTTTAATCACATGTAACAAATATCTATGTATATTTAAAATACATAAATAGATCTAAAATATTAAAGTGTGTCTCAATAAAACTAAGTGTATTCACTTTTTGAACTTCCTGTACACATCACAGTAATAATAAACCACATCATTTAGTTCACAATCAATGCAGTAGTCAGAAATAATTCATATCAAATAAAAATTTAATAATCTTGAAGGCTTTTTTTTCATTTTAGATATTCCAGAAATTGTTGCACCAAATTTTGACAAACTTTAGATAATTTAAAAGTTGTAATACGAAAGGTGAAAAACCGTTTGAACAACCAAGATAATAAGTGCTGGGAGGATTTTTTTGAGAATCCACACCAGCATAGCACAAAAAGAACTGTTTGGCCATTATCTTTGCTGAGGCCAATTCACAAATTTCAACAAATTGAACAGCCTGTCAATATTGAAACACAAATTCAGGATGACTTGGAGTTAGAACGAGAACGACATAAGGTAAGACTTTTTATAGCAATTATTGACATGTGTACAACATGTATATGTAAGTAAAAAGATACTTTCACACTTAAACAGCTTTTTAGTTCACCTAACCCGAAGGGTCACGTGAGCTATTGCCATCACTTGGTGTCTGTAGTCCGTCTGTTAACTTTTACAAACGTTAACTCCTATGACAGCACAAGTCCAAATGCAACCAAGCTTGGTACAGTTGTTTAATGAATATGTGCTACAAAACTCATTTGGATTTTTGATTTTGATTTTTGACATGGCTACCATGGCTAAAAATAGAACATAGGGGTAAATTGCAGTTTTTTGCAAATGACTCAAAAACTGTCCGAGATATCAAAATTCTGGCAAGGGTGAAAGTGATCAGCTGCTCAAGATCTACCAGCCTCGAAAGTTTTTAGAAGATCCAATGACCCATGTAGGAGTTGATGCCCTTTTTGTGATTTTTTTTCCCCAAATTTTGCACTTATTAAGCTAATCTTGGAAAGTATAAATGATATTTGAGAAATTTAAAATGCATATTGGTAAGCACATCAAGATCTACAAAATTTGTAACAGGATCTAAGTTGTAGGTCTGTTACTTTTAGGACTTATTCCCTTTAAAATGTCATTTTAACTGCCTTTCCTCAAGATATAAAAATCATTAACTTCTCAAACACTTTAAGTTTAATTGTAATTAAACTTAGTACAGTCGTTTAGTGGCATGGGTGCTACAAAACTATTGTTCGGATTTCAGATTTGTTAAAAAAACATGGCTGCCGTTGCTAAAAATAGAACATAAGGGTAAATTGTAGTTTTTTGCTGATAACTCAAAAATGGGGATATATATCAAAATTCTGATTCCAATTAAAAGTGTTGAGCACCTTGAGATCTACCTGCCCTGCAATTATGGAAAAGATCCAACTACCTATGTAGGAGTTATTGCCCCTTTTCCTGATTTATTTATTTTTGCACATTTTAAGCTTAATATCTTGAAAACTATAAAAGATATTTAAGAAATTTAAATTGCATATTGTTTAGCACATCATGATATATGTAACAGGATCAAAGTTGTAGGACTGTCTTGTTTAGGAGTTACCTTAAAATGCCAAAATTGACCATTTTAACTGCATTTCCTCATTGTATTGCAAACTGTAAAAGCTAGAAAAAAACTTTTAATAAACATATTGCTTAGCAAGCTATGGTCCTACAAAAAATTCAGTTCAATGTTCAATGGAAGTTTTTCAATAACCCTTTATAGGAAAAAAATGTTTTTGCATTATATTGCCTAAAATTTTGGCATTCAATGGGGGTCTCTTGTTAAACTTACTACACTTGAGTGTTGATGCCCTATCTACAAAAGTAGGGGGCATATAGTGTTCGGGTCTGTTTGTCCGTCCGTCCCAATTGTTGCAAGATGGAGCATTATGTCTTTCGCACAAATTCTTTTATAATAAAAAAAACATTTTTGTTACAAAGATTTCAAGTACTTTTTTATATCGATACTTATATTAAGACTTTAGAATTATACAAATAAAAGAAGAAATGAACTAGATTGAAAGTGTTAAATAAAAGTTATTGTTTCATATTTATATGTATGGGAACTTTTTGTAATTGTGTCCTAAAAGAAGCAAAATCCAAATGCACACTGTCACATTACATGACGTACCCTCTTGTTTGATACCTTCTGTAATTATAGCAGTTAGGTGTGAATATAGCTCTCTATTGACTAATCATATTGATTTAGTCATAAAACTGAAGGAAGAACTTTTGAAATTGTGATTTGTAATTTAAAAAGCATAGTCAAACAAATACTGTTTATCCTATAAAAAATCAAAGAAGTGAAACAGTATATATTACTATCAAAACATTATTATCTCCTGTTTTTTTACAACCAGCATTTTTAAAATTTCTGAATGCATTTTACCATTGATAGTTTTGTTTTTTATTATATTCATTTGTTTTGCAGGTTAAATCAAGAAAAAGGAAAATGTAACGAATGAATAAAACATTCACCATATAGCATGGATAATGTTCATCATAAGACCCTTGGAAAAAAACAAAAACTGAATAAAGATCAAGTAGAAAAGACAGTCCTTTTTCAAATTTCTTGTACTTAGTAACTTTGGTGACTGTTTAAGTAGTTCAGTTTGATATATAGATATTATATTTGATGTTATATAGTCATTGTGCAGTAGGTATAACCCTAACCTCAACATACATTTTGCCATGAAGTGCAAAATAAATCTAATTAAGCTTAGGATCTGAGTGGTTGTAACCATAGCTTCTATATTTAATATTGAATAGTTTTTATTTTATGGATGAATCTTTGCTTGCTCCAGTAGAGCTTCCAAACGCTTGAGCTAGACTTTAATTTGTGTTTTTGTGACTGACAATTGTCAATAATTATAATTACATGTTTAAGTCTTGTGAAGTCTTCATGTCTTAGGAACTGTTAAGCTTACAGTTATTTAATGTGGTATAGATATGCCCCACCTGTAGCCTTGGACAGTAATGTCCCATCTCTTAGATCTTGACCTTAGTTTTTCTGGCTGATTGGCAATTTCTGAAACATTATAAAAAGTATCAAAACAGTATTAATTTGATTGTCCTAGCTATATTCAAGGAGTGGTCTCTCATTATCCGCATTTAAATAAAAAAAATGGAATATCAAAAACCAAAATTATCGAAAGAAAAGTCCTCAACCCAAAACTTTTCAGCAGTCAAACCAGCACTGATGATATCATGTGCACTATATAAGGAAAGACACCTGGTGTTTTAAACAGGAGTTTTAATAAAACAAATGGTTTAATTTATGTAGAAACATGGCTGTGATTACCCTCAGGGACCTTTGGTTCATCAGGGGCAGTTATCAATCCATTGGTTTCAAACTACAAAGTACATATTGTACCAAAGTGGTATCCATAAAGCGTTCAATTTGGTTATGCTTTATATTGATATTTCAAGGAGTAGCCTCTCATCAGTAGCATTTGAATCAAAGCATTGTAAGGCCAAAACTGAAAAATGGCAAAGAAAAGTACTGTACCAAAAAAAGGTAAAACAGGTAGCCTGTTCAGTAGCATTAATGATCAAGTTTTATGAGATTAAATATATCATTTCACATTTTTTGAAATCCTCGAAATAGAAAGAAAAAAAACTCGGATAAAATCCTTCTGTAAAAGAATATGTTTGTCAGAAAGATTTCCATATTTATAATAATGTTATGTATATTTTTATACTTTGAGATCTATAGTTGTGTAATAAAAACATGTTTCAATATGGCTACAATTATTATGTACTTTGCATTTATTTACCTTTTACTATCTTAATCTTGTTTTTTTAAATACATGTATTTAATATTTTGCAAATATCAAATAAAAGAAAAAATAAGAAGACGTGTTCTGTTGCACATTACTGGAAAAATGATTGATTGTTGTTTGTTTTATGTTTAAGAAAAGGACAAAACAGTTTTGATTACATTTTTCTCAAGGATTTTTCAATGAGAAATATAATATTTTTGTAACTTTAATTTATTTTGGTCTTCTTTTGAAAAAAAAATTGAATTCCTTGTGAAATGTGGATGGAAAGTTCACCAAAGGCTGCATGTGTCAAAAATTTGTCAGTCTACCATGGGTTTCATGTGTCCAGATGTAAAAAAAAATGTTGGAAAAGGCAAAAACAGTTAGTCCACTCCAAGAAACTTGCGAATCAAGCCGGGTAATTTTTTATAAATATTTTTCTTATAATCCGCTGCATTATCTCTATACTAGTAAGAAGCAAATTGAGTGAAATAATTCTTCTTATAACCAATTATTAACGGCCCGTTAGAAAAAGTGAATATGAAAAATTCATGACTGGTTAGTAATCATTAGATTCAATTCGACTATATAAAGTGTTAGTAAAAATTACTTGGCTCAATTCTGACTGTTCCTAGGAGTGAAGTCGATACAAACGAAAGCAACACTAAGAAACAAATACCACTAAACTTACAGAGAAATCTGAACTAGAATTACGAACTTGGTAAAGAAAATAGACACAATTAGGCGCTCCTGGAAGAAAAAAACAGTACCAGCAATAATGAATGGCAACTCTTAACAATATCCTGTAAGAAAGTATAAATATCTTTTTCGGATTTCTTAATGTGCTGAATTAGTGTGTTCCAGAGTATATCTAATCTTTGGTACATGATATTTAAGTCAAATGTCTGTGATAATACACTAGAAATTAGCTAATCTTATCCGTGTGTTCTCTGTGATAATACAGTAGGAATCTGCTAATCTTATCTGTAAGTTCTCTGTGATAACAAGCTAGGAATCTGCTAATCTAATCTGTATGTCCTCTTTGATAAAACGGTAGGAATCTGCTAATCTAATCTGTATGTCCTGTGTGATAATACGGTAGGACTGCTTATCTGTATGTTCTCTGTGATAATACGGTAGGAATCTGCTAATCTTATCTGTTTGTTCCCTCTGATAAAACGGTAGGAATCTGCTTATCTGTGTATGCTATCTGTATATATGTTCTCCGTGATAATACACAAGGAATCCGCTAATCTTATCTGTATGTTCCCTTGGATAATACGATATGAATCTGCTCATCTTAACTGTATGTTCTCTGTGATAATGCGATAGAAATCTGCTAATCTTATCTGTATGTTTCCTAGAATAATACGATAATAAACTGCTCACCATACTGTATGTCCTCTGTGATAATACGGTAGAAATCTGCTAATTTTATTTGCATATTCTCTGATAATGCGGTAGGAATCTGCTAATCTGATTTGTACGTTATCTGGAATAACACGGTAGGAATCTGCTAATCTTATCTCTGTGTTCTCTGTGATAATGCAATAGGAATCTGCTAATATTTTCTGTATGTTCTCTGTGATAATACGGTAAGAATCTGCTAATCTTATTATGTTCTCTGTGATGGTACGGTAGGAATCTGCTCATCTTATCTGTATGTTCTCTGTAATAATACGATAGGAATCTGCTCATCTTATTTTATGTTCTCTATGATAATACACTAGGAATCTACTAATCTTATCTGTAAGTTAAAGGTAGGAATCTGCTAATCATATTTGTATGTTCTTTGCGATAATACGGTAGGAATCTGCTAATCTTATCTGTATATTCTCTGTGATAATACGGTAGGAATCTGCTAATCTAATCTGCATGTCCTCTGTGATAATACGGTAGGAATCTGCTAATCTTATCTGTATGTTCTCTGTGATGATGCGGTAGGAATCTGCTTATCTTTGTATGTTATCTGTATATATGTTCTCTCTGATAATACACAAGGAATCCGCTAATCTTATCTGTATGTTCTCGGTGATAATGCGATAGAAATCCGCTAATCTTATCTGTATGTTCCCTAGAATAATACGATAATAATCTGCTCACCTTACTGTATGTCCTCTGTGATAATACGGTAGGAATCTGCTAATCTGATTTTTACCTTATTTGGGATAACAAAGTAGGAATCTGCTAATCTTATCTGTATGTTCTCTGTGATAATACAGTAGGAATCCGCTTATCTTATCTGCGTGTTCTCTATGATAATACGGTAGGAATCTGCTAATCTTATCTGTATGTGCTCTGTGACAATACGGTATGAATCTGCTTATCTTATTTTTATGTTCTCTGTGATAATACGTTAGGAATCTGCTCATCTGATCTGTATTATCTCTGTGATAATACGGTAGTAATCTGCTCATCTTACCTGTAAGTCCTCTGTGATAATGCGGTAGGAATCCGCTAATCTTATCTGTATGTTCGTTGTGATAATACGATAGGAATCCGCTAATCTTATCTGAATATTTCCTATGATAATACGGTAGGAATCTGCTAATGTTATCTGAATGTTCACTGTAGGAAACTGTTAATCATATTTTTATGTTCTCTGTGATAATACGGTAGGAATCTGGTAATCTTATCTGTATGTTCTCTGTGATAATGCGGTAGGAATCTGCTAATATTATGTCTATCTTCTCTGTGCTAATACGGTAGGAATCTCTTCTCATCTTATTTGTATGTTCTCTGTGATAATGCGGTAGGAATCTGCTAATCTTATCTGTATGTTCTCTGTGATAATACGTTAGGAATCTGCTAATCTTACCTGTACGTTCTTTAATACGGCAGGAATCAGCTCATCTTTTCTGTATGTTCTCTGTAATAATACGGTAGGAATCTGCTAATATTATCTGTATATCCTCTGTGATAATACGGTAGGAATCTGCTAATCTTATCTGTATGTTCTCTGTGATAATACGGTAAGAATCTGCTCATCTTATCTGTATGTTCTGTGATAATGCGGTAGAATCTGTTCATCTTATCTGTATGTCCTCTGTGATAATATGGTATGAATCTGCTAATCTTATCTGTATGTCCTCTGTTATAATGCGGTAGGAATCTGCTAATATTATCTGTATGTTCTTTAATACGGTAGGAATCTGCTCATTTTATCTGCATGTTTTCTGTGATACTACGGTAGGAATCTGCTAATTTTATCTGTATGTCCTATGTGATAATACGGTAAGAATCTGCTATCTTATCAGTATGTTCTCTGTGATAATACGGTAGGAATCTGCTCCTCTTGTCTGTATGTTCTCTGTGATAATACGGTAGGAATCTGCTAATCGTATCTGTATGTTCTTTGTGATAATGCGGTAGGACTCTGCTAAATATTATCTTTGTCTTCTCTGCCGATAATGCAGTAGGAATCTGCTAATATTATCACTATCTTCTGTGTGATATTACGGTATGAATCAGGTCATCTTATCTGTATGTTCTCAATAATAATACGGTAGGAATCTGCTAACCTTATCTGTATACTCTCTATGATAATACGATAGGAATCTGCTAATCTTATCTGTATGTCCTATGTGATAATGCGGTAGGAATCTGCTCATCTTATCTGTATGTTCTTTTTGATAATACGGTAGGAATCTGCTAATCTTATCCGTATGTTATCTGTGATCATGGTGATAATACGGTAGGAATCTGCTAATATTTTCTGTATGTCCTCTGTGATAATACGGTAGGAATTTGCTAATCATATCTGTATGTTTTCTGTGATATACGATAGGAATCTTATCTAAGTTCTCCGTGATAATACGGTACGAATCTGCTCATCTTATCTGTATGTTCTTTGTGATTAATACGGTAGGAATCTGCTCATCTTATTTGAATGTTCTCTGTGATAATACCATAGGAATGCGCTAATCTTATCTATATTCTATAATAATACTGCTAATCATATCTGTATGTTTTCTGTGATAATACGATAGGAATCTGCTTTAAATCTTATCTTTATGTTTCATGTGATAATACGATATGAATCTGCTTAAAACTTATCTCTCTGTTTTCTGTGATAATACGGTAGGATTCTGCTCATCTTATCTGTGTGTTCTTTGTGATTATAAGGTAGGAATCTGCTATAAATCTTATCTATATGTTCTCTGTGATAATACGGTAGGAATCCGCTAATCTTATCTGTATGTTATCTGTGATAATACGATAGGATTCTGCTCATCATATCTGTATGTTCTTTGTGATTATAAGGTAGGAATCTGCTAATTAATCTTATCCGTATGTTCTTTGTGATAATACGGTAGGAATCTGCTCATCTTATTTGTATGTTCTCTGTGATAATACTGTAGGGGTTTGCTAATCTTATCTGTACATTCTCTATGATTATACGGTAGGAATCGCACAAAACTTGAAAATTATGTTATGTCTGAAAATATGGTTAAATTTCATCTCAGTTTATCATCCTTTTTATGTTCGCCGCCTTTAATAACATATATAGTGTTGTAAGGGCGTAAAACACCAAATCACTCACTTTTCAATGAGAGGATACAAACTAAACTACTTATATTATCAATATGTTCTATCGCAAAAATGTAATATTATCACTGTGTTTTCTTACAACAGCTTAAGAAATAGGGTAAGAAGTTCAACTATCCTGCGTTTTGTTATGGAATTTCTTAAAACAAAGCATTACCGTAGGCTTTATAATTTATATCAAATTTTAATTGAAAACAATGGATACTGAACAGAATTTAGGAAAAGTAAAAGGATTTAGATATCGTCTACTGTTGAAACTTTTGAATGTTTTATCAAATATGTTGCGAAAATTAACTAGAATTTGCAACGCGTCTGACAAAATATTATTATTATTATTGCGGAAATTATTTAAAGCATTAAAAACCTTAAAAAGAATAATCTGATAAAAAAAATAATTTATATTTTTTTATTTTACGAAGGCGCTTTAATCAGGTAAACGCTGGGACGATCTTGATTATTTCTGTACTAGTCACTTAGACGCTTTGACTTTATTTGCATTTACTAAAACACTCCGGTAACCAAGATTTGTTATTTGGAGGGAAAAATGCGGTTCAACAGTTTTGTTGTTGTTAATGTAAGTTAAACTGTTTTTATCAAGTTTACACATATTAAATTTGTTTAGATATTGTATGTTGGTGTAAGATATGTTCAATCTTTTAATCAAAATATAAAAGTTATTTGAAATCTTAATTTTCTATATATTTGACAACTATATACCATCTGATTACATCTACATTTACATTTACTGGAATACTGTGAAGGGCCGTCAAACAGCATCAACTCACAGGAAAACTTGTGTGGCGTTGCTTCCACGCAAGGTCGTTAAAATTACATATTTGCAGATTACGACCCTCTCTGGTAGGCTGTTCCATTCCAGTAATGTCTTCGGGAAAAAGCTGTACTTGTAGTTGTCGTAGTTGCACCTGATAGGTATAAAACTGTTGCTGCTCTGTTCTCTTGTGGTTCTTGTAGGTCTGGCTATGTATGGTGGTAGCCTCAGAGCGCTGATGTTGTTGACGCATTTGTAAAGGTTCACCAGTTGCTGTTCTTTTCTCCTCTGCTGAAGGGATGTTCATTTCAAATCCTGGAGCATGGCAGTGACACTTTGGTGGCGCATGTAATGACCGGTTACAAAGCGGGCAGCTATACGTTGCGTTTTCTAGATGGAGTCTATCTGGTATTGGCGATATGGGTCCCACACTGATGATGCATATTCAAGATTAGGTCTGATCAGTGTCACATATGCCTTTTCTTTAACTTCTGGGTTACACTTGTTGAGATTTCTCCTGAAAAAAGCTAAGATGGTAATTTGGTCGATGTGGTGGTTCCAGTTGAGGTCATTTCCCAGTTCCACTCTGAGGTATGGATGGTGGTCTACCTCCTCGAGTGCTGTGTCATCGATGTTGTAGATAATGTTGGACGTGATGTTTTGTCTTGACCTCTTAAGTTTTATGACATAACATTTCTTGGCGTTGAATCTCATAAGCCATTTCTTCGACCATTCCGTCATTCTGCGGATATCTTCCTGCAGTTGGTGTGTATCTCTCTCTCTGAGTCAATGATGCGATAAAGCAGACAGTCATCCGCGAAAAGTTTCACCTCTGAATTTACGCCATCCATCGCCGATATCGTTCACATACAGTAGAAACATCAAGGGTCCCAAGACTGTTCGTTGGGGAACTCCTCAGTCGACGTGTACTTCGGTGGAGGCTTCATCGTCGAGAACAACTCTTTGCCTTCGTGTTGTTAGCCAGTGTTCAATTCATTCATTGGTGTAGTCTCTGATTCTATAGTAGTTTAGCTTCATGAGTAGTCTTTTATATTAAACAGGACTATGACTTACTACTTCATGGTCACTCTTTCCTGGTTTTACTTGGATGTCCTCTATAAGGTCCTGGAAAGTGGTCAATATCAGGTCTAAAATATTATCATTTCTAGTTGGTTCGTTTGTCATTTGGTGAAGAATTGTCTTTGCAGATATCTATGGCTCTCTGATTAAGTTGTTTGAGTATTGTGGTCGATCTCTGATAGTATTATTTGTCCAGTTTATGTCTGGAAGGGTGAAATCCCCTGCTAGGATCAGGTTTGTATCTTGACCCAGATCAGTTGGCTGTTTGTGTTTAAGTCTACCTCTGGTGTAACAATTAAGCTGCTATGGATTGCAATAAAAACGCCTCCTTCTCCCTTCTTTTTGTCCTTTCGGTGTATGTCATACTCGTCTCTTGGGAAGACTTCCTCGCTTCTAATGGTTCCATCTAATTTTGACTCACATCCACAAATGATATCAGGCTTGTGTTCATCTAGAATTTGGTTAAATAGAGCCTGTTTTCTATTGCTGACTAGGCTGTTACAGTTTACCAGCATCAATTTAATGTTTCTCTGTCTATTGTTTGGATGTAGTTGTTCATCGTTACTGTCACTGGAAGTGTTTATTGTTGATTCGCAAGTTTCATCTTCATTGCTACTGTCTGTGTCTTCCTCATTGCGGCTACTATATGGGTTACTTGTGTCTATATCGTTGTCCTCTATTGATGTTGTGCTGAGGTTTATTGTTCCGCATGGTGGACATGTCCATGTAAAATGACTGATTGATTGTAACCTATTGTATTCTGTTACGATACATTGTATTTTAAATTGTTTTGTTTTAAGTCAGGTTTTCTAAGATATAATATGAACACAACTTGCCTAAGAATGGTTAAAGATTATATCACGCTATTAAAATTATGTGTTTGTGTCACACGATAAGGTTGAAAATACCATTTTATTACCTTATCTTTTTCAAATAAAAATAGAAACGAAGTTTATTTGCTATATAGCTACATGTAGGAAGAAAGGCAGAATGCATACGTGGTCGCTCGACGTCAGTAAATGAGCTTGATATTTAAATATTCAAAGCATAGACATATACTAGGTCCCTATCATCCGCGAAAAGTTTCACCTCTGATTTTACGCCATCGCCGATATCGTTCACATACAGTAGAAACATCAAGGGTCCCAAGACGTCGTTGGTATATGACAAAAACAATTGAATAATTCAAATTATTGACGAAACAATAAATCCTACGACCTCACTGTTTCTGCAAATCAAATTAAGTGACCACTTTATTGTCCAAAAATTTATAACCTGCATACATGTATCACCATCGACCAATTCTGCATATGTTAATGTTTTCAATATACCTGTAATTGAGTATTAAGTAACATTCTGTAACATGTACTGTGATTTAAATGAAACATTTTCACCAAAAAGAATTTTAATCAACACAAATGCTACTTGATTAAACTTATAATCAATCAATTGATTATCTGGATTATATTAAATTCATTCCAATTCAGCATGAACCGTCTTGATTGAAATTAATCATAACACAATGTCTCGGGTTATATATCTGGATTATATTTAATCCATTCCAATTCAAGACGAACCGTTTTGATTAAACTTAATCATGACACAAATAATTCATGGTATCTGGATTATATTTAATCCATTCTAATTTTTTTAAAAGTAAGCTTAAATTTAATCATAAAATGTTTTAAATTTCTAAATGAAATTGACGTGATTAATTTTAATCTGTGAATACCGTAAGCATTAACGACACTATTTTTAAATGATACGATTTTGCCTGGTTTCAGATAAGACCTCATGAAGATTTCATTTAATCTTTTGAGTTACTACCGAGACAATATGTTGGATCATAAATGTTGCATGGTAGGACATCATGTTAAAACATATCCATGGTTTTCTATCGTGTAGTTACTGATCTCTCATGATATCACCAGAATACAGTAGAACAAGCGAAATTCCAGAAAATCCCACATTTGAGAAAATTGGCACCAAAAAAGACTTTCTCATTTCAGAAAATACTTGGTTCTATATAGAATGCGTTACAATTTTTCCTTTGTATTGTTTCCTTGATATATTTATAGCTGGCCATTTCTGAATATTACACAGTTTTCAAACAAGATTCAATGGACAATTAAAAACAGAAAACACGATTAGAGTTAATGGTTTAGTAAACGCTAACCCATTCAGATCAACAGGTCATTTGTATTTTTCATACATTGTTCTTTATTTTTAATGTTGTCTGTTATTTAAATTGATTAGCTGCTTAGTACATGCAACTGTTTATGCTTTAGATCGTGTCCGCGTCTATTCTGTACATATGAGTTTAAAGTATTCTTTCGTAAAATTGTAGATCATGGAGGAACAAAATAAGTTTTTTATTAGTATTTAATTAGTATAAATTGTTACAGTCACTAAATATCAAAAAATAACCATAACTCTACAACATCACAAACAACGAATTAAAAGTAAATTGTCTTATCGGAATTTATTGTATGGTATCTTGAATTCCTTTAACCTTAACTCGGTGACAATCTAGGTACACATGTTCATTTACTGTAGTAGAATTTAAACTTTCATACGGCAGAGAACTTTTAAGAAAGGTTTCACTGTCATTACTATATAATGAAGAATTGTCTATGACAATGTGATCGCTTCTTTCTTGTTGATGTTCTTTCAAGACTACACACGGATCTATGTAGGAATAATCACTCCCGTCTGAAGTTGTTTTGTTGGACATTTTGTCAGCATTGGTTGAATCTTTAAGAAATTCGTGTAGACTGTTATCATATTCCTGGTCATTAGCATTGTTCAGTTCAAAAGACTCACTTTGCGGGGATGCTGCAATATCAACGCTATTGTCGGTCTGACAGTGAGCATTGGGTGCATAGTATGCACTACCAATTTCATCGTAATGAGTTTCTGGATTTATTTCAGTGGACGCATCCTGGATTGAAAACTCTATAAAATAACACACATAAGAAAATCTAAAAATTTGCCATTTAATACATTTAAGTATAATAGATTTCAAAGAAATCAAAATTAGCAAACGAAATATATGCACATTTTAATCTTTTTTTATACTTCTTTTACAATCTATACTGATATTAAGCGCTGTACAAATATTTAATAAATGGTTGCTAAACTTTAAGAAAGCAGAAGTACTATATAAAGAAAACAAAAGTTACCAAACACATATAGACTTTAATTACTAAGCAGTATTCCAAGTCATTAGTAACATTGTAAACAATTGAAGGATTGAATTGTTGGTAATGTCAGGCATGCCTTTTGCCTCTTGTATCCGTAGAAAAAAAAGGAATCGTTTTCAAAAACCATTATCCTCTACAGTACCGTGTTATATTCTGACTATTCCAACCAACCACAACAGAGATACATAATTTATACGCATAAAATTCCAGTAATATCTATTATATCAAAATTAAGTTTTATCTCAAAACAACAATCACGCAAATCAAAAGTGAAAACGATATTATTAAAAGTTTCGATTGCATGAAGGAAGGCTAATATTTCAGAATTAAAAGAGAAACAAATTGATTTACGAAGTAAGTCTATGAGAGAAAATCTTTTCACTACATATTTGAGATAACGAGACATACTGAAGATGAAAACGGAAATTAAAATGGACCAAATAGTACCTTTAATGGAAAATCATCAGTCACACAACACGATTTAAGCTCTTATACAGGGAGACCAATAATGTGTATACAATTTAAAAGGCCGTAAAATCTTCAGATCTTAAGCTCGACTGCTTAAAAGGGGAAAAATTGGCGTAAATGTACTATTCCATAAAGAAGTGAATGACCACCTGAAACACCTGACCGTACTTTCAAGAAGCATCCCTTCCTGCGCCAGGAAAAAAACCCAGCTCCAGCAAGCCTCAAATGTTTGCGAGATAACTAGTTATGAACGGTAAAGACGTGGTAGATTATACTAGGTACACCTTGGAGGTATAGCCTAACGCAAACTATTACATTAAGAATTTAAAGATATATTAACAGTAATGTTATATTATGTCTCACGGAAACAAAATTAGATACTTTGACTAAAATGACATTTGAAGATTATATTTATCGCTTCGAAAACGGTAAAAAATACGAATTTCAGATGGTAAAGCTTTATGCTATACATCGCAATTTGCAAAATGTATTTAATGTATAAAAACAGGATGCCTTTTGTTTTATTGTTTAGCGTAGATAAAAAATTGTAAGGAACATATGTCTATATTCTACCGGAAAATAAAAAATATAGTTCTGAAAAATGCAATTTCAGATATTGAAATAGAATTTCTTGAACTAAAAGAAAATAGCAACTCTATTGTTCTTTATCCTGATTTTCATAGTCACACTGCGTCAAAAAAGGATTTATTAAAAAAATATATCCGATTTTGATAATCAAGATTTTTAATAATATATCCGATTTTGATAAACATAAAACAAAGTGTATTGGTGCAGATGAGTTTAATGACGTTTATATTTGAGACGATCTCAATATAACAAGAATACGTAATATTTCCGATTCCACCGTCAAGACAATTTGTCGATAATTAATTCAGTTTTGTAAAAATAGTAATATGTATCTATAAAGACATAGTAGGTAAACCCAGAAGTCGAAAGTATAACATAGTAGATTTTATTATGTGTACAGCACATATTTACGTAAGCTTACATAGTTTTAGATTTCTGTAACTTTTTTTCTCCGATATACACTCACCTTTGTGTTTGTCTTCAATTGTAAATGCATTCAGTTAAAGAGAAAGTGAGCTGAATGCTGACAACAATAATGTGTTTATTGGAAAATGGAAACACGCAAAAATAATTCAATACAAAATAACATTGATGCTGATGAAATAAACAAATTATTTATAAATGTTCTGTTTTAAGCCAATTATGTGAGTACAGATTATAAATTCAGTGTCAATGATAATTTAAGTTATGTTACAAGTGTTCGTATTACCGCTACAAAGATACACTTGGGGTTTTCAACCAGAAATTTTAAAAGCACTAACAAGAAAAGGATTTAGTTTGATTCACTATAGAGTGCCAGCAAGATATGTTTGATTAGATGGTTTTTGCATATTCTTCCTTATGGCTTTGACATTTGGATTTGAACACTTTCAAATGATATAACGTGTTCACTTTAAGTTTTGCAAGCTTGTTCTACATCTAAAACAGACTACACCAAGTTGTATGGTTTACTCCGAATTGGGTAGATATCCTGTTATAATGAATGCCAAAGTCCGCATAGTAAATTTTTCAACAGAATACTTAATGATAAATAACGCAAAATTTGGTGTTATCAATGTATAAAAAGTATTGTATGTTAATTTTTTTCAGCAGAATTGCCTAAATGATGTTAACACTAAATGCTTGTGCTAAAGAATTTTCAAAATGGATGTCAAATAAGTATGTTAATATTTCGACGTGTTTAAAAAAAATTTTTATGCACATTTAGATATGGCCGGCATCTATAACCTATTGAGACGGGAAGATGGTTCAGCATATTTATAAACGATTGGCAGTTCTATCTTTGCCAATCAATTGTAATTGGCAACGAATACAATTATGACACGACATTTAATGCTCTAAGGAGTCGTCCATAATTGTCAACCATCTTCACAAGTGTGCAAACCGCGCACTTGAGGGAGGGGGTTAAAAATTTCTACATTTTTGCGTACACTATTTTTTTATCCTTAGAAATTTTTCGTTTCCGTGGGGTTATGATGTTCGACTTTTCATTCTTTTCTTTTGGTTTTCTCAGTTCTGTTATTGACAAAGCGTTAGCTCGTTTAATTCCATCTTCGATAAATTTTATCGGGTAATTTTGATTTTGAAGGAATGATTTTAGTTCTTCCAATCTTTTTGTGCGTAGATTATTATCCAATACAATTGCACATATTCGTCTAGCCATAGTATATGGTATGTTCCGTTTCGTGTGGGAAGGATGGCATGACTTGAAATTAAGGTATTGATGAGTATCAGTCTTCTTATAAAAGATATCCGTTATAACTTTATTTTGATCTATTTTGACTAGAATGTCCAAGAACGGGAGCTGTATATAATTCGTTTCTTTTGTAAATTTCATAGATGGATGCAACTTGTTTAAAATTTCATGGAAAATTTCTAATTCTTCAAATGATTTATTCTAAAATATAAAACAGTCATCTAGGTAGCGTTTCCGTTGTTTGTATATATAATTCCTAAATTATGTGACACTTATTTTGTGTAATTGTTTTATGTTATATAACGCTGAACATTGTTTATAAAAGACTTTTTTCTCTCTCTCTCATATGTCATTGTGAGTATAAATTCTTTGTAACTATGTAATTTGTAGTTAATGAAAAATAACGTTCATTCAGTTCATTCATTCATTCATGCTAATCGTCCTGGTAGCAGTTTTTCAGCTATTTTTAAGACTATATTTAGCAATAAGAAAAACAACATGCTGTAAATTTAAAATTGAATTAGTAAATGTGATACGGGCACAATCATTTTTTCAATAAATGCTTCAACGGCATCATTATTATGATGTAATATGCCATAGATCTGTGAATACTTAGAAATCTAGTGTAGATTTGAAGCCATGACGTGATCATAACAACTGAGAATGTTTTCGATTTGGTGCATTAAACGCTGACATTCGTAATTACAACTGTTTAAACTTAAGCAGTTGGCCCCATGCGTCTGTTATGTATAGTCGAGTTTAAAGTATTCTTTTGCATATTTGGAGACTGTAGAAGTACACAATTAGTTGTTTTGTTAATATTTAATTAGGACAAATTATTTACACTTTAAAAAGTTTACAGTCATTGAATATCAAATAGCGATAACTGCTTAGCATCACATAGCCACAATGAAAAGTAATTTTTCTGTTCCGAATGTTTGTATGACATCTTAAATTCGGTTGACCTTAACTCGTAGACCGTCTACATACGCATGTTCATTTTCGGTAGCAAAATTTAAACTTTTATACGGACGATCACTTTTGAGAAAGGTTTCACTATCATTACTTGATAATGAGGATTCGTCAATAACACATGTGCTTTTCATTATCTGTTCACTGTTATCGATTCCTTCTTGCTGACATTCGGTTACACAAGGAACTAGGTAATAGTTATCACTCTCGTCTGAAGTTGTTGTATTAGAAATTGTCACAGCATTACTTGACACCCTCAGTCTGTTACCCGATTCCTGATCATACTCAACATTTTGACCGTTCTGAAAAAACGATCTGTTGATCTGCTCAAAGGAGTTAATTGGCTGAGATGGTGCCATACCAATGTCACGACCAGTGTGACGAAGTATGTTGGGAGCGTAATATACACTACCAATTTCATCGTAATGTGTTTCTGCATTCATTTCATTGGAATGTTCATTCTGCTGCGAAATTTCACTACTACAATATATAATAAGAAAATATTTAAATTTGCGATAGTACCAGAGTTAAAATTTTTGAAACAAATTAAAGACATTTAGATTTTTACAATTTGTTTACTTAAAATCATTATATTTTCTGTATACTTTATTGATTTTGGGACATTGCTTTATTATCCGATTCAAAGGTTTACATAAGGGTAATTTACAGACTAAAGTCATTGTCTTAAATAAATCTAGCAGAATTAAAATATCAATTCTTCCAATAGTTTGAATATTGGTCTATATATACTCACTCAAAAAAGAAACGCAACATAAAAAAATGGGAATTTTTCTTCATATATTATTTTTAATCTATCATATAAATAATTGATACAGAAATGAGTTCTTTTATCATGGTATATACCATTCTGTCGCATATTGTCAATAATTCACGCAAAAATGTCCGTAACTGTGTGCCCACCATTTGCTTGGAACACAGCCCGTACTCTTCTTGGCATGGATTCAATTAAACGTTGAGTACAAACGCGCAGTATCCTTTGCCACTCATACTGCAGTGCCTGCTCTAATTGGTGCAGATTTTGCGGCGGTGGTTGTCGTTTGCGCAAGCGCCGATCCAGTTTATCCTACTACTGTTCAAATGGGTTGAGGTCCAGAGATTGTGATGGCTACCGCATCACACTGAAATTTAGTTCTAAAAAATATGCTGTTACACGTGCTGATGGTCGGGCATTGTCGGGTTGAAACATTTCTCTTTGAAAGTCAATTACGGGCAATAAATGCGACCGTAAAATTTCTTCTCTTTACCTAACAGCGTTAAGATTGCCTTGGATATGTATCAGCTGAGTGTTCTTGGCGTAAGAGATATCGACCCACATCATAACACTCCGCCAAAATTGTCTCTTTCTACAACTCAGATTTGCGCAAAACGTTCATCTAGGCGCATGAACAGTCATATGCGACCATCTCGCTTTTCAAACTGAAGATGTGACTCATCGCTGAACCACACTCTTCTCCAGTTCTGTAAATTCAATACACGAACGGTAGTAAACCATCTAACCCTTGCTCGGCGGTGTTGGCGTGTCAGTGTTGCACCGACGTAAGGTCTTTTTGCTACGAGAGCGTAACCGATTACGTAATGTCTGTGGTGATATACGGCACAACCCAGGGACGTTTACAGCTGTTGTTTTCTGTTGCAGCAATAGTCCTGTTCCGTAAATGGAAAAATCTAATGTAACGATTCGGCGTCCGAGTTGTAACACGCGGATGGCCTGAATGTAGTCGGTTTGCGTAGTACCAAGCTGCTGGTAGCGTGCGTCTCCAAAGGCGTGAAATTGTGCTGCGATGAACATCGTCCGTTCTGGCAACAGCATTCTGGGATTCCCTGGCCTCGATACGATCGATAGCAATATTCCGGGTAACAGCATCTAACCTTGGCACAGCGTCCCCTCATCATAATATTTTTTTACTAATGCAGTCAAGAAAAGAAAAGCGGGGTTTTATACCGATTGTCGGAGTTAAAAAAATACCCATGATTTGCACATAATTATTCGACGCTGTTTTTCCAGATTTCGACCACAGTCGTTCACGGGTGGATGAACTTAAATGCTTTCACCTGGAAGTCTTTAATTAAGGTGTTATTATGATGTTGTGTATATATATTTGAATATTTATAGGTTATTTGTCCGCAAAAAATGATTTGAAAAAATTTATCAGATGTTGCGTTTCTTTTTTTGAGTGAGTATAAAAATAGCTAGGATTTTGTTTTAAGCTATCCAAAAGTTTCTGCGCTGCTTTTGAAGGTCTATGTAAGAAATCTAATATGGCAATATTTAGTAAAAAGAACATGGTAGTATTTTCTTATCAATATTAAGATTCATTAAAACTATTTTAATCCTGTGTTAATTTTGCCTATTTTGTAGTGACATTTTATTTTTTTAAATTTTCAGCCCAAGATTATAGAAAAAATATGGTATTCCTCTAGATCTTATTCTGAATATAGTCTTGTTTTAACGATTATAATAAGCCGAATGGAAACAAATATTAAGGACACTAAGAGAAATAAATGTACCCTTGAATTTGAAGAAAAAATGCATTGTTAGATATATTTTGACAAATTTTGTTAAATTAAGAATAAGCAGTAGTATACTTCTCACTGAACAATGCTGATAAAATATGTTTCTATACAGGACAGACTATATCCTAGGTACAATGAACAAATTTAGAATGAAAGTAATTGTTTATTCATTATAACAAAATCAGAGATATTAGGGGACAAATTGTTTCAGATATGAACTACATCATTCTTGATGAATAATGCTTAGCAGCTCATTCTTAACGGATTTTTAAAAGATATTTTGAAATTGTTTGTAGAATATGTTAATTAACAAAATAGTTTAAAGCCACATATTACAAATTATTCTATAGATTTCTTTTTAAATTGTATTGAATATATTTTAGGTCCTCAGTCATGGTGTAACAAATGTATATTGTAAAGTCATTTTTGTTTTCCGTTCTTTTTTGCCATATATTTTTGTTGATTATAATCCTTTGTTACATTTAAAATCAACAAATAAACTGAACAGAAATATATGGTCAAATCATTGTTTACTTTATTTGGGAATAATTCTCCAGTTTGTTTAATTTGGTTAAATAATGAAATACGTTACCTGTTTGGGTTTCGTATCAAGTATATTCGTTTCTTTAAACCTACAACGAGAGGCCAAGGTACATAAAACTGAAGTAGATTAGCTGCTAAACAATGCTTGGCTCAGTAAATCGGTCCTTCTAATAATTCTAAAGATTCATATTTAAGGTATTTTTAAATAATGTATTATATTTTGCAAGCTTTATAAGTTAGATAAACTACGTGTAGAAGTCGACAAGCATTAAAGCCTAACAAAGGAAATGGAATAAGTTGATGGTTGGAAAATGTTTTTAACTATTAAACTGAAAAAGGACCTTTGATATATAGGGAATCGCTCTTTATGTCCCTTCTAAATGGATCCTCTATGTAAACAAACTATTCAGACATTTACCAATTGAATACGTTAATTTAACGTCGTGTTAACATCAAACGAACTTGTTCTTTATTTCACATCTTGCACGGTTTGCATCGAGAACCCAACGTGCAATATATAAATATTCACCTAATGTTGATGACACTTATAAGTTCATTCTAGGAATTAAAATGATGAATTATACATCAAGTGACCATAACCGGTAGCTTTTAAAATTCATGTAAATAAAACAAGAGAATTAAAAATGAAAACTTAATCCTGCTCAATATAATCAAGTTTACCTTTAATTGCATACCAAAACACGCCTAATCCAATTAATGTGCCACACATAACCAATATCAGAGTTATAATTGAATGTGTCATCATTGCAGTTGTAGTTTCTTTAGCTGTCAAAAAGCATATGTTGCAGAATATTGTTCTTCATAAAAAACACATCAAAATAAAAAATGCATGTATTAGTAAGCAAATTTTGGTTCTTTTTGAATTCTAAAGACTTCAAACGTTTAAAATATTTCAACACATACTACATATTACAATGTAATTATCATACAGAACTTGATACTTGTCACATGTAATCATAGTAGTTAGAATTGTTGGATCTAAAAAGCGAATGAAACACAAATTATGGTAGAGTAAAATTGTATTATTTTAATCTTGAAATCTGTCATCTGTTTAAATAAAATGATTGGAACACACGAGTTCTCTTTCAAGATGTGTCGGAATGAATCAAACCCAAACAGTTAAGGAACACAACTATAGCGCAGATTAACAAGAAACGCTTAATAGCAAAAGTAAAAACCAATGTACTCATACCACAAGACTGTTACTTGAATCAGCTTGTATTTGTGGATAAATATTGAAAAAAATGAAAAATTGTATGGGTTTAAAAAACCTATTGGATCGTTACTAGTGACTGAAGCATTGTATCATGACGTAAAACGAATGTGCACAAGCTTTTTCAACAATAGTATGCATCGACCAGGCCCTTCTTTGTGTGTTAGGTCAGCATAACGTTAGCAAAAACCAGGCAAAAATGCTGTAGAAACATAGCCTTTCTATCATCAAGAACTTAAACACGAAATAGTGCAATTATGTGACGTCTACTACCACATTTTCTATTCCTACTGTCTCTCCCCATTATAATAATCACATGCAAAATGATGACTTTGAGGCATCATTGTTTACAATAATAAGTGCTTGTAAATAATAAAAAAGTGTCATGTAATTTCACATCAGCAGTTTCACTTACGATTGACGCAAATTAATATTGTGCTGTTAGCGCTGCCCAAATCTGTTTCTATTTCGCAACTGTAAGTTCCTGCATGTCGTTGTTTTACAGAGCGAAAATAAATGGATTTTTGGTCACTACCAGGCAGAAGACTGCTGTTGTATTTCCATTTGACTTTTACAGGTATTGGTAGACTATCGAAATTACAGACTAATATAAGGTCATCATTTTCTGTTAAGTGTGACGATGGTATAGCTTTAATATGTTTAATCTGAAATTCTGAGAATAAGCAAGATCAGATTTTTAATATTTATAACATGCTTATAGAAAAGAAACAGCAAAAAGCACAATATAAGATGGATAAATTTCGTAAAATGTCAGCAAGCATCGGAATTTAGTATTGACAAAGTTTAAAATTAAAAAAAGATCCCGCACTAAACTCATTGCTGTTATAAATTAAGGACTGTCGTATTCAGCTACTCATTTAACTCATATACCATCGTCGAATTTCAAGCACCAAAATGATATTAACGTGGGCCTTCTACACATATAAACCTGAAGCTGTTTCCTTATAGTTTAATATATGGGCTTTTAAAAAAACACCTAATAGATTATACTCGAACATTATTTTACTCTTGAGCAAACAGTTTGTTTTAATCGAATATTGTAACATTATTTTCCGCTATACTTGTTTTACAGACAATTCTCCACATTGGAGTCACTTATGCTATTAAAGCTGGGCCGCCTATTTTGGTAATAAAATTTCTTAGCCAATAAAGTTGTGCTCCGATAATAGGTAATAGTCATAATTTGAGCTGCAAAGTACTATAAATACTTTTAAACTTTGTACATAGGCAATTTGCAATATAAAACAAGCGGACCTTGAAATAAGCTCAAATATTTGCGTTTACTTAACTGTACTTTGCATTTACTTTACTGTACAAGAAATACCGACATGCCGTGGCATAGAAAAATTGGCATTATGCGCAGCAGTCTTTCATGCGGTTTTAAAAAGAACTAATTGAATATTCCAAAGAAATCTTTGTAATATAAAACAAAATTTTTACAAATAAAAATGTTATCTGAACATACATGAATGTCACCATTTCTGAGGGTACAGATCTCTAATACAACTGTATTTTATATTATTAGGGCCGTATCATTTAAGATCTTTTACTGCAAATGATTATTGCAATATATTTATATTCTAGATTGAATTTTTAACCAAATTACAGTAGTTGCACTTTATTCCCTTTCATAAAAAGTTATTTCATATCTGACAGGAATTTGTTCTCATACTATTTTTCAAAACTAAAAGTTAGTCGTAAGTCTCGATAGGTGTTTCCGTTGAATGCCGTACAAATAAAATAATTTATTTGTAATGATTTGTTTTTATTGCACTTACTTAAGGAAATCCACTTGACTGTATAGTTTCTGCAGCCCATTTTGTTAGTAACCCTTATAGAATAATGCCTTAATTCATCAGTGGACTTGATCTTTAAAGGTATACATAATCTGTAACCTTGCACACGAACAGTTTTGCCATACATGGTGTCTGTTAATGTATCGAAATGTAAATTTATGTCATTTAAATCCACTGATATATTACTTTCCAAAACCTCAATACGGGAAAATTTTGGAAAGCTTACAAAATTCACTTTTATTTCAATCCTTTCTCCAACGATTCCATACTGTGTCATAATATTTGTTGTCACAAAATGGGGTTTACCTGAAAATATTGTGGATTAAAACATCATTAGGAATCTAAAGGATGTTATTAATGTGAAAAGTTTTGAGTTTTCTGTTCAACAAGTTATTAGCATTACTGGATTTTCATGGCTTAAAAAAACCGAGCAAACCTTTTGAATGCCAAGGGAAACTCCTGGGGAATGGATAGGGTTCTACCCTCATGATAGTTTTCAGTAGACAACAGTATTATACCCCACTGATAGTTTTCAGTAGACACCATTATCCTACACTAATGCTAGTTTTCAGGAAATATCCCTTGTAGACACATGTATCCAACCCTAATAATAGTCTTAAGTAATAAAACCCTTGTGAACAACAGTATCACGTTGCCCACTGTTGTCCACGGTAATGATTTCCATATTATGATCTGACAACCTTGAATGAGAGGGCTTTCCCTATCCGCCGCCTTATTGTTGTATAATAATAATGAAAAACCTCATATCGAGTGTTGGTTTTCAAAGGGTCTTAAATTGTTAATCATTCCGTAAATTTGCAATAAATTGAAACAGGTAATGTTTACAATCATACATGTTAATTAACATGATTATATCCGATTAGTACTGCTTTTTACATTAAAAAATTATAACAGATAATTTAACTTGAAATACAAACACACCTTTATGAAAATGAAGCAAACTATTGCAGATTAATTTAGAAAAGGTGAACATAACATGCATTATTTTTAATACGTGGAAACGTACCCAATGCATTGAAATCATATCGGCCTGTAATTATCCCCGTGCTACTCGAAACATAACAAAAAAAGATTCCTCTGTCATGATGACGGTCTGATTCTTCTGAATCAATTGGTAAAGTGATGTGTCCATCCCCTTTATCTGTGATGTATCGTACATGATCATGATATAAAGTTGTTTGTTCCCATCTATTAAATGTGTAATTTGCACTTATGCCATGAGGTGTACATCTTAGTAATCTTTTTGTCTCTGAAAATGTTACTGACATGTCTGCAATATAAATATATTTGTATTAGAGTAGGCAATCAAAAAAGAAACACATTAATAAGCAATGAGATTATATTGATGTGATTTACATTTACAGAAACAAGATTTGGACTTCAGTATATTAACATATACAATTTACATTACTTTCTTGTAAGCAAGTACTTTTTTTAACTTTATCAAGTAAAGCTATTACAAATGGTGTGAACTTACACATAACAACTACTTCTACCTCATCCAGGTAAATCCCTAATCGACTTTCAGCATTACATTTGAAATGGCCAGCACTTGACCTGTATGTATGTTCCAATCTGTAGTATTCTTCAATTGCAAAAGAACCTTCTCTATTATAAAGCCGACCAGTTTTTGAATGTGTCCATGATATATTTATACTTCTGTTGTCATTAGATGTAACGTTACAATACAATGTCAGTTCTTCACCCTCGGTTACGTAAACCACTGGTCCAGGTGTGATCTTGACAACAGGAATGCCTGAATTATAACGTATCATATTTTGTATTAACGTTTAAAACTGTTTTTATATGACCCCATGTCGTAGATTAAACTTTACTGTGTTAATTTTTCGCTGTACTTCTAATTCATTTTAGTTTTGCTTATTGAAACCCTTAATAAATTTCATGAAATATATTGAAAATCGAATATTTCCTTTAGTTATTAACAGTGCCAGATTGTTGTTTTTTTTATAATAAAATGCATCGTTTTTTATAATTATGTCATAATAAATCATAATAGTAGAATTTCAATACTTACATAAATGTAAGTATCCAGGTTTATTGTAAATATAGTGTCTGCGCTGTAAATAATGGTTTTCCGCTCAGAAATTGCACTAACCGACCGCTAATTCTAATAAAAGTTTGTTTTGTGTTAACTATTCACTGTACTTATAAATAATTTATAATGGACAACAAACGTGTGATTTCACAAAAATGGTTAAAATAAAATATTTCACTTTTGAAAGAAAGGATCGGATTGTCAAGCGTGCATAATTGAATGAATGTTGTGTCTATAAGATTCATGAAGTTTCTCAAGCTAAAGCTCAACGAATTAACTCGGTATAAAAAATGGAATATAAAGGCACATATTTTTTTAAATACATCGACACTTACTTAAGAAGCAGTTGAACAACACCAAACAATGTTATTATAATTTTACTGTTTACATACAATAAATAAACAGCTAATAAGACTGACTGACAACTTTTAAATAGTTGCGTGTTCTATATTTAACGCTTTTCAAATGATCATGTTTGTGGTACAAAAATGCAGATTAAATAATTGGTCCAACGATTTACTCTCATTTGAAATGCCAGCATTGATGTGACATAGTAATTGTATATTATTTCTCTTGTTTGAGTGTCGATTCCATTAATTACATTTTAACTATAAGCTTCCAGTACTGTAATGTCTGAAATGTATGCAACCATGCTCAATAATACAACAAGAATGCAATTTAGTTACTTACTGTAAACGAAAAGTTGAACAGTTCTCTCCAAAAGAACAGTCGTAACATTATTGTCCGCTCTACATGTTAAGTTTGTCAGATGATCCTTCGCACTAGCATTAAATGAATAAGTTATTATAGTTGGACCACCTATTTTTACAACATCATTGTTTTTCAGCCAATATAACTGTTCTTTTGGTTTACCACTTACAACCGTACAGGTAACATTCATGGGTTGATGTTCAAAACCATATACTATGTTTCCATACTCCGTTTGGTTGATTTTCATACGACTTGGTGGTTCTGAAGATATAATAAGCAGATATTTCCAAACCTCGTAAATATTTACTTTCACATGCAAATGCACGATAGATATAAGCCTCCATAGTTTTCCTGAAAAAATATGGGCTTTCTGTTAGTATATCGCGTTTTTTTAAAGAAAACTTACCACTTACAAGAAAAGTATTGTACTGTAGATAGAAATTTATTTGTACTTAAAAAACTGCCCCTTAAACACAAGTGAATGTGAAATATCTGTAATTCGTGTTTACTTTCCTGTAATAATATGAAAAACGTATACCTTTAATGTACACATTAATAACTGTATCATGGAATTTCCCGGTTAAAGACAGCTGGGTGCATTGATAAAAGCCCTCTTCTTCGCGTGAGAAGTTTCTGATTACCAAATTAAATTGCAATGACGTGTTTTTAATAGAAAGCTTCTCATGATTTTTGAGCATTGGGTTTTTTTGGTTTCCGGACGTATATGACATGTTTGGTGGTCCACTCCAATATATTGATTTAGTGTCTGGTGGTCGGTTACACGACAACATAACTGTCTGGTGTTCTAAAATATACATCTCGTTCCCTCCCACAAGGACTCCTAAATTGAAGAAAAGAAATAGGCTTATCATCACATTCAAGAAGTTCATTAAGAAAAAGAGATGTGCTAAATCATACAAGGTTAATACAGCAGTTAGAATAAATGGAGTACAGAAAACAGATACTTAACTCTATTTTTTATACGGCTTGATGAAGAAGATATTATTTGTGTCTCATATACAAATATGTAAACGATTATTATTAGCATTAAATATGATGAATCAAGGTAAATCATGTTTCAAATAATAAAATCAGTTAAATCAAATACATATAATCAAAAGTTCCAAAACTTAAATATACGTATACATCAATAATTACATATACAAATAATAAAACGACATCCCAATTTTGATGTCATTGTGCGAGAACATGTTTTTATTTATTTAAAGTATTACACAGGCAGGAAAATTTTTTCACTAACAAATTTATTAAATGTCGTGTTTTATCTAAATGTCTGCCATGAAAGGAAAAGTTTTAATATACGCCATCAGGAAGAATTATCTATTTCTAGTTCATTTGTTTTATAACACTTTAAGCTCATAGACGAGTTACTGCTATATATTAACACAATCATTTACTATGTATTTAATTAGAAATACAAACACTGAAACATAACGTTCGTAGAGATTCCATATCAGACCCTAGGTTCATGACAATATGTACAAAGGTCACAAACAACAACTAAACTACTAAAAACAAAAACGTGGTGCACTACTCCACGACTCTTATATACTAGATCTATTTCAGTAAAATTATAAAGCAAAATACATTATAATAAAAAAGCTATTAATTTTAGCAGAATAAAGAACGATTAAAGACGGTTGTTTTCTTTCGACGTACTTTTCAATGAAGAAGGGAAAAATAAAAAAAACAAGAAGTTAATACACATATTGTAAATTAAATTTTCAAAGGCCGGTTTATTACTTGATATAATTATTTGTCTGCTTTGCATATACATTAAACTACCTACCAACATTGATTATCAGTATTTGCAGCATAAAAATATTTCTGGTTTCCATTTTGTTTCTTTGACATCTACAATGATCGCAGAGAACATTTAACGAAAGCTATCAGCACGTATTCCAATAAAACAGCATATAAGCAAATCAGTCTAACGATCACACATACATACAAAAAAGTTTTAATTATATATTGTGTAATGTTATATTTAAAATAATTATAATGTCCCTGTAAATCAATACAAAAAGGAAATATAAAAATATATATTTACTCGAAAACATGCAGGAAGGAAAGTGATCCTATGTTAAAAATCATACATGTATATAATTGTCTACATGGACGTCGACAGATTGATTAACAATAACTTGAACTGTACTAAAAGCTACATATGAAGCGAAAAAACAAATTGCAGCTTTAAGGTAGCACTATCTCATTACGTAGAAAATATCTGGAATAAGTAGACCACGAAATTTTAATGTTCTTGCGCCTCACCCATCTTTACACTACACAATGTTAAAACAACTATACTCGTAAAAAAGAAAAGCATAGCTACGTTTTAATTTATAAAAAATGGATCTTTTCTGAAAACATAAAAAAATACTTAATTTCAATTGAAAAAATGTCGAGAATAACATTTTGTCGTTACAATATCAACTAGAAATGTTTGACAAAATTGTCACAGCGTTCCCCTTACGTGGATCTGAAATGTAAGTGTTTTTAAAATTTAGATATTCTCGAACGTGGGCATTAACGTTTATGCAAACATATTTTATATTTAAAACAATCTACACTAAACTTTATGGTAAAATAGGAATATATCCTTTATAAGTGTCAGATTGCGCATGATTAACTACTGGTATCGCTTGCTGAATTTAAAAGAATACAAAATCGCTTACTTGATGTATACAATGATCTGTAAGTTTTGTTATTATTGTTTATTTAAAAATAATTGGTCAAATTTTATACAAGAAATATTTTAGATAATTGTGGTTTGTCAGATGTATGTATCAATCCTAATCTGTTAGATAAGCAATGAATTGATTTTGTGTTGTGTTGAATAAAGGGTTAAAAGATGTCCAAACAAGAGTGGTTTTCTTAAATGTATCATCAAAAGGAATTTGCTATATAATATTTGAAATTGATTGCATGTAAGAGAATTATGTCTTGACTTCCTGTCATATATGTATAATTCTTTTATAAATACAGATGTGGAAATCACCACCTGCCAGTGGACACAGGTAGGTAGCATAGTCTCCACAGACACGATATACCCTTTATCCTATGTAACTCCAGAGACAAATTTAATGAACTATTCTTCTCACATCATGTTGTCTTATTAGAAAAACTATGCAGATTTATAAAACCTATAAATGAAAAATTCCCTCCTGGTTAAAGATTATTCGTTATCTCACACATACTGTATGATACAAGTTTGTATTAATGTATTATTATCTTCTCTGTAACTGTTTATGTTTATGAGAATAAAGTCATTCATTCATTCATACAAAAATGTTATAATTATTATCAATTATAATTAAAAATGACAATTGACCCTTTTAACACAGGTCTCCAGATTTGGAATATTGACACATTATAAAAATGACAATTGAAAAGTACATACATCGTAAATTGCCACAGAGTGGCATTTCCATATAATGCGACCGATTCAAACAGACGAGTACGACAAATGACAGTCCAAGAAGTGGAAGACCACGCATAAGCACAGCACGTCGAGATCGGTACATCCAAGTATTTCATCTATGGAATCGAACAGTCACAGCAACAACAACTGCAGTCTGGATACCTGGAATGCAAAGAATCAGAAACCGGCTCCGAAAACATAGAATTAGACCCAGGAGACTGTAGTTTGGAGCAGTAGTTTTGACTGGCAGATGATGCTACAGGTTGAAGATCTTGAAATTCCCGAACTGGCACAGAAAGTGGTTTAGTGACGAGACGCGGTTCTTGCTACAGTAGCGTGATGGTAGAACACTTATTTACCTCCGACGATATGAACGACTTACGCAGAACTTCGTGTGTCCAGATAGATTCGGGGGCGGTAGCGTCTTGATGTAGGCGGTGGTATCAGATGACAGAAAATCCTGCTCATGTACGTCAATCACATCTTCTTCTAATCAACGACTATCAGATGGAGTAATTCCAGAAGGACAATGCTAGGCCAACTAACCAAACTTTCGTGAGTCTAATAACGTAAATGTGTTGCAATAGCCTTCAAAATCGCCTACTTTGAATCCCTAAGCCTTGTATTTTGAATTAACGCTTCCCGTCCTACCTAGCTTTCACCACAACTACTGCGAATGTCATCTTTTTTCAGAAGAAACCTATGTTTCTGCCTATCAATAACTCACCATTAACATAGAGTTTGTCACGTCTTCGGGAGGATTTTTTTTCGCGCCTGCGAGCTTCTTTATATATCGGAATAAGTTCCCGTCGAATTTTAACTACTTCTGGAGCCTTTAAGGTGCCTTAAAACGCACGTCTTTCCGTTCGGCAAAATTTTCAAATTGAGCAACAATTGGTCGTACCTTGCCTTCCTAGGTTTTTCCAATTCTATAACATTTTACAATCGGGATTTCGCGCTCGATTTTCAGTTTATTCTCAATGAACTCCTTAACGACAAGAATTTTATTCTCGATATTTGTATTCTCAGGGTCTGTTCCTATAATTCCAGTAAATACTAAATTCATTTCAAGTTTATGGCACTGTAAATCTAGGATAGCGGAGTTTAACTGCTGATTTTTGCTTTTAATGTTACTCAGGCAGTTTCGGTAGATTCGCCGCATTCATTCTTCTGCTCGAATGATAATTTGTTTAAACTCTTTTGAATTTCGTTCTTAAACTCCGCTCGCAGTTCCGTTTTCATATCATATGTTTGGTTTTGGACAGCACATATTTTCTCGTTAAGAATCTTGTACTGATTACCGGTAGCATTAGCAGCTTTTTCCACATCAGTTTTAATATTCGCAAGCTCCTTATTGATATTATCAAATTTTCCGCTCGTAAAGTTTGCACTTTGTTCGACTTCATCGATTCGGGTTTTCCCCGCCGATACCTCTTTATTCAAGTGCTCAAATTTGTTAGCTAATTTTTCACCATTGGCACAGAGTCCATTTTTTCAAGCTATTTGTCCATATCATCTTACCTTCCTAACTTTGAGTAGAGGCTGCTTTTTGGAGTGAGGACATCGCTGAAGAGTCTGCCAATATCAGCCTGCTGGTTGAGGCTTGGATTGACAGAGGTAGACCAGTCGGTATAAATGGTATAGCTGGGTTAGGTATAGGTATAGGTTGTGTGTATTGTTGAATAAGATTGCTAACAAGGTTCGGGCAAGTGTTCGTTGAAGCACAATTAAATGTGTTTTCATTCATATTGTTCAAACTGGCGAGATCGTAGGCCATAACGTTTGCCACTAACTTATGTCCGTCACTTCTACTTAGGGCTGTTTGAGACATAGTACTGTCGGTTATGTCTTCTTTTTTCGTTTCTTTTGTCGATTAGCGGTTGTATTACTTTTGCCGCTACATTTATCTTGAGTACTAGGGTTTGGGGGATTCAAATGATTGTTTTGTCCGGTATGTTTATTTCTCGGTATATTAGTATGACAATCACTTAGTGCATGCATTGAAGGTTTAAGGTGTACTCGATTGTTTACGATTGTTATTGTGTATGTTACAGTAAATTGTACAGTGAATTGTATTTAATTCACAAAATTACGGGAAAATAATCAATAATCTACACTTACGTGTTACAATACCACTGAATGTTTATTTAAATTAAAGTGTAACCTACCAAAATACCACTTTTTTCAGGACAATGCATCGTCTCCATTTTTTCCATGTCGCCTCATTCAAGTCCTGGTCTATGCAGACTTGAGTAGATATCCTGTTTGTTCAACAGAATACTTAATGTTAAAAAAGGCAAAACTTCATGTCATCTATATATAAAGTATTGTATGTTAATTTGCAGCAGAATTGTCAAATAAGTATGTTACTTGTTTGAAGTTGTAACATCTTTTTACTATGCACCTATAGATATGTAAGACACCGATAACCTATTGAGACGGAGAGATGGTTCAGCAAATGTATAAACGACTAGCAGTTCAATCTTTGCCAATCATATGTTATTGGCAATGAATATATTTGTGACACGACATTTAATGCTCTTAAACAAAAAAGACATAAACTGCTGCCACACTATTATTTTTTTAAGTCAAATCTATATTTAAACATTTCAACAATTATTGAGGTCGAATAATTATTTTGTACTTGAAAAACTATTTAGATCCGTCAAAATAATAAATGCGAGGATCACGCTTCTTGATTAGTATGTATTGTATACATGCGATTTATGTTCTATGTCATCGTTAGTCCGAGAATCCTCTGCCGTCCAACGCCTTTTTTTGGCGTGGGACGTCAGAGAGCTCTCCCTTAAGCAAAACAGCGGATTTTGCGACACCTGTCTGGGTCGGCACATTTCATCGTGTCAAATTTAATAAAACATTTTCATCCAGTTAATCTACATATAATTCGCTTCTTTAGATATTTTTCTCTAGGAATATAATCATCTTACCTTCAATCAAGCTGATTTAAGTCGATTTCTAAGCTCATTTCCATCGATACCCTTACATTCCTACATTCCACTTTCATTTTGAACAAAAAGTCACGTGACAACAATGTGACTTAAATCCAGTGCTTAAATTAGCTTAATTGAATGTATGATGAGTATATTCATAGAAAAAAATATCTAAAGAATCTATTTATATATAGTTCGACTGGTCGAAAATATTTGTTAACATTTGGACACGATGAAATGTGCCGACTCAGACCCGTGTCGCAAAATCCACTGTTTTGCTTATCGAGAGCTCTCTGACGTCCCACGCAAAAAAAGCGTTGGACGGCAGAGGATTCTCGGACTATGTCATCGTACGTATATATATTCTCTGTAACTATGTAGTTTATGAAAAATAGCGGTCATTCAGTGCATTCATTCGTTCATGATAATCGTCCTGGTAGCAGTTTTCAGCTTTATTTAGGACTATATTTTATTACTGTACAATATGTAATAAGCCATAGGTCTGAGAATGCTTGTTAGAAATCTAGTGTAGATCTGAAGCCATGACGTCATCGTGACAACTGAGAAAATGTTTTCGATTTGAGGACATGCTTTGATCTAACATGTGCACGTTAATATCTTTCATCTAAATAAAAATCGGTGATATCGAAGGTTTCCTTGCTTCATTATGATTGGAATGCAACCCAAACAAGATAAAGAAAATAGACAGCAAAAACACGACGGGATGTGCAAGTGGTGCAGTAAACGCTGTAATTAGTAATTTCAACTATTTAAGCTTACGATGTTGTCCCCGTGCATCTATTATGTATAGCTGGGTTTAAAGTATTCTTTTTCATAGTTGGAAACCATAGAGGTACACAATTTGTTGCTCATTTTCCAAATCCCCCAGTAGTCGTAAATGAAATATCAAATATCGTAATAAATGAATCCGAGGTCGAGGACGTTCTCAAGAATCTAAATATAAAAAAGGCATCTGGTCCAGATCTTATCAATGCTAGACTTTTAAAACTGGCCAGCTCACAACTTAAAACACCGCTATGTACACTCTTTAACTTATCGCTCATAAAATCGTTCTACCCTACTACATGGAAGAAAGCAAATGTAACGCCTGTCTTTAAAAATGGGAACACTAGTGAAGTTAAAAATTATCGTCCGATTTCACTACTACTGTATTATTTCAAAGTGCATGGAACGCTGTATCTATAAACATGTCCACAACTTTCTATTAGATAATAAGGTAATAACTACTCATCAGTCTGGGTTCACACAAGGTGACTCAGCAATCAATCAATTAATTGACATCTCAAACTCGTTCGGTAGGGCCTTGGACGATGGCAAAGAAATACGAGTAGTGTTCTGTGACATTTCCAAGGCCTTCGATCGAGTTTTGGCACAGAGGTCTATTATTTAAACTGAAAAAATATGGTATAACGGGACGCCTTCTGAGTTGGTTTGACAGTTATCTATCTGGGCGAGTCCAACGTGTCGCACTTAACGGCTGTTTCTCTGACTGGAAGCCGGTAAGTGCCGGTGTTCCACAAGGATCAATACTCGGTCCTCTTCTTTTTCTAAATTATATTAACGATATCGTCGACGATATAAACGCGTGTATAAAATTATTTGCCGACGACACTAGTCTTTATGTCATTGTTGATACCCCAGATAATGCGGCGAAAATTTTGAATAGTGATCTCGACAAAATCCACCGCTGGGCTTCGCAGTGGCTCGTGAGTTTTAATCCCCAGAAGACCGAGACGATGCTTGTATCGCGTAAAACTACTCGACAAGTACACCCTCTATTACGGATGAACAATATTTATCTTCAGGAAGTATCTAGTCATAAACACTTGGGCGTCTACTTCTCGGATGATGGCTCATGGCATGAACATATCGATTACATTGTTAAAAAGGCATTTTTAAGAGTCAATATCTTACAACGTGTACGCCTAGTTTTAGATCGATTTACCTTAGAAAAAATGTATCTTTCATATATCAGACCACTTTTAGAATATAGTGACGTCGTTTGGGACAACGGAATTCAAACATTAGTAAATAAAATCGAAAGCGTTCAAATAGAAGCAATGCGAATCGTAACGGGTGGCACAAAATTAACATCGCTCGAAAAATTATACGAGGAAACGGGATGGGAAAAACTTTCTGATCGTAGAAAGAAACACAAACTTGTTATGATATACAAATTGGTGAACGGGAATACTCCTGAGTATTTAAGGAGTAATTTATTACCAAATATCGGGTCTAACTTTCATCGTCATTTTACACGCCAATCTAACAATATTACTGATATTCGGACTAGGACGTCTTTATATTCAATTTATTTTCTGCCGTCAACTATTAAATTGTGGAATAACCTGTCGACAGATATCCGGAATTCAGGATCGCTAAACATATTCAAGTCACGTATCGGAGCTCAAAATGAAAAACGCCCATTATTTTATAATGCAGGTAGTAGGATGGGTCAAATCTTGCATGCCAGAATGCGCATGAATAGCAGCTGTCTGAATGAGCATCTGTTCAGGCGAGTCTGGTGGACAGACCGAATTGTACATGCGGACAGATAGAGTCAAACAGACATTTCCTACTTTACTGTCATAAATATTCCGATCTTCGTCGAAGGACTATTTTTGCTTTGAATTTTCAATTACAAATCGACTTAAACCTATTCCTATATGTGTCAGATGCTCTAACATTGGAACAGAATACTGAAGTTTTTTTAAAAGTGCAATCCTATATTCTAAAAAGTAAACGTTTTGTAGATGCATAGACATTTAACACCTTAAAGCATTTCATCAACCGTTTCTCTCTTTCCTTTTCCAATCAAATATATTAATTTATTTTTTCCTTTCCTCTCTATTTTTCATTATAAAATTTATCAAGCCTGTCAGAGCATGTATTTTACATTTTGTAAAATATGTAATTCCGTAACTGGAGACGGATTTGTAAAAGCTTCTCAGCTTGTTTCAAAATCCTTGTATTGTATTAACTGGATGTTCAATGATATATCTATTTATACAATAAAATATGTTTAAATTAATTTGTTGTTCCGTTAACTAGGACAAATTATTTACACTTTTAAAAGTTTACAGTCATTGAAAATCAAATAACCATAACTGCTTATCATCACATTGCAACAACAAAAAAGTATCTTTTCTGTTCGGAATTTTTGTATGACATCTCAAATTCCGTCGTTCTCCACTGATAGACAGTATGCGTACGCATGTTCATTGTCGGTAGCAGAATGTGTACGTTCATACGGACGATAACTGTTGAGAAAGGTTTCACTGTCATTACTTGATAATGAGGATTCGTCAGTAACATATGTGGTTTTCATGATCTGTTCACTGTTATCGATTACTTCTTGCTGGTGTTCGGTTACAAAAGGAACTAGGTAGGAGTTATCACTCTCGTCTGAAGTTGTTGTGTAAGAAATTTTCACAGCATTGTTTGACACCCTCAGTCTTTTACCCGATCTGTTGATCTGCTCAAAGGAGTTATTTGGCTGGGATGGTGCCATACCAATGTCATGGCCAGTCTGAATAAGAATGTTGGGCGCGTAATATACACTACCAATTTCATCGTAATGTGTTTCTGCATTCATTTCATTGGTCGCATTCTGTTGTGAAATTTCACTATTACAATATACAATAAGAAAAAAAATTAAATTTGCGATAGTACCAGAGTTAAAATTTTTGAAACAGATTTAAGACATTTAGATGTTTACAATATGTATTCTTAACACCACTATATTTTCTGTATACAGTACTGATTTCGGGACATGCTTTATTATCCTATTCAAAGGTTTACATACGAGTAACTTACAGACTAAAGTCATTGTCTTTAATAAATCTAGTAGAATTAAAATATCAATTATTTCTAAAGTTTGAATATTGCTCTAGACATAAATAGTTTGTTTTAAGCCATACAAAAGTTTCTGCGCTGTTTTGGAACGTCAATGTAAGAAAGCTAATATGGCAATATCTAGCAAAAAGAACAGGATACATGTATTTTATTATAATTATTTAGATTCATTTAAACTATTTAAGTCCTGTGTTAATTTTATGTTACTGTAGTGACATTTCATCTTTACAATTTTCAGCCAAAGATTATAGGAAATTTATGGCTTTTCCTCTAGAATTAATTTTGAATATAGTCTTGTTTTAACGATGACAATAAGCCGAATGGAAATAAATTAACAACACTTAGAGAAATAAATGTACCCGTGACTTTAAAAAAATTGCATTGTTAGATTTCCAAAACATATTTTGTTAAATTAAGAATAAGCAGTAGCATACTTCTCACTGAACAAGGCTGATAAAAATGTTCCCGTACAGGACAGATTATGTCCTAGGTTCAATGAACAAATTGGGAATGAAAGTCTTTGTTTATTCATTATTGCAAATTCAGAGATAATAGGGACAAATTGTTTCAGATATTAATTACATCATTCTAGATGATTAATGCTTAGCAGCTTTTTCTTAACGGATTGTTTTCAAGATATTTTAAAATTGTTTGTTTAATATGTTAACCAATAGTTTTAAGCCACATTTTATAAATTATTCTATTGATTGCTTTTAATATTGTATTGAATACATGTAAGTTCTCAGCCATGGTGTAACAGATGTATTTTTCTAAGTCATTTTTGTTTTTCCATTTGTTTGTCATATACTGTTGTTCATTATAATCCTTGGTTAGATTTAAAATAAATAAATAAACTGAATTTGAATCGGCATGCTCAACAAAAAACGTTTCAAAAGCTTAGCACCAGAATTATTTTAATTTCAAAATTATAAATTTTAATCAAGTATGAGCGAAATTCCAGCTTCTCTTGCATACGTTGTCTATATTTCTCAATTGATCATTCATGCAAGAGACTGCAGTGAGTATACTAATTTTTGCAAACGTCACCAATTTCGTCGGGATAAACTTATAAGGTTACAAGAAAAAAACGTCTCGTAAATAATTTTTCTATAGACTATTTCCTTGTTAAAAATAATCTCGTTTGAAAAGATGATTGATAGTTTTCGCAATTTTTGAATTCAGTACACAGTGATTGTGCTACAATAATTATGAAGTACCCTACTAATAACAAGCCAACTCACATACTACAGTAATGGATGCGGGAGATTTAACCTTGTTTAACCCATCATTACTTTTGAAATTCCTGTACCTGAAAAGTCATGACCATTGTTGTAGTTGATATATTTGTAGTTGTTGGTTCTAAAGTTTGCCAGACTCTTGGAGTTTGATTTGTGTGCGGTATTTTTTTTTATCATCTTCATTGATATCATAAAGTTTTGCATTACCAAAGTGTAGACAAAAGTGATTGGTAACATTTTGTTTACATATCAAATGTTTTCGTAACGTTTAAGGACCAATTTAATTTTGCCAGTTGTCGATTGATTGATTGATTGTTTGTTGTTTTACCTCCAGCAAGCAATAATTCAGCTATATTCAGGACGTGCCAGTTGTCGAAATGCATACAGCTCCTAAATTCTCCAACACATTACTCGGGGTATAACGGGGATAATAGTGTTACCCTATAAACAAAACGAAGTACATCACCCACCCGTCACCACATACACTACGGTCAAACTTTGTGAGTTACGCTTAAGAAACTGTCCTTCTAGCCAGGGTTCATAATTTAGTACAATATTGTAAAATGTAGCACACACAAGTAAACAGAAAAGTAAACGGTCAGATTGTTGTTAGAAAGACTTTAAAAAGTTCTTCTCATTTAAAATATTTTAAAGGTTAATGTAGCAGATATTAAATTCTACATTTGTAGCCACTGCTTAGAATCAGAAATATATGGTCAAATATTTTTTATTTTATTAGTTCGGATTGAACATTATGACCTAAAGATGTATCTGCCTAATTGTATTTCATTATTGTGAATAATTTTTCATTTCGTTTAATTCGGTTAAATAATGAAAGACATTACCTGGTTGGGTTTCGTCTCAAGTATATTCGTTTCTTTAAACCTACAACGAGAGGCCTATTATACATAAAACTAAAGTAGATTAGCTGCAACACAAAATGCTTGGCTCAGTATATCGGTCCTAGTAATAATTGTAAAGATCCATATTTAAGGTATTTTTAAATGATGTATTATATGTTACAAGCTTTATAAGTTAGATAAACCACTGTTGAAGTCGACAAGCATTAAAGCCTAACATTGGAAATGGAATAAGTTTATGGTTGAAAAAATGATTTTAACGATTAAACTAAAAAATACTGTTGATACATAGGGAATCGCTCTTTATGTCCCTTCTACATAGATCTTCTATGTAAATGAACTATTCAGACAATCATCAATTAAATAAGGTGTCCCCATCAAACGAACTTGTTCTTTATTTCACATCTTGCACGGTTTACATCGAGAACCCAACGTGCAATAAATGTTGATGACACACTAGGAATTGTTATTAAAATGCCTAATTATACATCAAGTGACCATATCTGGTAGCTTTTAAAATTCATGTAAATAAAAAAGAATTAAAAATTAAGTTTAAAATTTTAACTTAATCCTGCTCAATAGCATCAACATTATGACTTTTACCTTTTATTGCATACCAAAACACGCCTACTCCAATTAAAGTGCCACACATAACCAAGATCAAAGTTATAATTGAATGTGTCATCATTGCAGTTCCAGTGTCTTTAGCTGTCAAAAAAGCATACGTTGCAGAGTATTGTTCTTCCATTGAAACACATCATAGCAAAAATTCACGTATTTGTAAGCAAATTTCGGTTCGTTTTGGATTCTTAAGACTTTAAACGTTTAAAACATACCACTTATTACCAGACAATTATCAAACAGAACTTGATATGTTTGTTACATGTAATCATTGTTGCCAGAATTTTTTGGATGTGAAAAGCGAAATGAAACACAAACTAGAATTTAATAAGCATGTATTATTTGATTCTTGAAATCTTTCATCTATATAACTATAATGGATTGCAACACATGAGTTCTCTTCTAGGATGCGTCGGAATGGATCAAACCCAAACAGTTATGGAACACAATTCTACCCGATTAACAAGAAACACTAAATAACAAACGTTAAAACCAATGTACTCGTACCAAAATACTGTTACCTGGATAAGCTTGTATTTATGGATAAATATTTAAATAAATGAAAAAATGTATGGGTTTTAAAAACTTACTGGATCCTTACTAGTGGCACCTTCCAAAACTATGTATTTAACAGCAAAGTTGACAATTTTTTATATATAGAATTTGTTGATTTAGAAGCATGGTATTAGGACGTAAAACGAATTTCATTTGTCATACATAAACCAATTTTTTAAATCCAAATTTCGTCACACCAACATCGTTCGAGATATCTTAACTTAGACTATTGCTTTATAAATGTAAATGAACGATAAAGGATTCGAATCCACAATTACAAATCTCCTGTACCAATTTCTATTCGAAAGAATGTACGTCAAAGCATTACACAACTAATTGCGACATATGTGTCTACACTGTTTTACAAGGGCTCAAAGTGTACTTACGGCAACTTTCATTGAAATGATGTTTAAAGGTGATATTTTCCATTCCAACAAAACACGTTATTTGTAAGTCTCCGTCGCATTCGTTTGCGTTGTACAAAACCTCAATAGTCGTATTATAGAATACTGGTTGTTTTATATGTGTTGTATTTAAGGTACCAGTAATGTTGACGCCCTGTAACAATAGACAGATATATAATAGTTAAAAGTATTATCAAAAATGGTTACCACACAGTTGACTGAAACTGGGTAGATATAAAAGTTTATTTTTTAAAATTTATACTTCTCCTGGCAATTTGAACACTATCGTCGGTTTGAATATTAAATGGCCATGTGCAGATATATTTGGACATCAATTGTCGAGTTTTCGTTTTTTACAGCTAGAAAAAGCCATGACAAAAAGCCTTATCCATGAAATAGATTCTGTCTCTGACTAAATAAAGAAATAAACTGACTTTGGTTTTTGTAAGTAGTTATATATAAACAAACGATCTTTGTATGACGAATACAGACGGCCGAGTTGACCAGTTGCGTGTATAATGCGGGTTAGATGTTTATTGTTGTACCCTAAAATATAATAAAGTTCATGTGTACTGTATAAGGAAAGCAGTAGACAAACACGTGAACCATATAAATGACAAAAAAAAACATCTGACAAATACACAAAGGACAGAACAAGTACAACAGCTGTTGACATCTAAAGAATGGTGTGTTTTCCGCTTAACATTTACACGTATATAAATTTATTAATGATTTGGTTTTTAGTACTATCATACGTTTTCGTCATCCAGAATTTATTGTCTGTATGAGGCGAATTGTTACTGTGTCCCGATTTGTTTGCTTGTTTGTTTATCTGGGAATTCCAGCATTGGTTGCAATAGCTTAGGTACAGTACATGTGGAATACCCAGAAAAAGTACAACAAATTGACTAGGAATGTATTGTGCTAATTCGATTTTTACCTTGAAATCGGCTGTACAAATAGGTTTTGGATACACATGCGGTATCCATATATAAGCATTTACACTGCCATTCCGCAGGAAATATAACTTTTCGATTGTATCACCCGATGGTAGAGCTGCAAATAGAGCTGGACATTATATATTGTGTATGTGTATGCAGTACGGAATAACAAATAGCGGTTACTGATATATGCACAGTACATATACATTTATAATCTATATATTTGAAGCACAAGTGAAAAATAAACTTCTTGACTCCTCATAAAATTTGTAATCAGTCGTACTTTGTCACACAAAAAAGATTTTTTGTTTGATTGGTGTTTAACGACACTTTCAGCAATTTTTCAGCTATATCGTGGCGTCCAGTTTTTATTGGGAGAGGACGCCGGAATACCTAAAGTAAAACCTCGACCTATTGTAGGAAAAGTGGCAATCCTTGTCAATTAAGAGTGGAGTTGAATACACTCTGCACCTCTGTTTTCTTACGAATATCTAGCTGGAAAAATTACTTAAGCATTCAAATGAATACGGAACACGTTCGTGAAAACTTTTTTTTTATTTCATCTTCCATTGTAATTAAGATATTTCCCCACCTTAATTACCTTTAATATTGGCTTATACTAGCTATTTATATTTAAAGTGATACCTTTATATTAAGGTTCAATACATTTAAATTAATAACTTGTTGATATGCCAACATGTATGTTTCGCAAACGAAGCCGCAATATAGTTGATTTCATTCAAATCAATACATTAAAATCTACCATCGAATCGGACAAACTTTACCTTTTTTGTTTGGGTGAGTTGTGGCAACATGTCCGCTTTTACAAAATTGCGATTTTGTGTTCTGTAATATGCTTATGACAGTTAAGTGTTATCAATATACTAATTTTCATTGAAATCGATGTAGCAGTTAAAGAGATCTGAGAAATGTACTTTTATTTTCAGTGGCGGCCATTTTGTAAAGTTTAAATGTTGATTGTACAACTGCAGGTCAGCCCAACATACTCACAAAAATTCGTGTCAACCAGACATCTAAGAACACGAGCGGACAAAATTGAACCAAATACAAAAAGAAAAATAAGAGACCGGACAAAAACAATATTTGTTCTAAACGACTTCTTTTGGGAGACATAATATCATGATTAACTTACCAATAAAGTCTCTTTCATTTATCGTAATTTTACCATTATCATACATAAATCCGAATTCACATTTATATGCATGATCCAGGTCTGTTACATCAAAGTGTTTTATTACCAACATGTAAATCACATCAGATTCATTGTAAGATTGGATTATTGTGTATTTATTCATGTTTGATGATACGTTGAACATCCCGATAGTCTCTATCTGTCCGCTCTGTTCGTTCTGTCCGCTAGGGTATATTTTCCATGCCATGTGTTCCATCGTCACATATTGAGGACAGGTACAAACAATCCGAACGTCTTCGCCAAACTTCACTGGATGTGTCTTTAGTTTCCATTTGACTATATAACGATTTTCAAAATTAAGACGTGTCCAAGCATGCTGCAGTTATTTTAATATCAGAAAAAAACATAACAATGTGAATAATAATGTATTCTGTAAATATAAAAGCATCACGTTATGCTGATATGTACGATAAGCCTTCAGTATATGTGTACATTGTCTCTTACTCGTTCTATATATTACGATATAACACTACAAGAAAAACCCTTTAAGCCTTTTATAATGGGTACTCAGACAACACGTGCGCAGTAGAGTAAAAATTACAATACATATATGTCTGTTGAAAAATCTCCTTTTTCAACACACTTTTGTCCATGTTCATTATCTGATATAATAGTAAATACTTGTGTTCATGTTTATTTTTAATACAATCAAGCAAATGTTTCTATGTTTCAATGTCTAATAAAAAAACCAGGCCACTCTCCCCGATTGAGAATATGTTTTTTTTCATAATAACACATAAATCGGAATGTATTCTACAGAACACTTACCTGTTCCTGAAGCTGAAACCACAGTCAGCAATATGAATAATATAATACATATTGACGACGTTGTGGGTATCGTTAAACGGAAACGGGCCAATAATACACATATCTTCATACCATTACCTATGCCAAATATATTTAAAAGAGTATTGTATTTAACTGAAATTGAGACTCATTTTGAGAACAAGACCGCTTGAGTGTTAATTATTCTTTAAACTAAGGCATCAGTTATAGCGGATTGCATGTTCAATTAGAGATGCATGTATGCGTTAATAATTGACATTTTTCTAGTTTTTGGAAAATATATCAATCACGGATTACCCTTTACAAAACTATGCTTAACTAGTCCACGTTAAAGAGTATTTAGGATGAACGGTACAAGCAGTTCCATATGGTTTCGTCAAATTGTTCCAGAAATTGTTTGTACAATTATTACCATTTATCCATTGTGGACTTCTCAAAAAGGGACCTGTTTTTCTTGCAATGTAACGCACGAGGCTTGGGAGGGCACTATACCTCTCCAGGCAACACTATAGAAAAACTGTTGCCGAGAGAGAATCCATAATATTTGTCGAACTTAATATAATAATCGAGGTATAGTAACTGGAATATAACATAAGCCTAATATAAGCTATGGTAAATGTCAATTGTTTGTGAAAAACCAGATTTTGAGTAAACTGTTCGGTTTTTATATTTGGCTTAAAACCACAATTGTTTTCGTTCGCCTAATAATTTATTTAAACAAAATGTCAATTAAAACAAATTACACCATATATGTTGATGTGTAAAAGTACAATACATGGAAAAATAAATATTCAAAAATCAGATTTTTTTTTCAACGTTCTGGAACCATCCTTACCATAAGTAATGAAGTCCGAAAAATTCCGAAAAGTGGAAATGTGTTTGTTTTTTTATGGACCAAATTACTCGTAATCAATCATGTATCGTCATATGTTTAGTTCACAAGTTTCTTCCAAAACTCTTCTTTCAAATAACGCAAGAAGTAAAATAAATAGCATTTGTAGAGAAATACACTGTTTTAATGCGAACATATTCCTGGACCACAAGAAGCAAAGGGCTTTAAATGTGATTTCGTATTTTTTTCTAAATCTTTGTTGCCACCGTTGGCCATGTTCGACGACCATAAACATGTGATGTGAGGACTAGCTAGTATAGACCATATCGCTAGGTATAGCCTCCCGTTTGTTCATATAAATCTACTACTGTTAACAAAATAGCCAAGGCAGTTAAAGACCTGCATAACCCTGCAGCCATCTTGGATTAAGGTCGGTATCATGTGAACCGATTTACTTGACAGTACCACCTTTAATGAGGATAACTGGTTTTGAAATGTATATTTGATCACATATTACCAGTAGGCATAAAACATATATTCAACAACTAATAAAGGATTTCCATGGAGCAGTTTGAAGCTGTCAACGTTTCAAACGAGACCCAGGTTTATTTGAACAAATATTTAGTTGTCATGTTACATTAAGAACATCAGATAATTTTCATTTCAACGTTCTCTATTAAAAACAACTTTATTTATTTCATTTTCGTCATGGCGTATTCTTTGCATACAAATACTGTTTTACATACCTGTCATTTACTTGATTACAATTGGTTTTTAATATCCTTGATCTGCCAATTTTTCGTCTGCTGACGCACGTTTTTTCTTAAACAATGTTCGTATTCTATTTGGGTTTGCTGTTCCAATATTATATATTCATAATTGTTTATTTTTTAGGATGTTCTATAAAATAGTTATACTCAAACTAGCTTCAGTTAATGTAAATAATGTGTTTTGCAATAGAAATAGTTTCACTAAGATAAATCTAAAAGAACACGGGAACCGTAACCATGGGATCCTATTATCCTCCTCTTACCTTTTTTAAAATGCATCTTTTGTAAGTGTTATCAGCAAAGAATGTCCAAAGGTTACATTCACAGAAATAATATATTCCGTATTCAAAGCAGCTGGCTTTAGGTGGCTAGAAATACGTAAATCTCGCGATTGTTACAGAGCTGCTGCACGTTCGTCTGTAACCTGTGTAGCCACTTTCAACCATGTCCTCGTGACCTAAATAGAGAAAACCTTTGTGTATATACAGTAGATTTCACATCTTAAACAAAACTGTAGTTCTGTAGTTTAGTTTCGTCTGTCTATTCAAAATATAGATTTGCCGTCACAACTTATGATTGAAATAAATATGTGTGACGTATATTTAATCTTCTGCTAACTCAACTGTTTCGAAAAACCGTAAAACATTATTATCCAGTGTGTTGTACACATATATATTCATATATAAATAGACATTATCAGTGTGCATTTTAAATCAACTGATTTTTTAAAAGTTCTTTTTTCGGCGTACAACTTGAAATAAGACCACCGCATTAGTATAATCTAATTAAATGTAGATTCGGGTTATCAACATATCATCTAATATAACACAGTAATACTATATATCTTGTCAACAAAAACAAAAATGGCAAAATTTCATGTATATTTAGGAACTGATCTCATGTTATATTACGTATGGCAGGCAAACTTCACATTCGATCCATAATAATCCATAACAAACCTATTTCAAAAGGTAGCTGAACTATCAGAATAAAATATTCTAAAAGAGCAGTAAATTTATTTAAAAGATAAATATATAATTTGACATTTCGTCTATGATTATGAATTCTGAACATATAAAGGATGTTGACTTTCTTTGGGTTAGAAATGTTCAATCTAAATTATCATTTACAAACCGAATTCCTGATATTGACTGCCACTGAAAATGTATGAATATTTTCGTTCTGATGCGAAAAATTTATCTTTTTGTAGCGACTTTTATTCGCCCACATTAATTTTCGTAAGTCAGTAAGTAGTGCAGTTATAATAAACTTTTATCTGTACGGCCATTTATAACATACGGAAGCTTATTAGGGCCGATTTTATTTATTTTTTTATGGCTTTTAAACGTAAAATATTGCGATTAAAAGCAATACTTTGCGTTTAAACGCTATACTTTGCGTTCAAACGAAAATTTTATTTTTTCGATTTAAGGAAATCATTGCGAATACCCGCAAATGCTCATTGAAAGTAAACGCAATAATATTCGCAAAAGAAATCGATAATGTGGTGTGATATGAGAAAAGGAGGTGTGATAAAGGGTGAGCGTCAAAGATGCGCCATAAGGAATAAACACCATTTACTGTGTTTAGCACAACATATATACTGAATATTGCTTTCTATATCACAAGCCGTAACAATCCAAGAACTTTATATGACCCCAAGGACTGAGGAATGATATAGTTCGAGATTTCGGAAGTTTATGTTCATGCAAGATGCGATATAGAGACATGGGTGTTATATAGTGTATGTACTACAGCGTTAGAACAACAGATGTAGTATTATCTAAATATTAAATATATGATGATATTTATTTATTTACATTACAGCGGCAATTTTGTTTCTTTGATGTGCTCTCTGTATCACACCCCTTTATTGCACCTCTTTATCAAATCACACCCCAATATGGTATACCTTTTGCGTTTAAAGCAATAAGTTTTTGCCTTTTAAATCGCAATTACTTTTGTGTGTTATCGCACATATCACACCATTTTACGTCTAAACAAAGTTGACCATATAAGCTTCCGTAATAAAAGAATTTAAAAGCAAAAATAAGACAGTACAGTTACAGCAGCCGAGTTTGTTGTACTAAATATGTCTAAAATATGCTTCATCATCAATGTCCAGTTGACAGTACGGAGAATATTTGGCATTAGCTATTATTAATCAATTTTAACTTCATCGGCATAGGCATGATCCAACCCCCACCACCCACACTGTCACACGAAACCGTGACATTAAATGTATGACATCATCTATACAGCGGAACTTAACTGATAAACTGATACATGCAACCAAAATACGCAATGAAATCACAATAGTATATATGCGTACTATAAAAAGCTTTAGAATGAAACTTCTACTTTTGCAATAAATAATTGAATGGTTTCTTTTATTCTGGGTACTCTGGCTTCCACTTACAAAAACAGCATGTAAGTATATAATAGAAGCTGAAATTTTGCTAACAGTGACGTTAAAATATAATTAAAACAAATATTACTTATTCAAATATAAAATGTTTTAAGTATTTAAAATTTGAAATAATCTGAAGTAGAAAATGGTATGGAGTTTATTTATCTAAATTTTGAAGCAAGTACATCAGAGAATTAACACCTCAAAACAACAATCAAGAAAATCAAAAGTAAAAACGATGAGATAATTAAAAGTTTCGATTGCATGAAGGAAGGTTAATACGTCAGAATTAAAAGAGAACCAATTGATTTTCGAATTTAGTCTATGAGAGAAAATCTTGTTACTACATATTTCAGATAACGAGACATACTGCAGATATATTGAGGGACCACCTTATGAAAACGGAAAAATGGAAGAAATAGTATCTTTAATGGAAAACCATCAGTCACACAACACGACAAAAGCTCTTACTTTCCTATGTCTCTCATTTTAAAATAATTACATGCAAAATGATTACTTTGAGCCATTATATTATATTGTACTGCGTTAAGTGTGTGTAAATAGTATGAAAGTATTTTTCGATTTTCTAGCTGTAATTTCCTGCATGTCGTTGTTGTATAACGAAAATAAGCGAAAATAAATGGATTTATAATCATTACCTATCAAACGCCAGTATTGCTGTATTAAGAGTTTCTGTTAACTGTCGATGGTATGGCTTCAACACGTTTAATCTGAATTTCTAAGAATACTTAAGATGAAATACTGATAATATGCTTAAACCAGCAAAACACTTTAGAAATTTCAGGGCAGTATATATAGATCATGACAATATCAGTAAAAAATCCATACTTTTCTAGTAGACTAACAGTAAATCAGCAGAAGCATCTACCCAGTTGTTGTAATTAACATGTCGTCCGATGAGTTTGTTAGGTTGGGTATAATAATGACAGATAAGAACAAAATATAAGTATTTTTTTTATCCCACAGTATACTTTAATAAAGCAAAAAGAGATCGTGTTTGTTGTGAGTTAGAAACTAGATTAGTATAACATCAGTACAATAAGTCTTCGAAATTAAGTTGTCAAATTACCCAGTTACTTTAAAATTCTGTTTTTCAAAGCTTTATGAATTCAAACCTTTCAAGTATAAAACATTATTAAAACAAAGTCAATTAGACCGAAAAAACCAAGTTTTCGTATTATTTAAGTAATTATCCTGTAAATCACGCTGCCGTGTGTTAAATGTGTTCTTAAAAGACCTTTCCTTTTTTAAACTTTATTAAACTTAAAAAACCTCATAAAACAATTACAGCGGATGGTAAAGACAGATTGAAAACTGTTTATTTATGGTCATGCTTGAGTTCTATATTCTTCATGGCTTAAGAGAAGATCTGCACTAAACATAATATCGCCAAACGTAGAAGATGAACGTGATCTAAGATTTTTTTTACATTTTTCAAGGTGAAGGGCAATAAGGACCATTTTCTCTCCTGGGAATATATTCTATAGTTATTTTATGATACAATATGGTATTGTTTCTCGATTCAAGAGAGTTAAATCTTAAAAAGGGTCAACCAAATGTCATTACAAATAAAGAAATTTAAAAAATCTACTTTTGGTCAAGGTTTAAGTTCTAAATCTCTTATGATTAAGGAGGAAATCGGCGAGCACAACACAATGTCATGAAATAGAAATGTGACCTTCACCTTTCACCTTGTCACCCTTTCCAGCTTTTTATGACGAAAGTTAAAGTCTATCATATCTTGTTCATGAGTTAAAAAACAACGTTCATTGCTACATCTTTTACGGTTTACTCTACGGGGAGCTAAGTCTATAAAGGGTGCGTTGTGCCAAGGCAAAGAGGGAAAGCGCGATGTATAACCGGTCCATAGTAACCGACACGTCGCAAATGAAAGTGGAAATTCAAAATAACCTTTATACTGTTGATATCATCGCATGCAAAGCAATGTAAGAAAAATAGCTAAGAAAACCGACCGAACAACAAGAGCCAAAAGTCAAGAGAAAAGTTACAAATCCGGATATAAACAAACATACACAGAGCAACCAAAAACATAAAAACTGGAACGAAAACCGATTCCGATAAAAACTATGGGAGCAATCGGGTGCTAGGGACGTGTAAGCAGTGACTGCCTCTAATTACACACCCGTCGAGTTACTCATTGTCATGTCTTGGAAAAAGTCAAATCCAGAAATAGGAAACACTACCTATGTCTAATCGTAATCGGAACAGCAAACTCTTGTTTTAGCAGTTTAGTAGTCAACAGCAGTTATCGCAGGATCTAGTAGTTTTTGCTGTGTCTATTTCTAGAATTAGGTCTTAGTGTTACTGTAATAGTGCTGTTTTTAATATCAAGCCCCCCCCCCCAGGTAAATTGTAATCAAATAGTCACCAAATGTATCATTGTTGAGTTGCTGAGGGAAAAAACATCATCAGTATAGCGGAATCCGAAATAACAAGGTCTGGGCCAGTATTTTTTCTCCTTCAGCATGTCTTCTAGGAACTAAGCCTCATAAGAGTATAGGTCGGCGAGGAGCATATTTAGTGCCCATTGGAATACGTACAGTCCGTTAAATAAAAGTGCCATTCAAACACGACGAATATTAATAAGAACATCTAACATATGACAGATTTGGTCTTCAGTATATTTAGTATTTGATTTAAAGTCATTTTGGTCGAAGTACTTTCTGTAATGGCTAATTACCAGGTATCTCTACTATTCTGATTGGTAGACGATTATGTCACACGCAATCTGATTGGATATAACTACATTGAATTTCGAATTTCTAATCTTGAATCTCGAGTTTCCAATTTCGAATCTCTAATCTCGAATTTCGATTCTCGAATCTCGAATGAGCCTACTGGGCTTTCGTACAACCCAGTAATGGCAGGAACGGTTCACAAAATTCATTACACTGACACAAAATTTAACACAAAAATAAAATAAAGGATTTTGTCTGAATTCATTGAAAAAATGTTCCTTAGTTTATGTTGCTTCGTTACTGCTGACACAAAAGTTTGTACCTGGTATGACGTGCAACAAGTCCAGCATCTTCTTAGCATGGACTTGAAACCAATGTTTCAAAGTTCTCTGTGGTTTCATATCCACTCATATTGTAACGCGTTGGTTAGATGAACTAATAATCGTACCATAATGTCTTAGTTTCTAAACACTTAATATGTTATACCAGCGAACTCGATCCCGTCGTCTATTATTATGGGTTAGAACTGGGCAAAGATACGAGTTTTGTGGACAAATTCCATATCCTCGTAGTCTGTTGCGAACGGTCTGGGTCAATATTCTTCTGCAACTAGTGATACTTGCAGGCAACAGTTCGATTTCGCAAGTGGAAAACCTGGATGTAACGATTCTGAGCTGTGGTGGTTGTTCAGGTCCTGCAACTTCTAGACCGATCGCCGTCTCTTAAAACCTCAACCAATGACGTGAAATCGAACATTTAACTCAATAAAATCTTATTTTCTGACTGAACAGTATAAATAAGCCTAAACTTTATTCAAACATGGGTGCAACGTATGATTTAGCCGCTCAGTGTGTTGCACGTAAGGCCCGTGCTCAGTGTATTGTTGACTTAAACGTAGTTGTTGAAAATCATCTCATATCCCAGTGCTTGGTAGTTACAATATCCAGAACTGCATGAGTTACTTTTTTATTACATAAGTATAACCTTAACACAGAAAACGTTATTAACGTTTTACCGAATATCTAGTATATAATATGGATATAGATGTATCAAACGTTATACAGATTCTTAACAAACCGGTGGGCTGTTATCCGTAGAATCCCGTTAGAAAACCCGTAACACATCCGTGATCGGTTAAAAACGTCATCCATAACAGCTCGATATGCTGTTATCCGTATCATCTAAGTAAAAAAGCCCGTAAATCATCCCTAAACGCCGGATGACGTCATATGATTTAATGCTGCCTGATAACAAAGATGACGGATGTAACCACGGACGACATGGACTGATGAGACTTTGATTTCATTGTTTCAACCCATTTATGGATGTCTCTGTGTTGCTATGATATGTGATATTAAAAAGCTATTATGATAAAAATATGGATATTCTGCATATGTCTTACAGATTTCACATCAAATCTTCATCCATAGCAGCCCAGCAGAAAATTAGTAACACAGCCGTGATCGGGGTAATGACGTCATATGATTGACTGCTGCTTTTGCTGCTGCCAGATATATACCATAACGGTTGTAACGACTTTAAAATCTTGGAATTCTGACTTACGTCTAATGATTTTCCATATAAATGCCGCAACGATTATTGAAAGAAGAATAATGTATGCAATTTCAAAAGTTTTATTTACATTTTACGATTATATCATTATTTGAAACGCAAGGACTAAAAAAGAAATATTTTACAATTATGGTAGCTCACTGCATGCGATATCATATTTTATGGGACATTTAAAAGAGATATAGGCAGAGGCCAACGGTGTTCCATAAAACATTTTATTGCATGCACTGAGCTGCCAAAGTTGTTTTATTACATTTCACTGTAAATTTACACTTTTTTCGTGGTCTCTTTTATATATTGGTATTATTTATATACAGGTATTCTAGTCATGCAAACTTTTTATCATGATCAACATCTGCAGCTTTTAGTTTTAAATTTTTGTCATTATTTTGCTGCAGAAAATTTTTTAATGTGAATTTAAAAAAAAAATAGCATATTGTGATATTTCACGACTGACGTTTCGATTACAAGTAATATTGCACGGGCTAATTTTTTATTACAAATGACATTGCACGGCTAATTATTATTATTTTTTTTGGATTTCGTTCTTGTACCAAATTACCCAATCGTGTAATATCACTTGTAACCGTAACGTCAATGGTGAATTATCATCATATATGGGTTAGTGAGAGATACATTGTTTAAATGGAAACTAAAATTATGAAATGTAATAGTTTTTAAAATGGGGTCATGATATTCGCATCGCATTGCACTAAGAGATTTTTTTTTATTTCGAAACTTGCTTGTTACAAAAGCACTATGCACTCATCATAATGGGACGCATATTACCCCGATTATCCGCAATTGTATAAATATATCTAATGATTCATTATGAGGTACGAACTAAAATTACATGTGGTTTCATCAGGAAAATCATGCAAATATAAAATCAAACAAAAAACCCTTGAAATCTAGACTTATAGATGTTAAAATCCCTGGAACTCTAGACATATAAATATCAAATTCCTGGAACTCTAGACCTATAGATGTCAAAATCCCTGGAACTATAGACATATAAATGTCAAAATTCCTGGAACTCTAGAACTATAGATGTCAAAATCCCTTGAACTCTAGACCTATAGATGTTAAAATCCCTAAAACTCTAGAGCTATAGATGTCAAACTTCCTGGAACTCTACTGCTATAGATGTCAAAATCCCTGGAACTCTAGACTCATAGATACCAAATTCCCCGGAACTCTAGACCTATATGTTTCAAAATCCTTGAAACTCTAGACCTATAGATGTTAAAATTTTGTGTCAAAATTCCTGGACTCTAGACCTGTAGATGTCAAAATCCCTGAAACTATATAGAGGTATAGATGTCAAAATGCACGGAACTCAAGAACTATAGATGTCAAAATTCGTGGAACTCTATGTCTAAAGATGTCAATATCCCTGGAACTCTAGACATATAGGTGTCAAAATCCCCGGAGCTCTAGACCTATGCATTCCAAAAATACCTGAAACTCTAGACCTATAGATGTCTAAATACCTGGATCTTTCGATGCCAAAATCCCTGGAACTTTAAACCAATAGATGTAAATATGCCTGGAACTCCAGGTCTACAGATGTCAAAATGCCTGGAACTATCTAGACCTAAAGATGTCAAAATCTCGAATGATTACGTTGCTTATATTAGATACATGGATATCACTAACCATACGGTTCTGATTAAAAATATCAAATTTAATTGCAAATATCGACGCTTCAAAAAGTAAACTAACAGTACTTTTAAAAAACAAACAAAAAACAGAACAAAGCACATACACAAAAAGTACAACAACACCATTCGAGCAAAAAACAAAACAAAACAAATCGCCACATCCCAACCCCACTCCACTGCTCCCACCCCACCCACCAAAAAATGAATTCACACAATGAGTATCAGGAGTTTTATTAGTTTGAAACAACATGGTTTTATTATAAATTTAATCCGTTATGTTAGCTAAAAATAGAAAAATAAATTGGAGAAACTATTTTTCACATGTTATCTAAACCATTTTATAATTGACAAAACGGCAATTCAAGAATTAATCAAGAATACAGAATTAAAAGAAATTTGCCACTACAGACGTGCTTAAATCAAAGCAAATTACTACTGGACTGGTGATGCTCTCAGCCACTACAAAATACCAGCAGAAGTATTGACACAAGGGTTGCTTAAAATATCATCAATGAAACAAATGTTATCAAATATATAACTATATAAAATAGTTTATAACTTTGTTGTTTTAATATATGGTTTTAAATATAATTTTTAACACAATTGACATTTGGTAAATTATGCTAATTTCTATAAATGTCATATTTAATAATATTCCATTTTAAATATTATCTACGATTCTAACGGTTTGAATGTTGGTGCACTTTATTGAACTAAATTTTGAATTATTTGTTACGAAAAGACATTGTGATAAACTTTAAATAAGGGTTGAATCTCTATTAAAATGAATAAATTAAAGGCCTCTATTACACTGTTGATGGACTATGATTGTAGACCGGCTTTGTGATATATGAAAGACTCATAAAAACACACAATGAAGCCTGCAAATTGTAAAATGATTACCAGTTATTCAAGTCTTAAATCATTGAGGTCATCAGAAAGAAGACTATTAATGACACTTTTTCAATCTATTCATCGACCTGTCCATATTATAATAAAATAATAAAAAATTTATCGAAAAACATCCTTAACTTTAGTAAATATCAACACTGCCAAACGCTCAATGGTTCTCATAGGGGGATTCTAGAAACAAAACAGTAATTAATAGAACTGAACAATTTATATAATTAAGAGATATAATAGGTTAAGGTTTGCCTTTAAATTTTACCTGTACAGTACTTATTGATGTACTAAATATATCATTCAAATATTGCAGCGCGACAGAAGGAAAAAGGTAATATCAGTGGTCTTAATTCCAAAATACAATTTAATTGATGTAATTTACCTGTTATAAATGCATTCTTCATGAATTCTTAGTTTAAGACTGCTGTTAACTGCACCTAAGTGCACCCATGGTTTTTATTGGGTGCGGGTTTATGTCTTTCTGTTTTTTTTGTATTTTTGGTTTTTGTGGTGCGTTGTGTATGTTTGCCTATATCCGGATTTGTAACTTTCCCTTGACTTTTGCCTCTTGTTGTTCGGTCGGGTTTCTTTGCTATTTTTCTTAACTTATATGAAATATGTTTTTAGATTGAAAGTAGTATGCTAAGTTAAACTGCTTTAAACCAAACCAGTCTGTCCCTACTCTCTCTATCCATACTTTTTAGTTGTGTCTCGAATTTATTGTCCTAAATTTAAATAAATAAATAAATAAATAAATAAATAAATAAATAAATAAATAAATAAATAAATAAATAAATAAATAAATAAATAAATAAATAAATAAATAAATAAATAAATAATCAATCAATCAATCAAAATATTTACAATCCCTTGTAACAGTTTTGTTTGGTTGGAGGGTGTTGAACGCCACATAAAATTCAGAAATTTTTCCGCTCTATCATGGCGTCCAGTTTTTTAATTGGGCTGGAAAACTGGTAATCATTGTCAAAAGGGTTCACAGTCAACTTATCTAAGCAAATGTCACTAATTGTCTCGCATGATATAATTGATTATTGTTATTACCAAACACGTTTACGATGCCGCTGCATGTGAATTGTTAGTGTCGAGTGTATCGCCTCTTCAGTGCTTACTTGTCACCGATACATTCATTCAGATATATGTTATTGCATATATTTGCTCATATGAATTGGCTTAACTGTTTTAAATCTCGTGTTTCATTTGTGTAGATGTGAAGATAGAATTTCATTGATTTAGCTCTTCATGATCTAAATTTTTTCTCTTGAACAACATAATTTTGATGACACAGATAAGCCTTCATTGAGTGCGGTAAATTAATTGTATAACCTTAATGGCATTGATGATCATGTGCTTACTTGAAATCGAATATTTCTTAAAAAGTTACTTCTGAAATATTTGTACGTTAACTAAGTGACACCTATTTGAGTGACACTGGTATTGTTGATATTATATTCATTGTCCTATCCAGACGTTTTTCATTGAATCAACATTACATCATCACACCTTTTGTGTCAACAATGGCATGATAATGAATAAAGTGTAAACATTAATACATTAGGTTTGATAGAATGATGGAAAAAGGAAAAAATATTAATAATAACACGGAAGCAGCTTAATAGCTGAAACTGTTAGAAAAAGCCGAAGATGTGTTTGCTTTATTACGAATACTGGGATCACTTAAAGAATTAAACAACGTATATTAAACAGATCCGTGTCTTATTTCGGGCCTCCATAACTATGTAAATGAAAACTTTCAATAAAAGTGGCCTTTTTTGCAATGTATCTTTTTTTGGGAAAGATTTTTAATGTGGGTACAATGCAGTTTTAAGAAAAAATTCTGACTGGTAGCTCAAAGTAGATATATTATATAGAAATTAACATTTCGACCAACCTTATTAGTGAAAGATGAATTCTGAATACTACATTGCAAACTATAGCACTATTTTGTCATTAAAACAGCGTTAGTAATAAAATGTCACCCAAATTATCAATATTTATACCAAAAAGGGTGACCCACCTTTTCCGCACTTGAACAAGCAAGGTCCACAAATATAAAAACCTTGCAGTCATAGTATTATGCTTTCCAAGTGTATACAATAGTAATCATTTACTGAAATCACTCCAAGAAGTATAGTTTTACAATTTTTAAAAAGAAAACATTTGCTATGCATAATGGTAAGCAACACGATGTATAGCTTATGAATGGGAGAAATAGGAATTCATTTCAGACATGTGTTTATTGTCAAGATTCTTTTCATTTATATTTTCCAGAAATGTTGTCTTTGCAAACTCAAGCTTGTTTTAGCAAAAAAATCAGAAAATGCATGTCCTTTTTAAAAAATGGTCTGTTATTGAACTAAAATATTTCCATTTATGGCAAACCTCATTATCAAACATACAAAATGGTTTCTAAAATCATAATACATTTTGCCTAAACAAAACCTATGTTTTAAAAAGATACCTTTAAATGTCCAGGGTGGACAAAGATTAAATTCTTATATAAGATGGGAACGTGATTATTTGCACTCATTGAACACATATGAGTCGATCAATATTCCCCCCCCCCCCCAAAAAAAAAAAAATCATTAATTGATTGTTGTTTTACATCAGACAAAAGATACATTTGAACAAAATGAACGTTGCTTATTAAAAACACTTAACAATGATCTAGTTCTTCAAAAAAAGAAAAGCAGTGGGTTGTTACATATGCGTAGCAAGCGGTACGGTTCCGGTCGTACCACTTTAAATTGCTGATACGGTAAACCGCAACTGTTTTTCTGTAAATTGAAATAAAAAATGATAGAATATCATTACATATACATTTATTTCAACATCAATCTATTTTTGTTCAAAAGCTTCCTATAAAAACAGCAACAGTTACGATCAGCGTGCAATTTGGTAAGTGACCAAAAATAGCACTTGGAAAATCGCTATCTTTATTTAAAAATTCACGGTAAATGGATTGTCGACCTGAACTGACCGTACCACTATTTTAACCGACCATATCCACTATTTTTTCAGTGTGCTACGCCTATGGGTTTTTATATATTTTAATGAGCGACAATCAAATCAAAATTTTATGAACGATATGCACTTATAATATTTGTTGTATGCAAAGTAACAGTCATTGCCTGTACAAATAAAAAATCACATAACACAGATCATAGTCACGTCCGGTCAAGTGCAAGGTAGTAACGTGTGTGACTACCTCGACAAGCCAGCACTGCTCTGCATGGACTCTATCGCAACCATTGCGAGGCATTCTTTGACATTTTCCTTGCAACATCCGTCCAAGTTGATTCAGTGTATTGGGTGGTGGTTGGCGCTGGCGCATACGTTGTCCAGTTAATCCCATAGATGTTTGATTCCATTCAAATCCAGTGATTTTGAATGTCATGGCAATACATTAATGTTATTCCACTCAAGAAAGTGTCTTGTTAGTTGCCTACCATTGTTCTCCAGAAATACCTCCCTCTGGCGGTCGATTATTGGAAGTAGATGTGGTTGAAGGATGTCGTCTCTATATTCGTTAAGTTGTGTGTTACGTGTACAAGCACTTTTTCTGTCATCAGAGATCGCCGCTAAATCATGATGCTACTTCCTATACATGTGACAGTGCGAACGTCGGAAGCCAAAACTCGTCACTAAACCAAATTCTAGAATGTACAGAACCTCAACCTGTTTCACCATCTGACTCTTTCCCGTCCACTCTATCAAAACTGCTTAACTATATGGTCTTCGGGGTCTAATTTCCTGTTCTCAAAGCCGGTTTCTAACCGTTTGGGAGCTGATTATTCGCAATCCAGGTATTCCGATTGTAATTGTTGTTGCTGTGACTTCGATTCCTTAGATGGAATACCCAGATGTACCGATTTTGACGTGCTGTAGTTGGGTGGTCAACCACTTCTTGGACAGTCATTAGTCGTACCGGTCCGATGATGATATTTCTGGCAGCATTATCCAATCGCGGCATACCATAACTTTTACGTTTTTACGAGTTGGACCATCAAACCTGTTCCTTTTATACGCTATCGATTGACGGTTAAGTAGATGACGTACTTTCGCGACAATTCACGGTGTATGTATTTTTTCAAATGTCATTTTAAAAATGTGGCAATATGCTGAAGAAAGGACGCTAAACCATTTGAAATTACCTGTATATGTGACGTATGATGCAAGTCCGGAACCGCACTCCGGATTGTATTGTTATAGTACTACATGTAGTCTGCATATACATGTATCTGTCTGTGTTGGTCCACCCTTTGGACATAGTCTCAGATGTTATTTGGTGTCTGGTGTGCTGCCATAAAAAGGACCATTGGATTGCCGATTATAAAAATCAGGAAGTAATGGGATTCAAGACGTAGAATCCCACTATGAATTCAAAAAGTGCGATCTGGAAGAATTTCTTCTTCCCACGTATAGTGCAAAAGATTACCGCATTGATCCGAATAATAAGTGGACCGTGGACATATACGTGAACAGTAAACCCGTCAATTTCCGTATAGATTTCATTAGCTAAGTGTTCAATTTTTGTTTTGTTCGAAGCCCCAAGTTCTCAATTAAAAACGTCTGCATATACATTCATCAGTCTGTGTTGGCCCACGCTTTTGACATAGTCTCGGATGTTACATGGTGTCAGGTGTGATGATAAATAGGACAAAGCTGTCATTTTACGCCATGCATTCAGAGAAACACATCCGTTTTCAGAATGCAGAGGAAACTTTTCATAAAAGGTGCAAAACTTGACATTGCATCAGACGTTACCAGGAAAACATGGCCGCCACAAACTTAGATCAGCTGAGATTAGACTGGGATGTCCTAGATAGGTATCAAGAGTTTTCCAAGTTCAAGCTGCATATTGAATTTGTTTTTTTGAGCTCTCCTTTCCTCTGCGAAGGAAAAGGTCATAGCATATTTGCTTGGGCTTTGGATTGGCAAGCAGGGTAGTAAAATCTACAAAACTTTCTCATAGGAGAATCTCGCAGATAAAGACAAATCAGAAACAATTTGGGGTAAATTTGAAGACTACGTCAGTCCAAAGAAGAACAAAATAGCTCGATTCAATGTTAACCTATGGAAACATTGTAAGAGTGAATCATTTGACAATTTTGTGAAAGATCTAAGACTAATAATCATTGATTGTGAGTACCGACGATGTGCTAATTGTGTGATAATTTCTGGAGTTTGCTATTTTTAAGTTCATGAAAGACTCTTAGATCAAGGCAATGATCTCACGCGTGCCAAATCTCTCAGTATCGGTCGTCAATATGAGAATTCACAGAATCAGCTTAAGCTCATTAGAGGATCAGACAAATTTCCTACTAAGCAGATTTTCCGTATAGATTACATTAGCTAAGTGTTCAGTAATTTTTAAACCAGTTTTCGATACCACAAGTTCTGAATTTAAAACGTCGAAATCAAACCGCATCTTAAGATCCTACTCGAATCATAAGATCCGTTCGTTATTTAGTACCGTTTTGCCTGTCACATACAAAGAGATGACGGTTGACATTCAGTTCGAAGTTGTTGATATTGCGCAAGTAAATATAATAAGTGGAGACATAGCCGCATAACTTAGCTTTATTCAGAGAATCAGTAAGCTGGATGATGATTCCGAAACTATCTCAGCGATGAAATTTAAGGACTTTTCAGAGCTAACCAAAACTTCTGGAACGCTACGCGGGGAGCACACCTAGCGCGCAAGGATTACTTCACGCACCACGCAGGCAACCCGTCTCGTTTAAGTCTTGGATAATCGAGAAGCTTAAAGAAATGAAATAAAATGGTTACATAACCTAAGTGGATATTCAGACAGTGGGTAAGATCAATCGTAATAGCGATTCGAAACGACAAATCCGTATTTGTCTAGATCCATTAGACCTTAACAAAGTAACTAAACGCGCACATTAGCCGATGAAAACTATAGAAGAGGTTGTATTTAGCATTCTGAATGCAAGGGTATTCTCGAAACTCGATGCTAAGTCCGGCTTCTTACAGATAAAACGTAATGAAAAATCATCATTTCTTACAACAAGTAACATGTCAATAGGAAGATTTAGGTGGTTACGTTTGCCTTTCGGCATAAATTCAGCTCCCGAGATATTTCAGAGAATTATGGATCAGATGGTCGAAGGCAATGACGGTGCGTCAGCAGTTATGGATGATATATCGATGGTACAGATATGAAACATCATGATAAAATTTGCATGATAGTTCACTTTTAGTGAAAAGTTTATTTTTACAAACTATCATGTCTTCGCTAAAAATATCTAACCGGGGCACCAAGTTTAAAATCTAACAATTGTTTTGTAAAGTTTACAAAATGAAGTCAAAAATAAAGCTAATTTAAATTGTCGGATGGATAGAAACAGGTGCAAATCTGTAAAGTTTAGTACAAAATATAATAACTTGATTGAAATCAATAAATTTGGATTCATTTTAATCTGAAACACTTGTGCATTATATAAACTTCATTTTAGACAAGTTCATTTAGAATTACAATTTTTATGCAAAGCGAAAGTAGAACTACTTTGTTTTTTTAAGAATCAACTGATTGGCTATTTAGTAGAGTTAACCTTCATAGCTCTGCCAAGATAAAAATGAGTAGCTTGACTAAACAGGCATTGCTAAACAACGTGTCCTTTTATCTTAACTTAAGGCCCAGTCACACTAGAGCTCACGATTACTTGCGACCACCGGCGACGCGTAAAACCGACGATCATCGGCGATTGTCTGCGACCAAACCCTCTTTGCGCAGAAAAATTTACTACCGCGATTATCGTACGACCAGTTATTGACAATCGTACGACAACTTGTCGTAAGACCATCGCACGATTACTAAATACTACTCAAGACTATCAGTGACTAATAATGTCACGTGGTCTGTGTCTTGTCACAGGAAATCTTTAACTAGTCTCTGACGATCGTACGATGGTTGCAATTTATCGTAGAGAAGTCGCTAATTGTCATTTGTAATCGTGGGTGGTCGTAAGACAAGTCACTACTAATCGCACGATGATCTTAAGACTTTGGAAAGACTACCTGCGACCGAGGGACAAGGACATCGGCGCCGACCAGTTGAAGATTATTACAGACTTTCGAACGACGATCGTGCGACAGCCTAAGACCTTATAAGATCACTAGCGACCTGTTTGATCGCAAGGAGGTTTTTGTGCAAGCTCAAAAACCTCTCTGCGACTGAAATTGGTCGTGGGACCTTAATAAGATAACCTGCGACTGTCGAAGATCACCGATGACCGTCGTAAGACTTTTTAAAGATTCTTCGCGACCAGAGGTCACTGGTGATCGTCAACTGGTCTTAAGTGGTCGTAAGCTCTAATGTGACTGGGGCTTAAGTTAACTGTTTACATGAATTTCAAAGCCATGCTGCAAGATATGTAATGACCTATAAAGGTTATCAGTAACATGTGAAAACCGCATGTCAGCATTCATTACGTTTTCAGATTTCTGGAAATAGGTCTTTCTGGATTTCTGAAAAACCAAACGTCGATAAGAGTAATTGCATCTTCACAATAGTGGTAGTAAAGTAGTACATTCATTTAATTGTCAACTGAATAATTTGTTTCACTATGATGTGCATATATTCACATTTCATATCAATTATGAAATTGACGGAAAGTTTTAGGAATAATTAAGAATTATAGTTTACAAGCAGTAAAATATGTAATTCATGGCTATGTCTCATGACTTGAATGATACAATGTAGATGATTGGCGTTATCTTTACTCATGATGGACATTATGTGGATTTACTTGAAGACAGTTTTAATTCGATCAATTTCGTTCCAAATTTGCCATGAATATCAGTGTAATATTCGGTAAACCCAATCGCCAAATAATAATCTATATAATAAACCAATATTATATCTGTAAGAAATTGCTAAAAATAATGAATGTAAACGGAGAAGGCAAAAAAGTATTAACAAACGGGGTAAACAAGTTAAATAAGCGAATAATGTACATAAAACCCCGGTGCGTTATTCAATCCCGGACTGCTCCAATATGAGTAATTGGATTCCTTTAATTACCATATTGTAGTTAACTCTGGGATCACCTCTCGATTAGTAGAGGCCTTCAGAGTCTCAGGATGAAGTTATTAGCTGCATATGAAGCATTTCGGATTTTTAATGTTGTGTTAGTTTTTGCAAAATAACATTTTGTTTTTATTTGCTTGATATTACTTAGGCTAAACGGATGATTTCTTTATCAGATAACGGGTAATCACCTTGAAATTACGAGATGTCTAAAATTTTGTAATAAAACTACAAACGCATATGCGAGTACGTTTACAGGTATGTTGGACTGTCGTATTTTCCCTTCTATTTTATTATTAATTGTAAATATTGCTGTGATACGTCAAAATCATCCGGAAAATCAGCGCCCATCTTTCAGAACGTATATAAAATGCTACTTTTCTATATTTTAGACATGTCCTCAATATACCTGAAATATTGCTTGCTGGACGTAAAACAACAATCAATCAATATATTTTAGAGATTATTGCATTTCGTTATTTTAGTTCCATTTAAACAATGTATCTTTCACTAACCGATAATTTATGTTATCGCTATTTGCAGTATTTTCCTTTGATCTTTGTGTGCGATATTATTCCATCTTACTCTACTAGCTTGAGATGGGCCTATCTCAGCTCGCTGTCAAGACGTCGTTAAGTAACACTGTGACGTCACAATGTTACAAAACAGCGATAAACAGATTATTTACGTTTTATGAAACTCGATGCATTTTCTCGTCATCTCATCTCAGGGCTGCCGCCCTTCGATGAGATATGAACGAGAAAACGCATCTCGTTTCAAAAAGCGTAAATAACCTATAAATATTGCACGATTTTGACGTTTTAACTACAAGTGATATTGCACGGCTGGCCATTTTGGTACAAGAATGACCTCTAAAAATTGATTAGCCGTGCAATATCACTGGTAATCAAGATTAGCCGTGCAATATCACTTGTAATCACAATATGTTAATGTTTTTAAAATATTCACTTAAAATTGTTTTCTGCAGCAAAATATCGACAAAATTTTACACTAAAAATCATATAGTGACCATGATAACAAAATGCATGATTATAAATTATTGTGTATAAAACAAATTATTAAGGAGATGGTAAAATGTACAATGAAATGAAATAAAACAATTATGGCAGCTCATTGCATGCGATATCATGTTTTATGGAACACTTTAAAGGAATATCAACTTCGGCCGTTGACCTCGGTCGATATGTCTTTTAAGTGTTCCATAAAACATGATATCGCATGCACTGAGCTGCCATAATTGTATAGTATGAGTATTTTTAATGCACTTGAGTTGTAAGGAGTATCTTCTTGATATTCGTTATTTAAACTAATTGATTGATTGGGTGTTTGCTTTCAGCTATATTCAGGACAAGAACAAGTCAACAAACACCTAATCAACAGGAACGTTTGAGGACAAATAGTTTTTAATGTCATTGTTAAAGTATAGTTAGAGGAGGAAAATTGAAACTTAACAAATACGTCCCCTAAAACGGGTCGCGGTCAGGTTAACCGTGTCGACCTGAACACATCCGACGAGTGAGCATTCCCTATCATCACTCCCTCGCCTACCGAGGGACAGCGCTGGGCAGCTCTGTTGGTCTAGCACTGAGAAACCACCGGTTTCGTTCGTCATAGTATTTAAACACATATAATTTGTATTTCAATTAATATAAAATAACAAAATATAAAACAGCAGTTTGTGTCTGTCTTTTCATTTTAGACGATGGTTTAGTTTATCAAACCATTCAAATTGTCTTGGCATTTTCCTTCATTCCACACATAATAGCACAAAACTTTAATACAAATAAAAAGGATACATAAATCGCCACCGTTTTTGTACAGTATATTAAAACGCATAGGGCTTACAGGTACTCCATGAAAAATGAACATCAGTGTCAAAATCAGCTAGAGTAGATTTTAAAAAAACGCAAACAATACAAGATAAAAGCAGGAAAGTGACAGTTAAGGTATTTGGCGTTTTTACCTATCCCCAAATTATGCTTACACCGGTTTACTAGGGATGGCTATCCAAGAAAGATACAAATGTACACTTTATTTTTACCTTGGAGCCTATACACAGTCCCGGCACAAACTATGACGCAGATGAAAGTCTCTTGTGAAAATGAATACAAACGTCAATTAAATCCAAATTATACAGTAGACAAAAAGACGTCGCATAGATCATAAATATTGAGGCGCATTAGATCGAGTGGATCATATATTTTTGCGTTTAGGCATTTTGATTGAGTGATTTTAACGATCTTTCTTCTTTTTCTTTTGTTTGGTTTTTTGTCTTCTTTATTTGAAAAAGGGGTGTGGTTGTTGTAGGGGAAGATATTTTAAGCATTATTCATCTTTTTCTATACCATACAAAAAGCTAATGATAACCAAATAAAAAATTTAATATCTTTTTTATTTTTATTGTATCGTTGGGAGGAAGAAAATCGAAGATAAATGCTTGTCAGGAAAAACAAATTTTTAGGACATGCGGGATACCTTTATACCAGCCATTATATTAATCATTGAAAAGAAATCAAAAGAAGTCCTTTTGCTGATTCAATGTTTCGTAAATGCGTAATTTCCTGCTCTATTTTGTTGACAATATTTTGACCTCACTAAAATTCATAACCTTCACACTTTATTTATAATATGTAAATATACTATCTTGTTCTTGGTATCTGTAGGCGACCTAATTTTCTTCCGGGTTAGTATAGCAGGCATAGCCAGGTGAGTTATTATTTTGCACTGCTTTGTTTAAAATAATTTATCTCAAGACATCTTATTATACACACAACATAAGGCACCCTACATTTAAATAACTGTTATTTGTTTATATGTTTACAAAAATAAAGTTGAAAACAAAATCTGTAAGTTTAAATATTTTGGTCGGTAAGAACAAACGAAACTCTACAACAAGAAAGCATACTACAGGTATATCGAACTTAATTTTCCTAAAAATTGGACGTAGGCATATTGGACTTTTTAAGTATAGTAGGTTAATCCAATGATTTCTTATTTTTACTCTAATTTTTTTTATTCAATACTACTTTCATTTCCATTTATCTTATACACAACGAATTAAAAACAATAACCAGAACGTACTAGGATGTACCGCCTTACTTTTGCTTTTATAATCTGTTATATTACGAAAGCTTATTCGGGCAGCAACTTTGTTGGAAAAAAATATTGTTGATGCGTTTAAACGCCAAGTTTTGGGATCTTTGCGATACACGAAAGAGTTCTTGCGGTTAAACGAAATATTTTGCGCTTAAATGAAATCATTACGAATAATCGCAATATTTTTTCGTTTTTAACGCTAACGTTTGCAAATAAACGCAAAAACTCATTGCGTTAAACGCAATAATTATTGCGATTAAAAGCAGAAGTTACCGTCATGACCGTAATGGGGGTGTGATATAATAATAAAAAGTGGTGTTATAAAGGTATGTGATAAAGGGTGCGCTTGAAAGAAACAAAATTGCACCTGTCATGTTCAAGAAAAAAATATCAATATATATTAAAATATTTAGATATTACATTTGTTTCTCTAAGGCTGTATTACATACCTTATAGAACACCCATGTCTTTTGGTCGCACATTGACTGTATATTGTATATATTAACCTCAACATTGTATGGTTGAAATATAATTAACATAACATAACGAAATTTCGATCTATATCATCTCTCTAGTCCTTGGAGTTGATACAGAAGTGATATAGACATGCAATTTTCAGCATATACACGTGTATTCAGTACTAAATACAGTAAACGATGTGATTCCATGTCGCGCACCCTTTGTCACAGTTTTCCTACCGCAGGTCGGGGGTTCTCTCCGGGTACTCCGGCTTCCTCCCCCAATAAAAACTGGACGCCATGAAATAGCTGAAAAATTGCTGAAAGTGGCGTTAAAACACCATTCAAACAAAAAAACCCTTTGTCACACCTAGTTTTCTCATATCACACCCCATCCCTTTAATCGTATACTTTTGCGTATATTATAGCGTTTAATCGCGACGAGTTTTTGCGACTATTCCTAATGATTACATTTAAACGCAATTAGTGTTTGTTTACAGTTATTCGCAATGATTGCCTTTAATCAAAATTAATTTTGCTTTGATCTCAATAAAATTTTCGTTTGAACGCAAAGTATTGCGTTTAAAAGCAAAGTATTCACTTGCAATAATTATTGAGTTAATCGCAATATTTTGCGTGTAAACACTGCATTTGTATTTTAAATCGAATGTTAATTAACTTATAAATTAAAAAAAAAACAATAAACAATAATAAAGCGAGTAATAACAGGTCTTTAAACACAGAACAACACATCGCACCCTCTTGTGGCGGTGGCAGGTATCATGCCTTCGTTTTGGGAGATTGTCAGGGTAAGTTAAAACGAGAGTTGGCAACGTGTTTGGAGAGCGAAACGCTCTCTACACCATAAAAACCCTACTGAAGTTTTCGAAAAAATAACAGGGGAATGAAAGTCGTTACAAAAAGCTAAATTATTCGCCACAGCTCATAAATATTCATACTTTTTAGTGGCAGTCACCATAAAGAATTCGGTTCGTAAATTATAATATAAAATTGAACATTTCTAACCCACAGAAAGCCATCATCCTATATTTATGCATCTTGAATTCACGTTCGTAATTCATAATCATAGAAGAGGCCCCGATGGCCGAGTGGTTAAGGTAGTTAGTCATCTACAATTAATCACGTGGTCTGTTCAAGTCTCAATGAGGGTAAGGTGTATTAGACGACCCCATTAAAAACTGGAAGCACGATATAGTTGAAAAATGGCGGAAAGTAGCTTTTCACACCATTCAAAACATAATCATAGATATAATCAGCTATACCATAGATAACTGTTTATAACCTATGATTTTTTACTCATGACGCTAATATGAAGATGGGCGCAGCCTAAATGCGATCATCGCTCATTGTTCATGACGTTACTTCAGAGCACCCTAACAGTGCCTCTGTATTCCATTGATGACGTTGTGTTGGTGATGAAATAAAAATGTCAACTTAAATAGCGTGTCAGAGATTGCAGAAAATTGTCATATATTTATGTTATTGTTTAAAAGATAAACAATTTAATTTTATCAAGGTCAAAACTATTTTTGTCTACTAAAATTTTAGTGCTCTTCTACAATATTTTCTTCGGATAGCTCAGTTACCTGTTTATAGCATGTATATGGATGATTTGATTTTTTTTGAGACACATGCATGTAACCATATAGCTCGATTCTGCGATGGCCGCTATGACGGATATATAACAGGAGGCCTATCTGCGCTGTAGCAGATAGTAGACATATAGCCAGTTTATATCGACTGAGTACTTCTTTAGCTCACTAGGTTAGAGGGCTGGCTGGCAATACTGAGATCCCAGGTTCGATTCCCGGAGGTGACATGATGTTATTTCATGCTCTACCACTACAGATAGAATGTGACGTTCGTCTGCCATACATAATATTAAGTGAGATCAGTTTCTAAATATACATGGAATTTTGCCAATTTTTGTTGGCATGATATATAGTATTATTGTATTATATAAGTATAATGTTGATAACCCGAATCTACATTTAATTAGATTATACTTATGCATGATCAGATCATATATCACATATAGTAAGGGGCCTCGGTGGCCGAGTGGTCAAGGTAGTTCGTCTACTATTGATCACGTGGTCTGTCAACACTGAGATTGCGGGTTCGATTCTCACTTCAGGCAGGGTGTACTCGACTCCAATCCTAATTGACAAGGATTGCCAGTTTTCCTACCGCAGGTCGGGGGTTTTCTCCGGGTACTCCGGCTCCCCCCCCCCCAATAAAAACTGGACGCCATGATATAGCTGAAAAATTGCTGAAAGTGGCGTAAAACACCATCCAACAAACAAACACATACAGTCACGTTTATTGATTCACTATCGGAAAAATATACGTTTAATATGTACGAGGTTAATTTAGAAAGTGAGAAGAAGGCAATATTATTAATAATAATCTTTATTAATAATAATAAAGATTGTTAGGCTTGCCACTCTAGACATTTAAAAAGAACACCTATAATAAATGACATTGAAATGTAACCTTCAAGCAACATTTGTAACTTGTCTATATATAGAAATTAACTAAGTTGAAAGAAAAAATACATAAATATCAAATAAAGTAAGAAAGGTCAAATTGTAGATCGTTGTGACTTTGACCTGACCTTCCTTATATTTAAATTGAATATAAACAAATGAAAGAAAACCCATTCAGATATCTTTTGATGACTTATTTTGAAAATCCTATATTAAAATCCGTTATATATTATTTACAATATAAATATCGTTGATCTAGGAGACATAACTCTCAAAATATATGACAATCGAACCTCTTAAGACTATCAACATTTTGATCAAGGTTTCATTTTACTATCTCTTAATGTTGAGGAGGAGATCTTCACAAAACACAGTGTCAGAAATTAGACTGCGACCTTGACATTGATCTTACTTGAAGCGGGTAAATAACTTCTTTGTTATCCTCCGCGCTACAAATTTTCGCGATCAATACGTCGTTTTCAAGATAGGTAGTTAGATGTATCATATCACGTGATTAATGGTATCAGGTGATTTTATTTAGGGCACTTTCCTCAATGTAACGTCTATAAACATAGTGTGAACGTCATAAAACGGGAAAAACATGACCTCTTTAATTTTATGTTTTACGTTGGCTTTGCACTCCGGCACAACACAGCACATGATTGGTTTTGCATCGTCTTTCTTATTCTGTCCCATTTCGTATCAAGCGTTGCTGTTTTAAACTAAACAAAGTGCCCTAAATTTTTTATGACGTCACATGATCAGTATTACAATTTTCACCTCCTTTAACGAGAGCGATTATATCTTGAAAACGACGTATTACTGATCATTTGGAACACAGTTTGGTGCCACATCATTTTTTGCATACATTCAAGCTTTCTTGTAACAAGGGAAATGACTCTGTAAAGACGCGGTTCAGTGTGCCAAATCGTAATGTCTAATAAAGCTATGGTACAGAATTTATAATGGGAAAAGAAATAAGAAAGAGTCTAATAACAGGAAGGGTTTCCACATTGTTTTTAATGTCATTTTGATACTTAAATATTTGTTACATTTTCTATTCAATCAACAACCTGATTAAAATGAGATCTTGTTTTCGTACAAATTTATGACGCATTTTGAGATAAGATAAACCGAATTGGAACTGAATGACTATGCAAAACAGAGACCTAGCTAACATCTTTAAAAGTTTACTTCTCGTAAAAAACATTTAAAGATGTATACAGTTGTGTTATAATTAAGTGAAATTTCGGTTTAAATACATGAGTGGTGAAAATGTTGTCTTTTTAATTTTGGGTGTTTGCCAAAAATACTGAATACAAGCCGCTGACATTAATAATAAAAAGTCTGTATTAAAAGGTAGATTAAAGGTAAATTATAGCCCAAGCTATTGTACACTTTAGATTTGTGTGTGGCGGGAGTATAAACAGTTTTTTTTTAACATTAAATGATGTAATAATGCCAAGAATAATGCGTTATTGGCGGTCCAAAATGATAATTGTGCAGTGAAACGGATTCCTGACGAGATTTCTAAGAAATTAACACACTGAAATCCCATATTGTAATGTGAAAGTGAAGAAATAAAAACCTCAATCGATTTGATTTTCTAGAAACTTGCTGAAAATCCATTTTTTTTATTTCTGCATTCTACATTGACGGTGGACATTAAAGTAGCTAGAGTCAATTTCGTCTGTAAGTCACTGGGAGGTCATAGGTTTTCACTTAAGAAGCTATGTAAATTTGTGTTGTTGATTTATGAGCCAAACACATAGTTAAGGTAAATATGATATTACATTTAACGTATGTTTTTTTAAAAACCTACATTACTACTTATGTGGTTATTGACGTGGGTTATTGTAGGATAAATGTAAAGAGGTGATTGGAACGTCATTTTTTGATTCCAATTGATCTCTCATTTTTTGTGAACACACCGTGGTATTTGTCTATGTATTTGTTATCTTTACTGTTTATTGACATACGTACTCAGCGTATGGGATGCTACTGACCAAAATCAAGGTTAAGCAGACGATAGTTCATCTGTTTACCTTAATTAAATGACAAACATATTGATAAAGTATTTTTGATTTTGTGTTTAAACATTTTTTATAATGATTTGATTATTACTAAAATGAAGTTCCATTTAATTTAAATTTTTTAATTTTTGTTGTAATATTTCTATTTTTGTGATTTGACCTTTGGCATTGTCTTTTAGAGAAGGCTCATTAAATATTTCGCGGTTTAATGCCATGTGCTTGTCTGGGTCGAGGCGCTTTCTCAGAGACACGCCGGCAGCTAACGATAACACACGCATTTTTGATGCCGGTAGGAAAATTTTTCCAACAAGGTCAGTTTGCTTATTTTTTTATATACTATACAATGATATATTTCGTAATTATGTTATTGATAGTTATTGTATGCAGGTAGTCATCGATCTTGTATTGTTTAATTTGATTTTTCATAGTTTGTGTTAACGTTTTACGTTTGGCATATATTTTGGCGGTGTCTTTGTTCCATTTGCATTTTTGCATTTTCGAAAGTCACACTACAGCGCTTGTGAAATAAAAATGATGCAAAAATTATTTCTGATTACTTATGAATGGAAGATCGATGAATACCGAAATCTTATTAATTTTTTTTTTTTAATTATTATTGTATTTTGTAAAATTATTTCTTTAATTATTTCTCACAAGTCATTTCAATAATTGTTCGAGCCGTCAAATTATTTAAATATTATTAATTGATTCTGGTTCTCCAGGGATAATTTCTTTTCCCACACACGTGTATTGATAAGTAAACGTCACGCGCACCTAGCTTTAAGGTCAAAATCTCGCCAGTGCAGTGGAATTCCAAGAATGTATAGATCACGTGACAGTGCGTGGTTGCTTCTTTCGACTTATTGTAAACATCCGTTTGGTTGTCATTTCCTTTTCCATATAAACATAAACAAATGCACGTGCTAATGTTTACATTTTTGACTTGGACATTTTCATTGATTCTTGTTAGAATTTTGTATAAGGTTTATTGTTAATCAACATTAGATAAAGAGTTTATATTTTATTGTAGTTCAGAAGTTACCAAGTGAAAGAGGAAACATTTATTAATTGTTTTTGTAACAACAATAGTACTATACGCTGAGGGTAGGTTTGATATTGTTATTGTATTTTTTTTATCGTGATTCGTATGTTATTCAATGCGCCTCATAAGATAAACAATGCTTTTGAACCGGAAAACGTACGCATTGAACTTGTTTCAATTATTCTATATATTTCTTTTTTTATTTTGTTATTTTTAGTTTAGTTTAGATTTAAGCAATAATTATAAAAAATTATTTTTTTTTAGTGTTGATAGGCCACGACGCATCAATCGATAATTTGCTAATATTGATATTTTCAATGTAATTGTTGATTGTTTCTTTGAATTTGTTTCCATTGGTTATATGAAATTTGATATTTTCATTTCATATACCTATGTATTGTATTTGTATTTTTAGGACTTTTTCCTATATCGTGAATGAATAAAATAAATGTCAACACCATACTATTAATTCTTCATGATTCCGCCATGTGAAAGAGTCCACCCTACATTTTTGGCGTCGTCGACAGGATGGCGGTAAAGTCCCTCAGCATTCCATCGTATAGTACGGATCAAAGATTTAGAAGATTTAGATACCAAGCCTATTGAGGTCGTCCAGGTACCATGTAATGATGTTGATGAGTACAGAAAAATGATAGAGACTATTTTTAATACTCAGTGATAATTTCTAGACTATATTGAATTGTATAGCGAAACAGACTTTGAAAAAATTGTTATGAGATATATTAATGTTAAACACATATGGGTATTGATTTTGATGTTTATTTTGTCTCTGTTAATTACTAGTAATTATGCAATAGCAAACAGTGGAAATTGACGTAGTTTGTACTATAAGAAAAAAGAAACATTAGTTAAATTTCATGATGAAATAAGTTCGAAATTATTTGCAAAGTAAAATAATATTAGTGATAATAAGTTTAAGCAAAATTTCTTTTATAGATTTTTTTTTCTAAGAATTTGTTTATCAATATGTTGGGTCGAGCTGTCCATTGGCTAGGTAAAGTTCCAGAAAAAAGGTCTGCAGCAAGTTACGAGCAGCACGCAGAGGCCCCCGATGTCAACGAGATATTGAAGAGGCAAAAGAAACTAATACAACAACAGCACCAGCAAATTGAGAAGCTAATGGCAAAGCTGAAGTCAGAAGGGAGTCGAGATAGGCAATACAAAAGAAAATGCTATAACTGTAGAGCGACATGGCATGTAGAGAAAGATTGCCCTGAACCAAGGAGACCCCGACCAGCTGCTAGTGGCAGGACTCAGAATTTAAACTAGTTAGACCTGTAGTGGAGAGTCACACCACAGGTTCGTTCAATAAAGACTCATGCTTGGAAAAGGCTGTAGGTGTTTGTCCGGAGTCGTCAGTTAAACTTAATGGAGTTGATGTCCGATGTCTGCTAGACACGGGAGCCCAAGTGTCTACAGTGACAGAATCCTTTTATCGGAGGCATGAATTGCGGCTTGGGACTCTGATCGACATAACAGAAATCTTAAGTTTGTCAGCGGCAAATGGAGGACAGATACCATACATTGGGTATATTGAATGTGACCTTCAGGCTCTCGGTCATACATTTAAAGATATGGGATTCCTGGTTGTGAAGGACCCTGCGAATGATGTTGCAAAACGGAAGCAAGCAGTACCCGGAGTAATCGGTTCGAATATCTTTAAAAGTATGGCAGACACCTTAGGAAACCACCAGCACACAACTGTGAATTGGGGACCACTCCTCGCATTATATCAGGAGACACTAACTAATACCAAGGAATATAGTAGCCATGTGAGAATACCGTCTCGTCAAACTGTGATTGTACCCGCTGGGACAGTGAGAGTAGTGGAAGCACAGATAAAACCATCATCAATTAGTATCGACTGCATGGTGGAAGAAACACACACTCTAACAATGCCGAATGGTTTTAAGCTAGCCAATGCTCTTGTAAAGGTCAATAAAGAGGGTAAAATACCAGTACAAATATGCAATTACGGACGGAAGGACATTATGTTAAAACCTAGAACGATCATTGGCCATATCAACACAGAATATGCGACACCCTTGAAAGGAAAGTCAGTATCAAAAGAAAGTAATACGGCAGAAAACACTTGGAGCAAACTAGACATAGGACTGCTGTCAACAGACATGCAGCTGAGTTTGCGGGAATTGATCAGCAAATATGACGATGTTTTCAGCAAGGGAGATGACGACATTGGTCTTTGTAACAAAGTCGAACATCGAATACCAACTACTGACGATATTCCAGTAAAAATCCCATACCGGAGGATTCCACCGAATCAGTGGGCCGAAGTTCGGGATTACCTAAGCAATGCACTAAAGGTAGGAGTAATACGAGAGTCATGTAGTCCATATGCAGCGCCCGTAGTCGTTGTTCCAAAGAAGGATGGAAAGCTAAGAATATGTGTGGATTATAGGGGCTTAAACGCTAAGACCAGGAAGGATGCCTATCCACTACCTAGAATCGAAGAAGCACTAGATGCCCTAAACGGAGCAAAGTATTTCTGTAGTTTAGACCTCGCTCATGGATATTATCAACTCCCGGTTGCAGAGGATGATATACAGAAGACTGCCTTCAGAGTAGGCACGGGAGGCCTGTACGAATACCTTAGAATGCCGTTCGGGTTATCCGGAAGTCCGGGAACCTTTATGCGTCTGATGGACAAGATATTTGGGGATCAAAATTTCCAAACGATTCTTACATATTTAGACGATATATTAGTGTATGGCAGAACGTTTGAAGAGACACTACAAAGGTTGGAGATGGTTCTAAAGAGACTACGTGAGAACAACCTCAAGGTCAAACCTGAGAAGTGCCAACTGTTTAAAGAAAGGTTGAGGTACCTTGGGCATCTAATTTCGGCAGAAGGCATGGCTCCAGACGATGAAAAGGTCAAAGCAGTCACCTCTTGGCCAAAACCAACAACAGACACAGAATTAAGAGGATTTTTAGGACTGAGCAGTTACTACCGGCGATTCATACCTAACTTCGCCAAAATCAGCGATCCGCTACACTCCTTACTTAAAGGCAAGGGCAGAGCCAAGAAAGGGAAACACCGAAAACGACATAACCCGCTTGGAATCGGAGCCTGGGATGAATCTTGTGATGCTGCGTTTAGCGAACTGAAACAGAAACTGACAACAGCACCAATTCTTGGACATCCAGATTTCAACAAGCCATACATTTTGGAAATTGATGCCAGCTTTAATGGACTCGGCGCTGTACTATCGCAAGAACAGGAGAATGGAAAAGTAGTTCTTTGCTACGCAAGCCGAGCTCTGCGAGAAAACGAACGAAACATGAAAAATTACAGTAGTATGAAACTAGAGTTATTAGCACTCAAGTGGGCAATAACTGACAAGTTTCGAGACCTTCTCGTTGGATCGGAGTTTGTTGTGTACACTGATAACAATCCTCTGAGCTACTTGAATTCTACGGCGAAACTTGGTGCTACCGAGATGAGATGGGTTGCGGAATTATCTCAATTCAACTATACGATAAAATACCGCTCTGGGAGGTCTAATGTAAATGCGGATGCGCTCAGTCGTAAAACGATACACACCGAAGAAACAGCAAGGTTAGAACAAATGGAATTCCATCCAAGTACACTTGTACCCACCGAATTGAAAACGGCGGAAGTTAATGAACATACAGCAATCCAGCAGATGCGAAATCCACCAATAATCGCTTCTTCTTTACCAACAACGCCACTCTCTGAAATGGTCAAATTTCAGAGGTCGGATCCTACGTTAAAGACAGTGAAACTTTATATGAGGGGTGAACGGGTACCTACAAAGAGACAACTCGCAAGAGAAACCAGGGAAGTTAGAAAGGTAGTAAGCAACCTCGATAAATTGACTGAAGAGAACAATGTCTTGTACAAAAAGAACCAATCTGGAAAGCAAATTTTGTTGCCAGCATCGCTGAAAGTAAAGGTACTGAAAACTGCACATGATGATATGGGACATCAGTCATTTGAACGAACTTTCGAAATCATCAGAAAGAAATGCTTTTGGCCATATATGTATACTGACGTGGAAGACTACTGCGAGACATGCGAACGATGTAAAGTTGGAAAATCGGGAACCAAAATTAAACCTTCATTCAAATCCATAATCGCAAAGAAGCCTTTAGAGATTGTCGCGATAGACTTTACCCAGTTAGAAAAAGGCGTTGGTGGAATCGAGAATGTCTTAGTAATTACCGATGTGTTTACAAAATATACACAGGCAGTACCAACGAGGGATCAAAAAGCCAAGACTGTGGCAAGAGTATTACTAAGGGACTGGATTATTAGATTTGGAGCACCTCAAAGATTACACAGTGATCAGGGACGAAGCTTTGAGAATGAAATTATCCAGGAATTATGCAAGATCTACGGGATAACTAAGACAAAAACACTTCCGTATTATCCGGAAGGGAACAGCGTATGTGAGAGGTTTAATCGAACCCTACACAATCTTTTGCGAACTTTGTCATCGGAGAAGAAATCGAAATGGCCAGAACTACTTCCCGAATTAGTATACGCATATAATTGTACGCCACACTCAACGACAGGTTTTGCGCCGTATTTTTTATTTTTCGGGCGGGAACCTACCATTCCGTTAGATCAACTTCTTGGAGGGGAACTTGAAGACAACAACGAAAAGGACGAATGGATTACAGAACATTATACAAACTTAAAAGAAGCGTTCGACTTAGCAATAGAAAGAACAGAAAAGGAAGCATTAAAACGTCAAGGGAGAATCAACAAAAACGCGGACAATAAGGAATTACCAATAGGAAGTAGAGTATATCTACGTAACCACCCAAAGGGCCGATGTAAAATACAAGACAAATGGATGGATAAGCCATATCGAATCATACAGAAACACGACAATTCATACACTGTGGAACCATTGGTAGGAAGGGAGAATACACGTACAGTGCATCGAAGAGACATCTTGGATGCGAGATATCTAGTTAGGCATGTCAACACTGATAGACGAAACGATTGCCCGATTGTGGATACACGAGAACCTGTCGAAAAGCAGGACAGTGATGATGAGGATACCGTATTATTTATACAATCTCAGAATCATCGAAATGTTGAAAAGCTAGCTAGTGAAACAGTAGAGGTGGATAATGATATCCAGGTTGACACGGTGGAGCCTACCGGACTGGATCAACCTTTAACAGAAACCACAAAGATACCGGACAATCCGCCTAACTATGGAGACAACGATTTGGGAGATTTCGATGTAGGGAGGTCAGATGAACCTATAACACTTCGCAAGAGTGGGAGGACAACTGCAGGGAAGCACCCAAATCCTCTCAACTTACCAAGATCTGTCCTACAGAATGAGACCACAGCACAAAGCATCATTGCGAATTATTGCCAGTCACAACTAATTTTGGCTCAGATTTTGGCAACTTCTTTGCAAAAATAGAAGACTTATTTTCTTTCGAACATTTCTATTTTGATTTTCAAATCAAATAAGGCTCGAATTCTGAGGTTATTTTTACGTATTTTATCACTTTTGATAACCGTTTATTTTTGAGAATTTAACTCATTTTTGTTTTTACACTTCGTAAAAAGTTTTAATGAATATGTTTCATGTATATATTTTTGATATTTTTTTTAGTAATAAGGTGTTGCCGGGACGTCAACACAAAGTGGGGGTGTGTAAAGAGGTGATTGGAACGTCATTTTTTGATTCCAATTGATCTCTCATTTTTTGTGAACACACCGTGGTATTTGTCTATGTATTTGTTATCTTTACTGTTTATTGACATACGTACTCAGCGTATGGGATGCTACTGACCAAAATCAAGGTTAAGCAGACGATAGTTCATCTGTTTACCTTAATTAAATGACAAACATATTGATAAAGTATTTTTGATTTTGTGTTTAAACATTTTTTATAATGATTTGATTATTACTAAAATGAAGTTCCATTTAATTTAAATTTTTTAATTTTTGTTGTAATATTTCTATTTTTGTGATTTGACCTTTGGCATTGTCTTTTAGAGAAGGCTCATTAAATATTTCGCGGTTTAATGCCATGTGCTTGTCTGGGTCGAGGCGCTTTCTCAGAGACACGCCGGCAGCTAACGATAACACACGCATTTTTGATGCCGGTAGGAAAATTTTTCCAACAAGGTCAGTTTGCTTATTTTTTTATATACTATACAATGATATATTTCGTAATTATGTTATTGATAGTTATTGTATGCAGGTAGTCATCGATCTTGTATTGTTTAATTTGATTTTTCATAGTTTGTGTTAACGTTTTACGTTTGGCATATATTTTGGCGGTGTCTTTGTTCCATTTGCATTTTTGCATTTTCGAAAGTCACACTACAGCGCTTGTGAAATAAAAATGATGCAAAAATTATTTCTGATTACTTATGAATGGAAGATCGATGAATACCGAAATCTTATTAATTTTTTTTTTTAATTATTATTGTATTTTGTAAAATTATTTCTTTAATTATTTCTCACAAGTCATTTCAATAATTGTTCGAGCCGTTAAATTATTTAAATATTATTAATTGATTCTGGTTCTCCAGGGATAATTTCTTTTCCCACACACGTGTATTGATAAGTAAACGTCACGCGCACCTAGCTTTAAGGTCAAAATCTCGCCAGTGCAGTGGAATTCCAAGAATGTATAGATCACGTGACAGTGCGTGGTTGCTTCTTTCGACTTATTGTAAACATCCGTTTGGTTGTCATTTCCTTTTCCATATAAACATAAACAAATGCACGTGCTAATGTTTACATTTTTGACTTGGACATTTTCATTGATTCTTGTTAGAATTTTGTATAAGGTTTATTGTTAATCAACATTAGATAAAGAGTTTATATTTTATTGTAGTTCAGAAGTTACCAAGTGAAAGAGGAAACATTTATTAATTGTTTTTGTAACAACAATAGTACTATACGCTGAGGGTAGGTTTGATATTGTTATTGTATTTTTTTTATCGTGATTCGTATGTTATTCAATGCGCCTCATAAGATAAACAATGCTTTTGAACCGGAAAACGTACGCATTGAACTTGTTTCAATTATTCTATATATTTCTTTTTTTATTTTGTTATTTTTAGTTTAGTTTAGATTTAAGCAATAATTATAAAAAATTATTTTTTTTTAGTGTTGATAGGCCACGACGCATCAATCGATAATTTGCTAATATTGATATTTTCAATGTAATTGTTGATTGTTTCTTTGAATTTGTTTCCATTGGTTATATGAAATTTGATATTTTCATTTCATATACCTATGTATTGTATTTGTATTTTTAGGACTTTTTCCTATATCGTGAATGAATAAAATAAATGTCAACACCATACTATTAATTCTTCATGATTCCGCCATGTGAAAGAGTCCACCCTACATTTTCACCTGTGGTATAATTAATATCTAATTCTTGGAAGAATATACTTCCTTAATACAAAGTCAGGTCGAAATGCACTTATAAATGATTACTGGTTAATCGTTTGAATTAGATTAATTTACACAGAATATTTAACCCCAATATAATATTTTGTTAGTTTAGTTTAAACATAATTTGGACACAATTACAAAGTATTTATGAAGTCCTCTCCCGTTAACAATACAATACAATAATACCAATGAACATGCACATGTAAATACATGTTTGATGATAAAGAGCAAAAAGAAATAAAAATAAAAATAGTTAAGATAAAATCGTGGATCATGCGTAGAATGAGTAATATTTTGTTCTCCCTGACTAACATATATTAGTACAAATCGCTTTTAGTAGACACATTGCATCAAAACGATGTTTGTATCTGTTATATATATATTATATATTATATCTAGAGAACAGATACGACATGAAAGTAAAGTAATCTTAAAGGTCATACTTGTAATCTGATAACCTAAACACTAACTATGTATCCTGTTACATATTGGTAATGAATATATTTCGTAGTGATTTCGAGTTTTTCGAATCGTGTTTAACAAGAAATGTTATTTCACAGTGAGTAGGAGGGGAGTACAGAAGCCAGGATTTCTTAATATAAACCATGAAAGTGAAAGTAAAAGTGAGAGTAAATAAGTAAATTCCAATTGAAAAAATTTGTTTTCGTATACGTTAAAAAATGTCCATTAAAAATTCATTTTTCATTTAAAATCGTTTGATTGATTGTAAATTTATCAACAATTATAGCCAATCAAAATCAAGATAAATGTTAGTCATATAATAAATCATAATAATTTTCCCTTGGTACTAAAACCAGGTCAAGCCATGGTCTTCGAGCAATAGAACTTTGAGCACTAACCTGTGAAATTTTCTGATTGGACAAATAAAATTCATTTACATTCATGTACATGTATTGATGTGGATGTGTTGAGTTAATCACGTGTTCGTATCGATAATACGAGAGTTGAAACTTTGTCAACTTTAGCTTTCTGTAAAAGCAAAATAATTGACTTTGATTAAAAAGAAGAAAATTAGTAGCATCTTATTTCAATTAACCTTTTCTGTTCTATGCAAATGCATTAGGATAATGTCAAAAAATGTTAATAAATTGGTAGTCAGGCAATAGACCAGAAGTATTGGAACAGGTTAGTGATCTTCAGCCAATGAAACACTGAGCTGTTCCCAGTACTTTAGGAAATTATTAATAGATAATTTATCGGCCTGTGTATCATCCCGAGACCCCCATATCAGCCCAAGAATGAGTCGAGTGCTTTTATTTCATCGAGGGATGATACCCAGGTCAATATGGATACAGAAAGGGGGGAACATGTCTGCGGACGGAGATTTGAAAACCTACCATATACATATATTATATTTTTGGACGTTATAAAACGGGACTTAATCATATATTGAATTATTAAATCAGACCTTTTATATTTTATTACTGAAGATCCCCATTGACAAAACAGTCCATTTACTACCAAAATGATCAAGTGATGTTAATGGAACTCTTTGTTTGTAAAATAACAGTGGTTTAGATAGGCTTAACATGCTAAGATGAGAATTGAGGCATTGATATATTTAGATAATTTACAACAACCCAATGATATATTTTTCAATGAAAAAAACTACCCTTTCATATATTTTGGAGAGGTAAAAAAGTGACCCATTTTGGCCGCACATCCGTATTATCAGTTACCTACGTTATAACCCGGGTGTTTAAATTGGAAATTATACCACCTGAAAGTTCTTCTGTTCAGCCTGAGGCTTCCCCTTAGTACGTACGTGGGGGACTTCAGGTGTTAAAATCTCCATATATACGGATATGAACGTATATAAGTTATAATTGACACCAAGATACCCACCCCCGTGAGTATGGATTAGCTTATATATTTATCTTTTTATCATATATTTCCAGCAATTAGGATAATAGACTTAAATGAGTACAATTTACAAGTACAGAGTTTATACGAATTCATTTGTTGTCTGCAACGTTACCAACCCGGCAGCCATTGGTTGGCAATGCATATATATCGATGCAGACGTACAAGAAGTAAAGTACACGCGAAAGCCAAATATGGGATTTTTTGCACGAGATGCACCTAAAACGAGGTTATCAGACCGGGGTTTTCAAATACGGGTCGGTTATTTGGTCATATACTTTATGCAAAATCCTATTATTTATCCGTAAGTAAATGATAATCTGGTTTATATTGCTATTAACATGATTAAAGAACTGTATGCATTACAAATGTTTGTCAGTCACACATTATTCATAATAGGAATACACTGGTATGAGATTTTTTATTGAACAATATTTGTTTCACTTATTTTTCTACTGTAACTACAGGAAATTCTAGTGACCTAAAATAAAATAAAACCATTTATTATTGACCTAATACCATTCATATGAAATCACAATTTGTATAGATTGTTAAAAATCAATATCTAGAAAGGATATCAGTTAAATACACTGACGTTTGTTGTGATATGTTGTATAATCTCTTTAATGGATACTTTAAAACAACTACCTTTCGTTTACTGTAAAACTTCTCATGTCTAAACAGAGATAACAAAATATTCAGAGCTATAAAAATAACCCAATTTGTATCCTTTGCGGTCGTATTATTTCAAGTTGTACGCATAAAAAAGAACTTTTAAAAAATCAAGTTGATTTAAAACACACACTGATTATGTCTATTTATATATGTATATATATATGTATGTATACAACGCACTAGTTAATTATGTTTTACGGTTTTACGAACAGTTGACTTGGCAGAAGATTAAAATAAATGTCACACATATTTATTTCTATCATAAGTTTTCTTCGGTGAACCTATATTTTGAATAGACAGACGAAGCTGTAAACTACAGTTTTGTAAACTGCAGTTTTGTTAAAGTGTGAAATCTACTTTAGATACACAAAATTTTCTTCTAATTAGGTCAGGAGGACATGGTTGAAATTGGCAACAGAGGTTACCGACAAAAGTGCAGCAGCTCTATAACAATCGGCGAAATTTACGTATTTTCTAGCCACCTAAAACCAGCTGCATTAAATACGGAATATGTCATTCACTGTGACTGTTACCTTTGGACATTCTTTAGTGATAATACTTACACAAGATGCATTTTAAAAAAGAACGTAAAAGAGGACGATAATAGGATCCAATGGTTACGGTTCCCGCGTTCGTTTGGATTTATCTTAGTGAAACTATTCCTATTGCAAAACACAGTATTTACATTAAGTAGTTTGAATATAACTATTTTTATAGAAGAACATCCTAAAAAATTAAACAATTATGAATATATAATATTAGAAGAGACAAACCAAATAGAATACGAACATTGTTTTAGAAAAACGTGCCTCAGTAGACGACAAATTGGCAGATCAAGGATATTAAAAACCAATTGTAATCAAGTAAATGACAGGTATGTAAAACAGTATTTGTATGGAAGGAATACGACGTGAATAAAATGAAATAAGAAAGTAGAATATATTGTATTAGATTTTAAGTTCTATAATAAGTTCAAATGCAATGAGAATAAAGTTGTTGTTTAATGTTAATAGGGAAAGTTAAAATAAAAATTATCTGATGTTCTTAATTGAAAATAATAAATACCTTTCAAATTAAACTGGGTCTCGTTTGAAACGCTGACAACAGCTTTACACTACTTCAAAGCTGCTTTATTAGTTTTTGAATATGTTTTATGCTACTGGTAATTTGCGATCAAATACATTTCAAAAACAATTATCGGCATTATAAGGTTCTGTCAACAAATCTGTTCACCTGATACAGACCTTTAATCCAAGATGCCTGCAAGGATTTAATGGTCTAAAATGGGATCATATTGTACATAACCCATATAACAACGTTTTCAACTGGATATTTTTCATTGGCTATTTTTTTAACAGTTCTGGCTTAATATAAGCAAACGATAGGCTATACTTAGTAATTGGTACTTCCAGTTCTCATATGACATGTTTATGGTCGTCGAACATTGCCAACAGTGGAAAAAAATACGACACCACCATTAATGCCTTTTGTTTCTCGTTGTCTTGGACTATGTTCGCTATAAAAAAAATAGCGCATTTCTTTATAAATGCTAATTATTTTGATGGATTAGGAGTGATTTGTTTTATTGACAAATCTGTTTTCAAAATCTGTAGGACATCTTTATTTATGCTAAGGATGGTTCCAGATTGTCAAAAATTGTTTTTTTTTCAGATTTTTTTATTTTTGTTTTTGCTGGTATTCTACTTTTAGCCAGCAAAATCTACAGTGTAATTGGTTTTGATTGACTTTTTGTTTTTTAAAAAACTTAAAGGCGAAAAATATGGTTTTAGGTCAAAATATAAGTCCACTTGGATCGTGTCAATAAACAATACAGGAAGTTCAATATATTATATAAAGAGTCTAAAGAAAGCTTCCAAACCAGTACAATTTATGTGGACTTATAATATTCCATCGCCCAATGAATAAACTACCCGGTATTATTCCATCTCCCAATGAAGAATATCTTAAACATTTAGAGTTAAACGCCACTGATGAGTCTTGAATAGACGAAACGCGCGTCTGGCATAATGAATTTGTCACCTCGGTAATTTTGATAACATTTTGTTGGAATGTTTGAGCAAAGCCAAGTAACAACGCGTCCCGGGTGGGGGATGGTTGGTGCTATGTATGGAAGTTTTGAGTTCAGTAAACTCGAAAAATGTCCGATACCAACGACGTAGCTGCCTAAACTCAAGTACGCGCCTGAATCCTCATGATTTTGACGCAAAAATGCAGTTTATCCATGCAATTGATAAACTGTCCATTTTAAGTACTAAACAAAGCAAATTAGATCTCTCTAAAATGCACCAGATTGCACAATTGTTTTTAACCTTTTCGGGGAGGGTTGCTCCCGAACCCCCACTAGTTATTTTGTGAATCCACATTGTAATTACTCTAGCTACGCCACTGATTGCTAACGCACACGAGTATATCCGAACAAGTAATCCACTACTATTATTGCTTTGGTTTAACGAGTACATGTAATAAATACTCTAGCTGTCTTGTTCTCAAAATGAGTTTAAATTTTCGCTTACGATATACAGCTTAACACAAAACTTTTTCGAATATATTTGGCATAGGTACTGTAATGACGATTTGTGTAGTACTGACGGTATTTGCCGTTTCCGTGTTACGATACCTACAACTGCGTCAATTTCTAGAGGAATTATATGTATTACAATATTTATATTGCTGACTGGGGTTTCAACTGCAGGAAAGGGTAAGTGTTCAATATAATTCATTCAGATTTGTGTGTTATTATGATCCAAAAATATTCTTATGTGGAGGGGTTGCTTGGTTTGTTTTTAAAATTGGACCTTCAAACACAGAAACTTTGCTTTATTGTACTAAACTGAAATTGCAAAAAGTTTTTACTGCTATACAAGATAATGAACGAGGACAAATGAAAAATCTTCTGTGCATCATATGTATTTACTAGTATATAACACGTGTTTTCGGAGTACTTAAAAGACAGCTACGAAATGCTTTAAGTATCCTTATTATAGAGTTATACCATTCGGAATGTATAGAACGAGTAGGAAACAAGATATACACATAATACCGTATAAAGTTGTTTTAATATTTACTGAATACATTTTTATTAAAATCGCTTTTAACCTACTTATATTACAATAACTCCATGCATAAACATTTCTTAAATGTACCATTCGTTCAATATATAGTCGAATGGAAACTAAAGACCTATCCAGTGAAGTTTGGCCAAGACGTTATAGTTGTTTGTACCTGTCCTAAAGAGGAAACGATGGAACACATGGCATGGAAAATGTCCGCTACCGGACAAACCGGAGATACTATCGGGATGTACAACGTATCAACTGAAATGTCTAAATACAACCTTTTCGTAGAATACACGGAATCTGACGTGGTCTACAGCTTAGTTATTAAACAGTTTAATGTAACAGACCTTAATCATGTGTACAAATGTGAATTCGGGTTTCATGATGGCGCTGGTAATATTTCTATAAATGAAAAAGAATTTATTGGTAAGTGTAAACACTTACTGTAACTTTAATTTTTTCGAGCCAGTATGTTTGCTTTATCTAGACGAACACAATGAAGCTTTGTAAAGTGCTAACACACAGTGGAAACAGTAGAGTAACTGTAAATATTCCATCGAGTTTTGACAAGTTAGAGTTTTAAACTGCTAGTCTATAAGTAATATGTCTATCTACCTAATGATGTTAAATATGCTTTTTTAATTTGCAATCAAACACCTTCCTTTCTCTGAGCAACCTAGAAAGAATAATCACAACCTCACTATTTGGCGACTATAAGCAATAACGACAACACCGACCGACTGCAAAATATAGCTGCAGTTGTATTTGATATAGTCTTTCCATGTAAATGTAACTTTGGAACATTAACAAAACATATTGAATATGAATTACACCGATATAAGTACAATCTCTAAATGTTTTAACCATCCTATGGAAACAGTTGATTCTTCAGGAACGTTTCGAATTCTCAGTTACAAAACTCCACCCTTAGGTTGAACTGGAATTTCCCGATAATGTTCATTTCAATGAAGCTCGAAAAAAAACTCGATCCTTATGTAACAAATAGGTATCAATGCACTAATGCTTAACGTTATTGAAACGACGATTTTATAAGCACATTATAAGGAGTAAAAAAAATGTCAGGTTAAACGCGATTGGTCAATAATGATTGAAGTAAATATATTTTAGCATTTTTAGTATGAAAATACACAGTAAATTAGTTTAAACACATTTTAGAGGTAAAAAATCGAATTTCTAATACGTAAGGGCACCGAGAGGAAATTTAGAAAAAATAAGACTCCCGCTTTTTGACTCTTATTTTTGAGTCGGAAAAGCAATGCGGACATATATTTTCAATAGCACCAAATGAACCGCCTATTCTTTAATATAGGTAATATCTCTTAATTAAACATTAAAATGACTTCAACGAAATAATAATTGAATATGTTAACCCCATATGCAAAATATTGAAAGGCCAATGGTTCTTTGTTTTCTAAACTACCTTTGCAGACGATTTTTTTTATAAGTTAGATTTCTTGCCAGATGTAGTTCCGGTAATTCAACTCATTGCATTAAATGGATTAACATTTCATATAACATTTTCAATACATGAAGTCATTGTTCATGAAATAAGTTTGAATGCGAAGGAAATAACTGTTGGAAACTATGCCGGTGGGTTCTCTTTTATAATTGTTGGCCGTTATTTTGCAATTTAAAATAAAGTGTGCTGATGACATAATTAAGTGTTAAATCTCAGAGAATGATTGCCTTACATTTTGTGATTTCCAAAAGCAACATTTTCGTTACAATAGTTCGAATTTGTTAACATTTCACCGCAGAATAAATTATAGTTTAGCGTGAACAAAAAGATGTAAAAATTTGCTTATAATGCAAACAAATAGCACTTGTGTTACTTGATTATAATCTGTCGCAGATGCCTAGTACTGAACATATAAAATAATTTCATTTTATATCATTCTGTTGTAGCTCTGCCTTCAGATGATACAATAGAAAAGTACTTTTCCCTACAGAATGGAAGTGTGAATGCTTATATACAAATACCGCATGTGTACCCCCGACCAATATGTAAAGCTATTTTTAAGGTAAAAATTAAGGTTAATATTCAATAATTTGAGTTCACATCATCCGGTGGAACTTGTGTGCATGCGACAGTTGAAGATAATCGTCATCACGAATCAATTTGCTGCCCGTTTTGTACAATTACAAAACGGTTTTCAATCAACTAGCTTTTTTTGATGTCGACAGATCCTTGCACACCCCGCTCCCTTTGTGCAATCTTAAATGTGAAAATCATGTTATAATTTTTCACATTATATTGTCTGTATATGTTTTTTTCTCTAGATTTTATTTTTCCCTATTTTTGTAAGTAACATTTTTTGGTTTTGTTTTGATATAACAGGCATAGCTCCGTGGACTTGACACGAGTTTGGATTTGGTAGAACTACTTGTCCAGTGTCGAATAGTAAACAATTATTTGCTACCGATTAGCTAAAATAATTGAAAGCGTTTATAACTACATTACTTAAATCGGTCATGTTCTGATGAAACTTGTACGCCAATTAAAATAATAAATATTTCTTATTTGAGTACGTATATGTAAGAAGCGACTGAAATACAACATAATGGAAACACAATAGTATATTACATATAATTATTATTGTACGTGTTGTATATATCTTTCAATACTTTGGATTATACTTAAACTACGAATAATATATCGCTTGTTGCTTTCAGAACGTACCTATTACCAATATGTTAAATACTACATATGCAAGACAAGCACTATTCTATGCTGCAAGTATTAGAGTTCATTACAATACCAATGAATGTAAGGGGAACCTAGATATAATTTGTTTTATTGGAATGGAGAATATTACATTCACAAATCAGTTTGATGAATGTAGTCGTAAGTACACATGTAACTTCAACTTGTAAAATTAATGAAGAGATAAGTAAACTTGCTTGTCTTTGTTTTAAATTAAGCATTTCATATAACAATCACCATCTATTTCTAAGTTATGTGAGCAAAATTTGAGTTTGTACATTTTTCTTTAAAACGTTTTACGTCAATTGAACTACTTTGCGAATATGACAAACCAAACGCTATAAAATATATGATTAAGAGTTTTTACCGAAAGAAAAAGTTTATAATAAAAGGAATGTTTACCATGAAAAGTTCTTATGTACCAAATGTATTTTCAAGTCATTTTGCAATATGTATAAATATCCCTGATAAACATGTTTGTGTTTTCTTTTGAAACAGTTATTGATGAAAGCTCTACTTCTTCTGTTGTTTTTATTGTTGTACCTACGGTGATGGTTTTAGCTGCGAGTGTAGTTATCGCTTTCGCATGTAAGTCACTAGCCTTTGAGCTCACCTAAATGGAATTAAAAGTGAGATATTTTCTATATTTTCGTCTCGTCGTTCGCATGTTCACTAATGTTTTTCATAATGGTATAAGTGGTATTATTCAAATTATATCTCATTCTTGGCATTGTTTTCTAAACAGATCTAAATACTCTGGCAGTTTTAGAATTTCGTTTTGTTATATGTGGTTTAAGTGAGCGATGAAAGCTCACGGCAGCCTTAGTTGAATTAAATTTTCATCCCAGTACTTAAACTTTCATGCAATGCTGGAATAACATCAATATCTTACAACAACGGTATAACAGTCGTTTAGTTTTACTTCCAGATTGATTACAAAATTTTAAATAATAATTGTACATCGTCCGTCTAATTTGATTCCCGTACTTTTATCACATTAAACAGACTTGTTGAAAAGAATACAGAAAACATAATTTTTCTTAGATGGTCCATGTACTTAAACTATAATAATTTAAGAAAGATTAATATAATAATGTTGTTTTCAGAACTGTTCTTCTTTTTACTAGGTTACCGTTACCGTTTAAGGCGCCACAGAAATAACCAGAATGTTGCTTACATACCTACAAGAACAGTTTAGTCGTGCATGTAGGATTTAAACAAGTCGGTTAAATAATTGAAGTCTTACGTACATGTATTTTATAAATATCAATGCGACTTTTGTCAAATTTTAATCGCAAACAAGGCACTATTTCAGAAAAAAACATTCAGCATTCATATCATTTTTGAAAGTAACAATTAAAAACATAACAATGAAAGATATGATTTGATTCTACAAAAGTGGAAAAACTCGAGGCCTTACAACAACTAAAGACCAATTTAGTCTTTTGAAACACGTGTTGAAGTCTTGGGTATACAGTTGACTTACAAGGAAGAAGGCGAACACACTTGGTAGATCAAATATGGAACAAAACTTAACATTTGGCATGAAGTGTAGATAAGATAGTCTGGTATGTAGATGCTGCTGTAATAATTGTTCTGGAGCAGCCCAATTTAGTTGATGGTAACGTTGCGCACCTTTATAATAAAAAGCTCGTATTCTCGTCAGTATTGCAAAAAAGTTGTTATGATTCCTTGTTTTCTATAGTTTAATATTAAATTATTATTGTAATATAACAAGGTTCGAGATTAAACAGTCAAGCAATAAAATTAAACGGCAAAAAGAGTACTGCATTAAATGAATAGTTAAATAAAGCATGTTTGTTTAATTGCTCATAACCTGTTGCTCTGTGAAAAGTACTGGTCATATATACCCACATCTCAGTGCTGCAACAAATTAAGGATGTGTGGTTCGTATGCAGTTTTTACGAAGATGGTAACAGTTTCTGACTATCTGTGTTGATCGTCACCTTTGACCCGATGTTATTTTTACAGTTCTTGTCCGGTTTCTCAGATACATTGACTAGAGGTAGTGATTTGTGGATTGCAGAACACTGTCAGTGTGTCGGGATACCGAATTGAAGGTACCGTTGCACGTGTGCCCGCTCCGGAGAACACTATAAAGTAAAGCGACTGCATTCTGTGATCAACAGGACTGCACAACAACTCTGCATGAAGACAAAATTGAAAACGAATGAATTAAATACAAAATTTGGCATACCTTATTTAGGAATAGAAACGAATTTCACGTGCAACTGATCACGATTACCATACGCCAGTGGAGTGTTACAAATGCTGACAAAAAGCAACAACCATTAATGCATCTTGTAAGAAACTGTTTAATTTGGCGTTTCTTTGTTAGGAGAGTATAGAATATAACATCCAAGCCTACAATCAATTATAAATGCATCAGCAGAACTATTTACAAGTAGTTTAATTATACTCCCCAAATTAATAAAGGTATAATTCTACTTAAAACTTCATTTCAAATGTTTCGAAACGTATTCTGAATTAGATTATTTGTGTTGTCGCAAAAAAGAAGCATATTATTGTTGATATATTTCTGTTTTTATCGACAATTTACACTAATTGATGTAAAATGTGAAAGGAGATGAATGAAGTGTATTAAGTATCTATTTTTTGTATTTTTTGTGACCTGTAATTGGAATGTTATAAGACTTTTAAAAAAATAAAATGCAATATGTAAGAGATTGAAATTACACATATATTTTAAGAAGTTGCTGTATAGACAGAAGTTTTGCTTTACGGTTGTCTTTGCTATGAGAACTGAACAAGGTTGCAAAGTAATATTTTTACGGCCAAGATTAAATGTGCAAGAAAAGTTACATATTACAGAAACTAAATGATCTCTGTTTAATACAACAACTGGGTTACGACAAATTGACTTATGTTAAATAACGATTTTATTTTCATCACATTTAAACTTTACTCATTTATTCGAATTAAACGATCTAATATTTATTTTATATTGTTGCTTTATTTAAGCGTATTTTAGATAGCTTGAGGAATATATATACGTTAAGAAAGATATGCAAAACTACTTTGTATTATGACAAATCGAACAATTTGTTTAATTAAGCTAAAATTAAAATTTAATTAAAACACCTACTAACCTTTTACTTGCCCATCTTCTGGGTAATGAACATTCGATAATTAAATGTAAAAACAGTCATATGGTGGAACAAAGTCTAACTGATTCCAGTAATGTTTATGGTAAGTGACCTTGAATGTTTCGTTAACATAAATAACTTCACAGAAAGGTGAAAACATGTCAAGAATGTATGATTTTATGTTACAAGACCCAATATCGTGCCAATTTGATCTCATGGGCTATATTCCAAGCAGAACTCATACATATGAATGAAATGTCCAGTACCAGATATCGTTAATAAAAGCAAGACCCAGAAAATTAGTCATTAATTACCATTCCTTTGCTACTTCAGAACATTTAGAAAAACGTATTGGGGACTTTTCTGCATTTCTGTTGTGTCCCATTGTTTTACGTTTTTTTTATCAATACAAGCTACGATGTCAAAATTACCTTGTTGAATTGGTGACATAAATTTGTGCAATTATGCAACTCAACTTTTATAGCTTTATTTGAAGTTGTGTCATCATTAAAAAAGAATCATAGGAGTATTACATAAACAATAAGTCAAGGACAGACAAAACATGGTTAAAAAAGGAGGAACAACAACAAAACAAATAGACACACAACACAAAAACAAAAAAATTTAGTGACAGGAACCACACAACAATCTAGGTGCTCCGGTAGGACAAACGCAAAAAATCAATTGTGACACAGGTATTCCATAAAGCGAAACCGTCGACATATTTGTCAACGAATGACTTGTTCAACGTGGTTTTGTTAAAAAAATCTAATCTATAGGCTGTATTTGTTATTTTATCAAATTAATTCAGTTCACAATAACATCTTGATTTTACAAATCAAGAAACAAGAATGTACATGTAAAACGGAATTCAACAAAACTTGGTGTGTACACCATATGTAGTTTTGCATGTTACCAGGGCATTTTCGTCCTCAAATTTTGTGTGGGGGCTATCAGGGGTGGATCCAGAAGGGTCCTCCCTTTTGACGGAAAAATTTTGTTGGATATATAGGAAATCATTGAAGCATGACCAAAGTGGCCCCCCTTGGCCAGTCAGTGCTCCCTTTCGAAATTTTGGATCCGCCGCTGGCTTATTTTGGCCCTTTGAACTTAGAAATGTGCTGAAAATACCCATCAATTATCTTGTCAGCACAAATCCTCTGAAACTACTCAGTACTATACAAAATTTTAAGAAACTTGGTATGTAACTAGTACACCATATATGTAGTTTTGCATATTATCAGGAATTGTTGATTCCTAAATTTATATTGTATAGTTATGGCTCTTTGAACTTATAAATTTTCAGTAATCCTCAATAATCATGGTTTTCGCTTTAACTACCCTAAATTTACTCAACAAATTTTATGTAGTTTCGATATAACCAAGGAATGCTGATTGGTAGAGATTATGTCACACGCAATCTGATTGGCTAAAACTAGATTGAATTTCGAATTTCGAATCTCGATTTTCGAATTTCGAATCTCGAATCTCAAATTTCGAATCTCGAATATATAAGAACTATTCTGATTGGTAGACGATTATGTCACACGCAATCTGATTTGTTATAACTTTATTGAATTTCGAATTTCGAATCTCGAATCTCGAATTTCGATTCTCGAATTTCTAATGAGCCTTCTGGGCTTTCGTAATTCAGCGATTTTTCAATGACTTATATTTTTTACATTTACTTCTGTTCTATTCATTAGATATTCACCAAATCGTAACACAGAGCAAAATTTTATTTTAAAATAATATAAAAAAATGATGCATTTACATATTAAAAAGTTTGCATAAGGTATATTTAGATTAATAAATCCATACATAGTTCTTGTGTAAATTTCATAGTATGTAAAAATTGTAATGGAAAACCAAAATTGACATTCAAGAGAATATTATGAGAACCTAAGGTAACACATTTAATCTAATTATTGCAAGATTTACAGAATATACACAACAAGATTATTTACAATGTAAAGTTAAGTATTGTAAATGTTGTCGATGCACATTTTCGTGGTGCAAGTTCAATATCATGACAATATGAACATAATTAAAATCGCTTGGACGAATTTAAGTGAATTGCAGAAAATTTGCCTTGTTTTCTCGGGTGTTTCTTCCACACCATACACAACGAAAGATCTTTAAAACGATATATTAACATCCAAACCATTTATGAACCTTAATATTACGATATCCATTATCTTTGTATAATAAAACATTCGATCATATATTAGTCTGCGTGCATGCGTTTGTTTACAAAATAGAAATCTGTCGGAAACATCCAGTACCCGTATATTTCATTTTGACTAAATGATTCATTTGATGAATAAATATCTGAAAGTTGCAAAAAACAAACTTGAAGTTTTCTTAATCAGAAAAAAAATCTTTGACACATAGCTGCATCAACGTGTGTCTGAGTATCCATTCGAGCTTTGACAAGGCAACAACACATTTTGTTTCTACATCTACACCATTAAAGATAATTGAAAAATATCTTCCGAACATAGTAATACAATTAAAGTTGTTGCCAAGTAAACAAAAACATGCTAATGTACGCGGGTTCGTCTTCTAATCTTTTTCACAACCTCTACATCATCAAAGTCGTCCTCAGAATCATCAACATCAATACTCGACAGCCCACTAAATGACTTTGAGAAATCAACATCGGCGTAAGGACTTTTGCTGTCTATTCCACGAATGCTGTACCTGACGCCCTCCGTCTTTTTATCGAAACAAACATCGATGTAGTTTAAGTCTTTAATGTCCTATGAAATACACATATAAATTCATATGTCTGAATCTGGAGCTATACTAAGAAAACAAATAACCAATGATTTAATGAAATATATGTATGTGTAATAAAATTAATCAGGTTAAATAATTTAGCGCATGCCTTGACTTGAAAAAAGAAATAAGGACAACAAAAGTTTGTAATGTAAAATTCATAAAAATGAACATACTGTAACTTGTCTATTGAGATCTACGACTGGATCTTCATTGGAATCTCCGAAGACTGTATGCACATTTTCACCAACTACAACAATATGAAGATAAATTATATGTTTTGTGAAATAACTTATTATGAATGAAGTATGACAACAATATATACCATATATCTCGGAATTCACAGAAACTGTCCTAAAGTGGCAGTAAAACAAATTTTAATATTTGTAATTCTGAATGATTGCGAATACTCATAATACATACATAAGATAGTAAGTATACCTTTCTGTTTCTGGCTTACGATTGAATTTGGTTTTCTGTTCTGGCGAACTGAGTACGAAACACATTTTCCGATTGTAAGATTCGCTCGTCTATCGATTGAAGAGTAGATTGGTAGATCATTATGGCCGGTATTTATCGGTTGCACAGCATTATTTGGTAGTTCATGGTTAACAACACCTATACCAACGGAAACATTAAAAGTTACATATAATTTTAATATCGTCCAGCTAAAGTAAATTAAACATATAAAAGCTATGACCTTCCAGGTTTTTGCATTGACATTATTACATGTGCATCATCGTGCTTCGAGAGCTAAGACTATGAAACTATCACCACGAACCAAAGTCTCTTTACCCACAATGTATTGTCTTGGTATAGTGCGAATAGCTCTGCGTTATTTGCTTTTTCAGTACGAAATGATAAAATTTTTACACTTATTTTATGGACGTTTAAGAAAAATTATAATGTTTTTTCTTTCATTAAAGTTCAATGATATAAATTGACAAAATGTTTATATATCAGAGCGTGAAATAAAAGCTTGAAGCTTTAATAATTTTTAAATGCTCAATTTTCGTCCAATACTTTTGTTACAAGAAAACATGAATGCTGAAACTGATTTTGTCGTTAGGCGATGGTATATCTTTTGTACACGACATAACTTACCCTGTAATGAATACTTGCGTAACGACAGGTACGTTTCAAAACGACTGGAGATGGTTACACCTGAATTCGTCAATTTCGTATTTTCCGCCTCTTTATCATGCAAATGAGTTTATAAATGTTTATTAATCAAAGTTTTTACCTGCTTGCAATGTCTGGCATTTTAAACATCTGAAATGATTAATACAAAGTAAACTAAATTTAAGTTATTTTATTCTAAATAGTTAATACGTAATACACATCTAATTAGCATAACGTCTCTTTTAATGATAACCAAAACACAACTAACTTATTATTGCACAAATACTTCTTTACTTGTGGCTCGGGTCCATTAGAAATATAGCTTGTTATATTGACCAGCTGATTACGAGACTGTCAACACTGAATTCGGTTTTGATTATGATCTTAATTTTATGGAAGCTTATATTCACCATCTGCAGTTTAAACTTAGTGGTCTTATATACAATACAATGCATAAAATTAGGAAATCTTCACTAGTCGGACTTAATAGGCTGCGATCAGAAACCATGCAATCTAATACCGCAAAATGACAACAACTGAGTAAATGGTGAGCAAATATGATTTCAATAGTACCACATTAAAAACCAGCCACTTACAATTCATGCAAACTGAATTAAATATTATTCCGCTTATATTAGCTCACTATGTATATTAAATATGAAATGATTAAGTAGTGCAATGGTGTTTTGATAAATTCATATTTATTCTCTGCTGTTGTTTTAAATGGAAACTACACTCAAAACACGAATCTCAATATTATCACCATGTCTGTTGACACATTTTGACAGGAACATTAGACGTGTAACAAATCTAATTTTAAGCTTTTTTTATTTATACTAACGCAAAATATATTACACCATTGTCAATGTGCCTATCGCAATATACATTTTTAACAAAACTACGAGTTTTGCGATTTTACGTTTTTAACACTTCCTTCTATTCTGCTAAAAATCTGTTTCTAATTTTTTCCATGACACTTAGTGATAAATAAATTTACAATTATATTAAAACCACTACTGAGGATTCACATTATACCTGATAGTTTTGAAAAGTCATTATATTCTGCAAAAATTTATTTTTAATCGCAATTTTTTCTTTTGTAGAACTAAAAAAGGTTTTAACTCTTGAAAGAGAATAATATAATTCAAGGAATATCTGCTAAAGTTAGTCAATCCAAACAGGAAGTATTTGTTTACAGAACATATAGTCCTAATCAGGAATTGTATTACGTGACATAATACACATGTTCTAAAATTACTTGTTTTAAAGTTTAATGTTACTGCATTGATTTGAAAACGTATTAGCAAGATTACGTTTTCCAAAGCAAAGAAAATTCCGTAAGATAAAAGCATTAGTTTGTTATTCTTAATTTGAAATAGCATTGAACATGTTGAAACAGATAAACAAACAAATATATGCAGAGAAAACCAAACTGCATTAAATTTCTTAATTAGTGCAGAAATATTAGCAAGACTACGCATTTAATGGCAAGGCAAATGCCACAAAATATTGTTATTTTATGAGCATCAATATGTTTATTCTTAATTTGAAATATACATATATAATGTCGTTTAATTAGAAAGGCAATATATAACAGTTTTTTTTTAAAATTCCAGTTTATTTACCCTAGGCTCCTTTTCAAAAAGTCTAAGATATAAAAATAATATGTAATTGATCGAATATAGTATGTACAACAAAGCTAGATGTATTGATCACGTAGTATTGATAATGTGATAAATTTACTTTTACAGAAATTTTATATTAACAAGTAACAAATGCTAACAGTTAGTTTTCCGACAATGTATATTGCAAAATAATGCACAATTATTTCTTTAAACCAGCACTTATAAGATTCTTTAATTACAATTATGTATGTTTAAGTTGTGCAGATGTGGATAATAGCAAGCAGTCGTAGATCAACTGCAACAATAAGCGAAACTATCTGTACTTGTCCAAATTTACAAACTGTATATTGTCAGCTAATTGCTTCATTTTTCTAACTCGTCATGAATATAGCCATCTTTATGGCAAAATTATCTAAAACGTAAAAACCTACCAAAACGCCAATAGATAACAACTGCTATAACAACAATTGCAACAAAAATGACAAGAATGACACCGTATATTACATCCGAGTTTGAAGCTGGTTCTGCAAAATAGGCATAATTGTTTATTATTTCTGTTATAGTTTGGAGATTATCTCAAACGTGTTTACTATCTGTTTAAATATTAATTTGCTAAAATCGAAAACGTTTATTTCCTACGTTATTTTATATTAAGTAGTTTCCGCAGCTCCAGTTCAAATGAAGTTCTTATCTTGAGTCGTGTTGCTTATTTTAAGTCTTTGCTTGAGGTAAATACTTTCGCAACATAACTGAATATAATTGATATGTGCTATATGAGATGTTGCTACCTACAAACATCTTCTAATCAAGCTTTAGAAAATATTCAAGCCTACTCTTAGCAATTATTCAGGTGTACACCAGCTTTTAAACTTCAGGACTGCGAAGAAAATTATTGGCTTAGCCGAAATCAATAGATTTCGAGTATATTTTCGATCTGTAAAATTAAAGTTCTGCATTTTCGTATATTTTTACATTTTTCTACATTGGTGTAAATTTTACTGTGGTTCGGTTAATTTATTTCACCTATTTCAAACATTTGTTTTACAACGGACTAACTGAAATATACGTCATTTGTGTCGATGAAATACTCTTGAAAAGTGTATTAAAACAAAACAGGTAATTAATGAGTCTTTACTTGTTAAAAACAAAAAAATCAATTTTTGTAGTTTTAATCGCACTTACCAGTGGAAATCAATTTTACGGTGTAGTTTCTGCTGCCAATTAGGTTATTAACAATTATAGTGTAATATTTGAATTCCTCAGCAGGCTTAATCTCTACAGGTATGGTCAATATGTATCCTTTCACATGAACAGTTTTGCCATACATTGTGTCTGTTAGTTCCCCAAATTGTACATCTATATTATGAATATCAATCGAACTATTTGTTTCCAAAACGTCAATACTGGTAAACTTTGGAAAGCTAACTACATTTACTTTGATTTTAGTCATTTTGCCATGGATTCCATACTGTGTCATTTTATTACCTGTTACAAAATGTGGTTTGCCTGGAAATGGGAATATAGCCATGATTTGATATAACTAATATGTTACAACCTCTATTACAATACAACACCTTGTGCAAAAAATAAATTATTTCAATATACTTTTTTGTATAAGGCGCTGGCTTGATCTCTTATTGCAACAACTGCTACTGCAATACAACATCTATTGCTATAAAGTTTTTATTGCAATGGAGTTACAACAATGTAGAAAGGCTAGACGCGGAGGTGTTATGCTGCTGTTTAAAAAATAATCGTACAGAATCATGGGGGAAATTTTAGATGCACGCAAAATGAAAATGAAGCAAAATATGTTAAAAACAGATAGAATCAAAACATGCATTATCTTATGATTGAACTGTTTTATCAAATTCCCAATACGACTGTGTATTCTGCGATATTTCACCGATGAGCGGCTCAACTGGTTGGATGATCGTAACTATTTTGCTCATAATTGGTAGGATGGGTTAGTTGTAACGTTGCATTTTTTTCACCCATAACAACTGTTCACGTCGGAAAGGAATAAAACAAATTCTGCTCAAGCGGGTATCGAAATATTAAGCACAGAATCATTAGAGAAGTTGAGTTAAAAATTAATTCATATCAACTTTGTGTATGTTTTTGTTTGCTTGAAAGTTTTTAACTCTACTTTCAACAATCTTTCAGGTATATCATGACATCCAGTTTTTACTGGAGAGAAAGCCGTAGTACCCAGAGAAAACCCCAAATGCGATAGGAAAACTAATAATCATTGTCAATTAAAATTGGATTCGAAACCACATCCTCAGTGTTGAAAAGACTACGTGACTAATAGTAGTAACTACACTACCTTGGCCACTCTGCCACCGAGGCCCTACCAACACTCTATGTAATATCAATGTAATAACAATCTGGCCAGAAACTTGCATGTTTACACTTAAATTAAAAAGCTATCGTTGAATTTTTGCTATTTTGAACTCTAACCTACTACGACACTTATTATTACTTTATTGACATGTGAATAAGAACTTACCCTCTGCATTTAAATTATATTGTTCTGTAATAATTTCTGTGCCACTTGAAACCTGACAGATATAGATTCCTCTGTCATGATGACGGTCGGTTTCTTCTGAATGAAATGGTAGCGTTATACGTCCATTCCCATTATCTAGGATATACCGAACATGATCATTAAAGTCAGTTTTGTGTTCCCATCTACAAAATCTGTAATTTGTGGGCACGCCACTTGGTGTACATCTTAATTCTCTTTTCGTTTTCAAAAACGTTATAAAAATGTCTGTAATATAATACAGAATGTATTAATATAAACATCTAGCAACCGTTACATCATTGTAAATTATTTATAAAAGTATGTTCGAAATGATTTCCTCTCAAATCCGTCATCTATTAGTTCAGCCGAAAGTGAGAAATTTGAAATGTTTCATTTAGTAAATTATGTGATATTAATAGAAACTAAAGTTACATCCTTGAATTGAGTATTACTAGACAAACAATGTTGTCATTTTTATTTTAAAAGTCAACGAGTCTTTATATATTCCTACTTGTTTACTTTTAAAAATTTTGCTTTTATATTAAACCATAAACAATGATGTACGTACACATAAAGACTACTTTTATCTCAGCCACTTCAACTCCTATACGACTTTCAGCTTTGCATTGATAATGACCAGCATGTGTTTTATTAGTCTTTTCCATTCTGTAGATTTGGTTAACTTCAATAGAGCCCTCCTTATGCGGTTGTCTAATACCTAAACGTGTCCAAGATATATTTATATCTCTGTCATGGCAGGTGACATAACAATTCAATGTCAGTTCTTCACCTTCCTTTACGTAAACCACTGGTCCAGGTGCAATCTTAATAGCAGGACTGCCTAAGTGATAATAAGTATCAAATTTTAAATAACGTTTCAATATATGTTTAAATACCACTTCAAAAGTCCATTTTTCGAAAGTAGCCTAATTATCAAACATTATGGCCAATTTGTTAGCCTTTGTCATGTTTAAGTAATTACATATATAATTTATAGTTTACTTACAATAAATATACAGTCGTACAGACTCACTGACTTCTATTAAATTATTGTTTGTTCTACATGTTACGGTATTCAAATGATCGGCTCGTTGGGGTACAAAACTGTAGGTTAACGAATTTGGTCCGCCTGTTGTAACCAATGAATTATTTTTGAACAACGAGATACTTTCATTTAAAAAGCCACCACTAATATGACACGTTATGTTCATTGTTCGATTTTCGCTTCCATAAAGTGCATTTGTACTATCAGCATCCAATATTGTTATGTCTGAAATGTAATAGAATATTAATATTCAATGTACGAATTGCAAATAAGTTTAAGTAGAAAACATTATAGGAAAACTAACGATAATGTTAACAACATATACAGTTGTAGGTATTGCATGCGATGAATATAAATATAACATCGCAATTAATCCGAAGTATTCCGAACTTTAAACATATTACCCTAACTTGTGATACAGACGAATAACGTCTAAAAATAATGCAGAAATAAAGCAGCAATGCAATATGTATAAATATGAAAAAGGTTTTTTCGCGAATAATTTCATTATTAATTAATTTATGATATATATATACATTACATATAAATGAATAATGATCTACTTTAATGATTGAACGATATGTAATCACCAAACGTACCTAAAATGCGAACGTCAACTGTTTCCACTCTATATTGACTGTTGTGAACTTCGTAAGAGCAAGTATAAATACCAACATCCTCCTTGACAAAAGGTTTTATTTGCAAATTATAGTGTCTTTGTTCAGATTTCTCATTTACAAGAATTGTTAGTCTACTATATATAGTATAATTTAGGTTTGTATTTATTCGATTTCCAGAAGTATATACATTTAAATCTGGACCATTCCAACTACTTCGAATCGCGAATGTGGCATCACAAAATAAGGTCACCGTTTCATTCTCTGTCACAAATCTATAGTTTATTGCATTTGCAAAATCTGAAAACAAATAAGTCATTAGTTGGCATTTGTAAATTTGTTTCACTACCCCTACTTTGTAAAAGTTTTACCAAAATGAGAAAAACTATTCACTCTTTCTATGTGTCGTGTTTTGACAACAGGTACACCATTGCTCAGTGGTTTATACCAAACGATTTATAATGACAACAGTGTGTGATACAAGGACATCTGCTATACGGTTTAATATGTATTAAAGGTTCAATGTTGCATTTTGGAAATCTCCATACAATCACTTAGCATACAATTAGTCATGATATTTATTTAAATTAAATACTGAAGGATAACCAACATGATCATTGTTTTTATAAAAATACGTAATTGCACTTAACCAACAATTACAATAACTTATTGGCCATTTCATTACGTTAAAAAATGTAAAAGCTACTTACTTGTGCTGGTGAGAAGAATAATTAATTCTATCATAAGATGCATCATTTTCTACAAAAATGAACGTAATGTATGTATTATCATGGTTTTTATTAGGGTCGGGTTACTCACTTGCTGCTGTTGTGTTTTTGGCTTTTAAATGTTATATATGATTCAAGATGCTTCTATTTAACAGAAATTGTGACTCTATTTCTATGAATAAAATGTGACGCCATAATAGTCGTGACGTTAGGGACTATATTTTATGGTCAAAATGCTTTGTTGAATATTCAAAAAATGTTTCAGGTTGGTTTTCGCTCTTTTATACTTCTAAATTTCAGATAAACTTATTACATACATTTAAGTGCAAGTACAACTACCAGTATCACACCTCGACAGTTGCATATATGACGCATCACAACTCGACGCTACCCGTCTCGTGGTTATACATATGTACACAACTGTCACGACGTGATAGAGGTAGTTGTACCTACACATAATGTATGTTATATGTATTTACCTAAAATTAAGTATGTATTTTGTCAGAATCTCAATATTAGCGATTGATTCAACCTGATTGATACAAAACATTGTATCGTCCATATATATATGTGATACATGATGAATGTTATAACTAATGCGATGGTAAAACATTTTTATGAATGAACTATGATATCATAATTCGTAAGACTGTATGAACTGTATTTTATGTAAAAATGCTTCGTTGATTATTAAAATAAAAAAAAAATCCAAACAAAATTTCGTTCATGATAACTGATTATTTTCGCCATATCTCCCCTTACTTGTAACTATGAATTATAATTTTAAACATGCTTGACTATATCAGGTGCTGCTAAATCATTAATACAGAGCTAGGTATTGTTATTTGTGGTTACAATACGGTCAAAGTTTAATATAAAAATGTAAAGGAAAATCTGGTCAAAATTTGGCGATCTTTTTGGAATCCGCTCAAGTTTGATCAGTTCATTATTTGAAGAAATGAATAACGGCAAAAATAAATCTACGACTAGTTCAATTTAAAAAGTGATTTTATTTGGTGTTTTATAAAATTTTGTTAACGAATCTTTCAGCAATGTTTCAACTATCGTCTACCAGCTTTTATTATTGGAGAGAAGACGGAGTTACAGGAGAAAAGCTCCGACTTTACCTCAGGGAGACTTTCAATCTTTGTTAACTAGTACATGTATGCATTCTAATAAGAATTGTCTAAGCAGATTCAAATATACAGTTTTTCACACAAAACCTCTGACTTAGAAATGATTTACTTTCAGTTGTTTCAGTTTTTTATATTCTAAACTTGTACATAAATTTATGTATGAAGATGTGATCTTATATTAAATGTAACCGGCATACTTGACTAGAATATTAAACTCTCCAAATAATAATTATAAGAAAAAGAACATCAAAAACAAAAACAATAAGTAAATAACCATAATTAACAAAATAAATAGCAATCTTACCAGGAAGAATCATTGAGTTGTAATAAAAATTTCCTTAATGGCATGAACATGTTGGAAGGTTGGACAAATAAATAAAATTGTGTAAATCATCAGTTTGAAATGGAGGAAGGAAATACATGGGCAAGGTTTATAGTATTTGTCAAAGTTCATAAAGTAAATAACCATTGTATGAGTGTAAAATGGGAAATGACCATTTTATCTCTATCGAAAGTGAACGTGTTTCGCAGAACGAGGTATTTTCTGAGTTTGTCAGGTTTTGTTTTTACACGTCAGTCACAATGCATCCGTTAAAGAGGAGTTCTCATTCAAATAAAGTAACATCTTATTTTACTCATATGTGTATCTTAATCTAACCACCAGTGAAGATATTAGGTCTTGGTTTGTGTAGCATTAGCAAATTATTTGCGTTTTACACGTCATGTGTAATGTTGTGACAAAAGGTCTAACATAAAAAGCGATTGTTGTGGGCTTATATCTCGAACTACTCTTACAAATCAACAGGCTTCTTACTAACCAGATATATAAACCGTCGTTTCGAATTGATCGATGGTTCGTTTGTTAACTTGTTCTCGTCCTAAATATATCTGAAATACTGCTCACTGGATGCCATCCATGCATTCATTTAATCAATCATAATCATACTTTACTTAGTCATATTTATGAGATAAGTATCCCGAAAAAACATATTCAATTTAGATCTTAATTTTAATTGCAGCATCTTCATCTTTCTTGTTTATTCGTTTAATGCTGACTTATATAGCAGATTTGGTGCGGAATTCCATATTGTAACATTTTGTTTTAATTTATGTGCATGAATGTTCGTTTGTTAAATACTTAAGAATGTCATCTTAAAATAACTTTGATCTTTCCTCTATCAAATACCATTGCTCGGTACCATACATTTTGCGACTATATTTATTTTAATTTGCAGTTGCCCCTACACAGTCTCTATATATTTATCAATATATAAAGTATATATCAATTTATCTGTGTCTTTGACAGGTTATCTCGACCCATTAAGATTTCGATGGAGAAGAATGCTTAGGGGAGAAATGCATGTGTGTCACATGGCCGTTTTTTAATAGTCTTGTCCGCCCAATACTATTATCGAAACATCGAAAAGATGTGAATTTGTCTTTAGTCGTGTTTTAAAACAGGCAATTCAATATTTAGAACAAAAACCAATCTACATGAATTGGCGTAACTTTTTACTGCAACAATTTAGTTCGAAATTGCAATGCCAATGTATATCAAGAATAGATGACTAACCACTCGGTCACTGCTTTTTTGAAAAGGAAACCTCTTTTGTAATACATTAAAATATGTAGAGCTCTGTAACAAACTGTAAATATTATTATATGTGTTTATTAGTTATTTTCTAACTACTCTTCAATGGTTATTAGAAATATGCAGCTCACTTTTTTATTGTCATGGATTGTTAAGGTATTTATAAACCGTTGCCAACAAATTTACCTTTTTCACAAAATAACTCGTCTATCAGGCCTTACATGTAATTAGACATGTAAATCAGTGCAATAAAGCAGTTTTCATAGACTGAAATTTGGATATTTTGTGAAATATCAAAATCGTCAAACGTACTTTGCAATTGTTCAGGTAAGACGTGTATTTATAGTTTCTTTGGGAGTTTATTCTACTTGTCATTTTTTATGTCGAACAGACCTGCAGTTTATTCTCCACGTGGCCATTGAATGTATAGGATACATTAAATCGACGGTTAAATTATTATTAAATTTTGGGTTAGTTTAATTATTACAATGGATTTTCCATCTAGTCGTAACTCGGTGTCCTCGAGATAATGTCACAAGTAGATCAGTCACTGTGCGTCTCAGTTAACGTGGACAGAGGTCTTTCCCAAAACTATCTAAGAAAATTACTTTGATATAGCATACTACGACCAACATTTTGAAAAGGTAGCAAAAAGTACACAATATTCTTTATATGAAGTTTGGCGAAGTAACCGAAAACTTGAGTGGTATTAATCAGAATTGTTTGTGGTAATAAGCAGAAGTTGGTATCGTCCCCCTTAAAACTCGAATTCTGTATTTTATTACCGAATAATGTTGTAAAATGTCCGTTACTCCCAATTAATTTATTTGCGTGAACTTTGCATGGAGCAGTACATTTTCGATTCATTAATATTGATATTCTGTTTGTATTATTCCGTGTTAGGAAAACATCACGTGATAAATTTATCTTGTGGAATAACCTGGTGTGTTACGCGTGGAATTATGGTGCGGAAAAAATACAAGCAAAATAAACAGACATCTTCGATCTTGACAGGATAAATATATTTAAGATTATTTTTAACTTAAATTTAATGTAAGCGTATTGTGTTTGAATTTTGACTTTTGTTTGTTTACATAATTCGTTTTCATGTTCATTTATTTGTTTTAATTTTGTTGTTATAATGAAACATTATTATGCATTTGTTTCTATAAATTCTGGTCAACTGCCAATTCAACTATCCTTCGACTTTGCAAACTCCTAATAAGGAGCTCAAAATGTTTGCAATCGACATTAACTTTCACAAAAATGATCCGAACGTTTTCACTTGCAAGATTTGTTGAAATAGAACTTTCTTGCATTTGTAATCAAGATACCTTCAGTGTGAAAACCCCAAATCGTTTTTCGATTTCCTGGAACAAATTTGTGTGCATACAATATTTAAGCAGATATAACTCACATCATTAGTCAGCACAATTTATCGAACAAGTGCTAAATAAAACCAAACAGATATTAACATTAGGTTTAACCTCATTGTAACAGTTGTTTGTAATAAGTACATTGAGTAGACTTAGTTTTAGCAATATTATTAGCAGGAAAAACATATTTCCATTCGTACATATAAACGACGGAAGAAAACGGTTCGGAAGTTTTGGATGAGTTTTCACACACCACGACACCAGTCTGGAAGACTTTGTACGCCTTTACACAGAGAAATTAGGTCTTATTTCTGTACCTCTGGGGTTTCTATGAGTTATAACCTTAAAACAAGATATGTCGAAAATAGGTGACCTTGCCCTTATTGAGTAATGTCTGAATATCTTTTGTTCATGGAATTATGATTATACCCCATAGTGAAGACTGTAGGTCTTTAGTGGTATGGTTTTGAAATATGGAAACTGTTTAACATTTAATTTGATATTTCTTATACTTTAGTGTTCTTTCATACTTAACAAAAACGTACGAAAAACAAATTATAACGTTCTGTTTTTATTATTTGAAGCTTCACAAACATTTCTAATTTTCATAGTGCCATAACTTCGATCAAAATCAACATAACGTCTGTAATAAGTGATAATGTTTTGTCAAAAACAGAGAAATTTTGTTGCTACACAAGAAAACAACAAAGTTTTGAAAATAGTATAATATCAAAGGCTCCCGGGAGCTTATAATCACTAATCTAGAAGACATAAAATCATTTTGCACTATCGGGATGTAAAAAAGGCAATGCAAGAGAACTACAACACCAGCAAGATTTAAAATTAATGAACATTTGCTCACTCCCTACCCAAACAAAAAATAGCCATCAAATGGCATTAATCCACAAGACTTAGTGAGATATAAAAAGATTCATGCGCTGCTTTCTTATAGAATTTGTTTAAAACGCTATTATTGCAATGAGAAATGTATGTGGCTTTAATTTGAAATAGCCGGCAATAGATACTTAATATCCTTACTCGATATCTAAATATTGTTCACTACATTATTACATATCTATTAAACAAGCAGTATATCGAAGGTACATATACAAAAATCACGATCGGTTTGCCCTTACTAACTATAATTCTCCTTATTTGAGAAAGTTATTTTTCAGGAATGATTTACTGTAGTTTCTTTTTTATGAATATTGCTATCATATTGTTATTAATTGTTTTTAGTTTATAAGAAATAGAGTGCTATCATTGTAAACTTAATGCGCCAATTTTATTATTAGACGGAGAAAATACGCATTATTTACCTAGGTATTAATAAGAGAGATAATCAAATATAAGTTAAAATGTGCAAGCCGGAAACTTCTCTTACACTCATTTATATTCTAATTGAGGTTGAGTTTTGTCGGGGACCAGCATTTTATTCCTTTTTTTATTAGTTATAGGCTTCTTGATTGATGCAAATAAAGTTTTATAACACATCAGTAAATAATCAATGTTTTAAATCATCTGTTGAAATAACCATGTCACAACTCAATATTAAAAGTATGTAAATTCCTGTTTTAAAAATAAACTGAATTGCGCGAGTGTTATTTATAAACCAAAAAAAACCCGAAGTTCTGATTATAATATGATGAGGTTCCCTATTCAAATGAACTTAGAGAGGTATTCGCAAGACATCAAGTGAGAAGATATCCTTGTATGCTTAAACAAGAGACATTTGGAAAATAAAACTAATAGAGCGCTAATGTGTAAATGTTAACACATGGACATAAATACTTGATAGAACAACATAATGGTAAGAAATATTTATTGCTATTTTAGACATTCATATAATACAAAGTTTGAATCTATTTAAATGTTTTTATCACACATATCTGTGTGAGTAACTCTATAAACACCTTTTAAAAATAAACAGGTAATTTCTTTGGAAATAAAAATGCGATGACAATATGCTGGCAATTGCATTCTATTTTAATGCCAGAAACAATCTCTTGTTGGTGTCAGATTGTTAACATCAAGACAGGAGATGTTTTTGTTATCGATATGATTGTGAATTATGTGTACTTTTCACTATTTATTTCAATTCATTCAAATGCTTAAATGTTGTTAAGTCTACAATTGAGTTTCCCTTTATGCAGTGGGGTGCTCTGTTTGGTCATAATATTGTACTTATCATAAATCTAAACTAGCTTTGCATAGTATAGCCAAAAGCGAAATATAAATTAAATGCAAACAAGCGTATAAAGGGTTGACTGAAAATTTTAATTATGCAATACTTATTTATAGAGTTTTAATCTCACTGATCATTGTGTATAGTTTCTATTTATCTTTATTTACATCTCTCATGTCTTTCATCGATATCCTAGATTTTTATGGGATATAATGAACGTAGAATCTTTCTTTGAATTTCTCTATGAAAGCGGCAGCCATGACGACTTCCACAGTAAACATTACAAAGAGTAATTTAAATCAACAAAAGTACATTCTGAACGATTTAAATCAGACCCTGGCTTTTTTATAAAATGAAATAAAATGTAAATATTAGAATTGTTTGCATTTTTAGAAGTTTTATTGACGTACGAAACCGGTTTTTATCATAGAGCACCGCGCTTGATTGCAAATGCATTGAATTCTTAAACGAAACGCAACCAATATAAATTAAAGGGTAATACCTTTAATAATAGTTTAAATTTAGGACCAATTGAATGAATGGTAGATAACATTCTGTTGATCGTATTTGTATAAAGGATTACTTTTAATCTGTTATTATTGAACGAAATAAGCCAACAACATGTTTGACACCTATATTTATGTTCGAGTCATCACGGCCATTTTAAATGGATGTTTGCTTCAAAAATCAAGAACGTTATCTAAATGATTATTCACGCCAACTTTGATTTAAAGTCGCATTTTGGTTTTATAGAGGACGATATTTAAAACAACTATGAACAATAAAGTACGTCAATTGAAATTAACAGTTATCTGAAAACTACCTAAAAACATAAAATATCTAATAGAACTGTAAATATCAAGCGAGTACAGTTGTTCAAATAATGAATTTCAAAAACATATTTGAAATTAAAAATGTGTAAAGAAATCGATATACAATAATAAATAGTCAAGATACAAATCAACGTTAAATGTATCAGATCCTGAAAACTTAGTTTATATATGTCAAAATAATTAAACTATACTTAAACATTTTATAATTGGATGTGCAAAATCCTGTTTCAAAAATGTTATTACGTGTAAGTTTGTAAATTACATTTTTAATAATTGGGAAAATGATATTTAACATAGTATTGTTGATGTAAATGTAAACGAAAACTATCCCAAGTATCCAAATAAAAAGAATTCGCAAAATAATGGTTACTTTGAATTCAGTTTAAAAATATATATAGAGAAAAAATATGTTTTTTAATAAACACAAATAATGAAATACTTAATGTTATTTCAATTTAATGTCAGCAAGGTTATTTTAAGATAAGACAAACATATTATATAAACGTATACCATTAAGCATATTTGAGCAAGAATAATAAAATAAAAGAGTTCTTGTGTATTTACTATTTATATTTTTGAACCATAACATCTCTGACTCTTTGCATTATTGTTACTAATTGATGCGAAGTCTTCAATCGTTCTTCTTAAAAATTACAATGTTGCTCAATTACAAGTTGTGGAATAAAACTTATAACTGTGACGTTACACTGCTTAAAGTTACATGCATGTATTAGGGTTAATATTCTTCAAATATTATATAAATTTATGTCCAAATTAATCAGCATATATTTCAGATTCATAATAACACATAATTAACTTACGAGATTTAGCCCAGTTATTGTTAGTTTCGTAAGTAGATGTAAGGCAATTCAAATGCATGTCTGATTTGTAAGGAAGAGATGCCAAAAAGGGACGACTGGCAGAATGGCAAAACAACGTTACAATCTTAATGATCTCAAAACGATATTAACATTCTAAACAATTCTACTAAAGCTCCTGAAATTTTGACATGCATGTCATACATGAAATTTAAAAGGACAAAGCAATTCAAATAATAGTTGTTTCATAAATGTTAATGTGCATTAACAAATTAAATATCATATTACAACGATATAAAATGAGTGTATTGAGACTCAGATCCCGGGAACACGTTATTTTACTGTTCACGCCCTCGTTACTGTCTTTTAAATTGTTTTCCAATAATTTGTTGTGCATTATGTTCTGTTTTAATTAATTGTATTTGTATAGATTTTATAGATTATTAGACAGATTATATTATCTCGTAATATTGCGTTCCAATTTTGACTTACATTCTTGTTATGATGATTTAATAATTCATCAGATGACATTTTATCTTATAATAACGATTCATTTTCGCGCGGTTAAAACTGTGTTCTGGACTAGTGCACACGAGAATTGATGGCGAAAAAACACATACAACACATACAGAATAATAATGACTTCAACTGCGTATGTGAACTAAAAATTTACTTCTGACCAGTCACTGCAATTAAAAAGATTTACCGTACTGTTTATACTATCCCTTATGATCAAGGGATGCATTGGCAACTGAACAAACCTCCTATTCCTAAGTGTAACGCTACAACAAAAACTAATACTGACAAGACGGCGCCTATAAAAAGGTCAATACTAATTTTAAGTGCCACAAGGAATCATGGATGTATGAACTATTCTTGACAGCGCTTAACCAAGACCTGGTCAAAGAAATGAAAGCAGTGCCAGGTACTCGTTACTTTGTCAAATATCGCATACAAATAGCAATTTGGAGTTAAGTCTTATGTCGGGAAGTGGCAACAGCGAAGAAGATATTGACTAAATGTTCCATTGGAGTGGCAAAACCACACCAACAATAGCGAGGCATGTGTTATAAATAACGATCGTCTAAGTGTACCTCTAATTGCAACTGCTCCTATTCTCGTCCTCAATGACCTGTTTTGTACTCTTATGAGTTCATAGAATGCGTGCTGAAGGAGAAAGGAAAGACACTGACCCACCCACACCTTTCAAATCTAAAAAAGTGAAACAATTCCTGCATTGTCAGCAACAATCGTCTCGTCAGTACTAGGCTGTGGCACGATATATACGTCTTTTTTGACGTACTGTATTTCCTTTTGTAGTGTTTGTGTATTGTTTGTTTCCATGCGTAACTAGTTTTGTACAAATATCAAATTCATTTAAAATAAAATAACTGATTAGAGAAGCGATTTAATAATTTGCACAGATAGCCTAAATCTTTATAAAATTATATTTGTATTTTTACACGAGTGCGTAAAAAGTAAATTTAAAGTATCGCTTTGCTGAGTGGCAACACCGTGTTAAAGGTAGTATATTTCTTGAATTATAACAATACATTTCTTTTGATATTGAAATGGGTCTGAATTCTGGAGACGGATGCTATAAGCAATACAACTATTTGCCAATGTTGTATAAAGGATTAAAGGATCAAACATGTCGTTGTTCGTCTTTGCTATTCGCTCTATGCAATGACGGTATTTATGATTTGGTTGTAGCCAATAACAATAATTCACTTTAAAACAGTATAATTCAGTGCTTTGCTCATTTGTGTAAAGGTTTCATCACGAACCCCCTTCATTATTTATGGCGAACAAGTGATAGATAAGCTTTTATTTATTTTTTAAGTTTGATGTCTTTTTAAAAAACCTCTAAGTTTTGTTGTCATTTGATATTATGATATCTATGTATTGTGTCCATTTTATGTTTGATTGAAAGGGGATCCAAGTCCGAGTTTGTAATTGTGCAGGATTTAGTCATGTGTTTTTATTCCTTTTCTTTTTTTAAATAAATAATACTATACATTAGAGATGATAGAACGACACCCGCCAGTCACTTCCCATTGCCAGTTGTACCAGACGAAATGGAATACCAGTAACTAACAATAAAGCTTTAAGAAGACACTATAATTGATCAAACAGTCTGGGTTTACTATGGACAAAGAAATCTAGGAAGTCAATAATATAAAAAGTGAGACAGAATTCTTGGTTACCCTTGAGATATCTGGGAGGAATAGCTGATAATATTCCATAGATAAATTATGTCTGGGTAAGATAGGAGAGAAATATCGTAACCTACGTTAGTGTGCAATATGATGTTTTAAATTTGATAGAGTAGTATGCGCTGTAGACTAGATACAAAGTTTCTTCATAGTAAATAATAATGAGGTCAGTTTACATCTTGCTTTGATGCAAATTTTTGTGTAAATAAAATACCAGTTTAATTTCACAGGATATTGGATGTCTGAAGCCATACTGTAGATCAAAGAGTTTGTTATTTGTTCCTAAGTTGTCCATTCAGATAAAGGCGACGTTTGCTTCTACATCTACAGATGATATACAGCTTGTTCCTTACAATATTTAAAATTGGAACAGCTTAGACTTGTAATTTATTGAGTGTTTTGCCACTGATGTTGCTTTATGCCATGTGGTTTTTGGTTTTGAATGATTGTTAGAAGTCTTATCTATTGCAGTTGTTGCAGTTATTGTTAAGGCTATTATATTTTCAAACATGGATTGTATGCTGTTATCTTCTCATTTTGTAATTTGTGTATTTGGCGGTTGTATCTATCGATGTGATTTTATTTTAAAATTTTCCATAACTGTGATGTATTCATAGTAGTCACTGCTAAACATTAAATACTGTGTCACTGATGCTTTTTATATTAAATGAAGTATGCTATGTTTAAAAATGTTCTATTTTTCTTATATCAGACCTTGTAATGGTGCTTTAAGTTTGTATGTTTGTTTGTTTGTTTGATAGTGTTTAACGCCACTTTCAGCAATTTTTCAGCTATATCATGGCGTCCAGTTTTTATTGGGGGAGGAAGCCGGAGTTCCCGGAGAAAACCCCCGACCTGCGTTACCTTTAAGTTTATATAAATTTTACGTAGCCGTTTACGAAATATACGAAGCCAAATGTCTGGTTACACCGACATTATCATGGTTTGTATATGTCCAACTTGTGGCAGAGTATTTACGTTGTGTATACTTGATGGACTATATAATTAATTATTTAAAAAAAACTAATTCTCGCTAAGTTATTAAGATAGAAATATTTTGTTACGCATTCGTAAAGGCGCAGGCAGTACGACTTCAAAATCTGAAATCTTTATACCCTTGCTTCAGCAATATTACTGCCAACATACTCCACGGATCCATAACGACATATATCCAAAACGACATACGATGGAGCCAATCGTCTTGTATCATCAAGAATACGCTCATCATAAGCAGTGGGTACTTAGGAATGAAAAATTCAATATTATAAAAAGAAAGTCGTTTTGCTACAAAATCGGACTGTTTTAAGTCGTTTTTCTTCTTTTGTACACGGGATATTGGTGGCCTAGTGGTTAAGGTAGTTCGTCTACTATTGATCACGTGGTCTGTCCACACGTAGATTGGTGGCTCAATTCTCATTGCGGGCAGAGTGTACTACACGACTCCAATCTTAATTTACCAGGATTGCTAGTTTTCCTACCGCAGGTCGGTTGTTTTTACAGGTACTCGCTTTATTCCACAATAAAAACTGGACGCTGCTGAAAGTTACGTTAAAACACAATTCAAACAAACAAACAAACAAACAAACAAAAACCTTTTGTAGATTGGCTTAGTAGACTTTGTAACGTCATTGATAAACGATAATACAGTTTCGCCCAGACATTTGCCTAAGTGTTAAAATAAAGCTTGAAATAAAAAATAAATAAATGACGAAAAAAACCCACAAAGTTAAGCGGAGAAATTGAAGGTGGTTGATGCTATCAGCACTAGGTTCATGAATTAGTATTTTGCTGTCGGCACAATAAATACAGTAACATTCTTTGCGGTATTTTGGGTATTAAGGCATTAGTATAATTTTGTCGATTGTGTTTATTTTGTATCCATGTATTCCAGAGTGATTGTTTTTAACATCCAGGCCGTTACTATTTTATTCATTAAATTGCATGGAGTATGGTGGTTTTTATAAACAAGGATATAAAACGTTGCTTATTGGTTTTCACAATATGAATATGAATAATTGTTTTAAAGTTTCTTTTGCTAGATTTCACATCAGGCATGACCCAAAAATTCAACTGGCTCAGTATCACTAGATACAATTTAATGATGCTTAAATTGTATTTTTCAAATTTAAGTTTTACACCCACATAAAAGAGGTTAAGCCTGTTATATGTAGAACAAAAAATACATCATTACCACTGTTTTCAAATTGATTTAAACGTATTATTTGGTACATTCCCAATCATTTAAACAAGTTTTGACCTTTTCTCGAATAAGTCGATATGTTTTTTCTTCATGCATATTTGTGTTCAAAGACAAGTCCTTAGCATTTTACATGATTTTCAAATGTAGATTCGTTGCCTATTTATTATTGGTTAATTAATTAGATGTTTGCTATAGGTTCAGCGAGCAATATTTCCAATATATATATATAGGACGAGAACAAGATAAAAAACGAAAATTCAATACAAAAAAGTAAGTGGGACACAATCGACTCAATTTAGACTGCCACTATACGGAACCCAGGACGTGCTGGGCTGCACAGTGGGAATTCTCACAGCATGGTCCCAGTACTATTAGTTGATATTGTTCCACGTTTGGTTTTGGGTTAAGATAATTTTAATCCCTGTTTAGTGCCTCAGCTATTATTGTTGCCGAAATCTTGCTGCATGTTATTTTTGATTGATTTCAAATTACTGTGTCTTTGTTCTGCTTTCGATTTTGTGGATTTTTACTTTGGTGAACTAGGTCAACTAGTAGAATAAAATACAATGTCAGGTCACTGACGCTTCTCTGTAAAAGAAAGCAAAAGAAAAAGTATAGAATAAACTAAATTGAAACGAATAGCAATCTGAAATAGAAATCATCCGAAAGCTCGACTTAAAACAGATAGTCGACACACCAATGGGTACCAACTTTGCTCCTTATTGTTAAAAGTACTTGTATAGGCAAAGATAGCAAGGGAACCGAACAAACAAACAAGACACAAGTGAAGAGACAATTACACATTCGGATAAAGGTGACATTATACAACGCAAAACAAAATAAAAACGCAAAAACAGAAAGTGAGTAATCCAAATCAAATAAAAGCTATGGGTGCACTCGGTTGCTCCAGACGAGTAAGCAAACTAGCCTCTAATAAGACACCCGTCGAGTTACTCATTGTCATGTATAGCCGAAATGCGAATACTGGCTAAATTGTCCGATCGTTTTTAAGTGATGGATTTCCCATAACCATCAATTAAATAATGATGACGGCCATACAACTACTGGAGAGATAACATCACTCTAGTTATAATAAACACTTTTTGAGTAGCTTAGTAGCCAACAGCAGTGTCCAGTCTAAAATTTTAAAATACCGGTCACAGAATCTAGCTTACCGTATAAGTTGCGGAATGTGCAAACCAGACGCAGTAGCTGATGGAATATATCTATCAATAAACGAAAAGTTCACAATAGGAAAGTTTGTAGTAATCAGGTTTTAGTCTAGTTTGTAGTTTTCCGGAGTCTATTTTTTAGAAGTAGTTATAACAAAAGGTTGACTTAAATGTATTGGTGGTGTTTTTTTAATGTCAAGCTGCCTACAGTAAAATGCAAATAGTCACCAAATTTAGCATAATTTAAGGACAAAAATAGCAGATGTCATTTCTTTCTTCTGCAGTAGGCCTTCTAGGAACAGCCTTGGAGGGTACAAAATTTAACTCGTTCACATCCGACATTGTATGTGTCTACAGTTGACTGTTTTTTGAATCATTTTACTTGCTCGTATATTAAAAAGTTTATGAACTGTAAACAAACTGAAATATACATCATCTATTTCGATGAACAATTCCTGAATAAAGTTTTAAAAGATATGTTATCAAAACGTAACGTCTTTTTTTCGCTGTATTGATACTCCACGAAGATTTGTTTTCTATTTAAAGAAGTGATAAATGTCTTTAATCTTAGTGAAAGGACGAATGCCACGCGTAAAGCAGGCGTTGTTTGCCTTTACGGAACACCTGGTCTCACACCGGTTTTTAATGGGGTTAATACTACTGATGTTTGTTCCTTTCTGTTCGTTTTGTTCTCCAATACGTTGTTAAACCATGGGTGTGTCTGTCCTTGACTTGCTGTTTCGAGAATACTCCTAGGTATTTTCGATCTTGTTTCTTGTGTGAGGAATCCATGTGTACTCTGTTAATTTTTTCTTGAAAATGTTCAAATGTTGTGTTTATTATCTCTGTAGCATCTTTTACTTTTAAAAGCTTTATGAACAATTCTTGTTTGTTGTTTAATCTGCTTATATTTTATAAAAGTTTCGTCTCAGCGACTCTGACATTGCATAAAGTTTTTTAATGCATTATTCTGCTTATTTACATCTTAAACTGTCTTGTTTTTTTTAATAACTCTCAATATCGATAGTTTCAATATAATGCACGGACATGCCAGGAACATTCTGTAAATTTGTCAAAAATAAACCTTAATCGAAATTCTCGAAACTTTTACATTTCTTATATTTGGCTTATTTTTAATTCGTTCACATCCGAAATTGTATGTGTCTACAGTTGACTGTCTTTTAAATCATTTTACCTGCTCGTATATTAAAAAGTTTATGAACTGTAAACAAACTGAAATATACATCATCTGTTTCGATGAACAATTCCTGCATAAAGTTTTAAAAAATATGTTATCAAAACGTAACGTCTTTTAGCTGTATTGATACTCCACGGAGATTTGTTTTCTATTTAAAGAAGTGATAAATGTCTTTAATCTTAGTGATAGGACGAATGCCACGCGTAAAGCAGGCGTTGTTTGCCTTTACGGAACACCTGGTCTCACACCGGTTTTTAATGTGGTTAGTACTACTGATGTTTTTTTCCTTTCTGTTCGTTTTGTTCTCGAATACGTTGTTAAACCATGGGTGTGTCTGTCCTTGACTTGCTGTTTCGCGAATACTCCTCGGTATTTTCGATCTTGTTTCTTGCGTGAGGAATCCAAGTGTACTCTCTGTAAATTTTTTCTTCAAAATGTTCAAATGTTGTGTTTATTCTCTCTATAGCATCTTTTACTTTTAAAAGCTTTATGAGCACTTCTTGTTTGTTGTTTAATCTGCTTATATTTTATAACAGTTTCGTTTCAGCGACTCTGACATTGCATAAAGTTCTCTAATGCATTATTCTACTCATTTACATCTTAAACTGTCTTGTTTTTTTCAAGTATATCTCAATATAGATAGTTTCAATATAATGCACGGACATGCCAGGAATGGATAAAATATCAGAACATTTACACAAAAACAGATAAAATATCTGTGACAAAAACAATGATTCATTTCGCCTGCAATTGAAGGGTTATTTTGCCTTAATGGAAAACCTGGTTTTACACCGGTTTTATTTGGGATAGTACTGCTAATTTTTGTTTCTTTCTGTTCGGTTTGTTGTCCCATACGTTGTTAAACATTGGATGTGTTTGTCCTTGACATGCTTTGACATGCTTTACCTTTTGTATTACCAGAATTTACAACACGGTATATAAATTTTAAAATGTTGAATACATCTTTCGTACTAATTAAAAGTGATAACCCGAACTTGTTTAAGAGTTTTCGTTTATATTTAAAGGTATCGGGCCAATTTTGATAGAACAATCATAGTATAGTTGTTAAACTTTTATATCAAATGGTGTCAAGAAAACGAATATCAATCGTGACAACCGCAGTCTGTTGTATGTTTTTTTACGTTCTCCACAAGTCTTTCCACAAATGTTGTTGAAAACGAAGTGAAGAATAATATATTTCAGATATCATCAACCGAAAGTTGATATTCTTCCTTTATCTTTATTCTTTTTTCCGTTGACTTTCAACTTCACACAGTTTTAAAGTACCCAACTTATCAGTTTTCAAAAGTAAGTTCAGGTTTATAAAAAGTCCCTAGTAACCACGTTTTTGGATTCAGGTCAACATTTTCAATTTTCAAAAAGTCACTTCCGGTTGACAAATTTACAAACAACCATGTTTTCGAATTCAGGACGTTTTCTGTCTGAATACGTGGCAACCTGTAAAACCCTGTTTGAGTAGTTTAATAAAAAAGCAAGCAGTTTTTCAAAAAGTCACTTCCGGTTGACAAATTTACAAACAACCATGTTTTCGAATTCAGGACGTTTTCTGTCTGAATACTTGGCAACCTGTAGTGATTTTAACAATCGGACTTCCAGTCGCACGATGTTGCATGACGCGTATGTCCGGAAATAAAAACACAATACTTTGGTGCTGGAGTGTGCAGTTGAGTTTAATTTCTAGTTTTCTATAATGAATTTAAAGGTATTAAAGGCTAAGGTCTCAATTCTGATATATTCGAAAAAAGAATCAGATATAAAGATGTCTATAAGTATCCACATTTCAGTTCGATAATTATCGGATAAAAGAAGGTTCCCAGTGTTGTGAGTTTTTTTAATACTTGACAGCGTCCGCGTCAGTATTTTCATAGTTATTATCTTAATAATGCTAAAAATTACTACTGGTCTAATAATGTTCTCGGAAACAAAATGTCTGCCATCAGGTATATCGACCTAGTGGTAATAAGAAACATTAAAAGAAAGTGATCGGAAAACAAGAGCTAAAAGTCAAAGGAATATTACAGATCTGTATTCAGATAGACATAGAGTTCTCTATGGAAAAAAGTAATCAGTTCTGCAAGAGCACAGACTCTCATTTAAGAGAGGCTTTGCATCGCCAAACAGTTAAATCTGTTTCATTAGCACATTGGGTCGTAGGGTATCTCATAAACGGTCCAAGATCAATTGGAACTAGATGAAGTGGACTTCAAATTGGGAGCAGTAAAAAGGTAATGTCCAAATGTCTTTTATGGTCAAATACAGAATTGGCATCTGTCGCCATGTCTGTTGGTTATATGCGACAAAAACCACAATTTTATAATATATACGTTAGGGATAAATTAAAGACACATTTATTTAACTGGCATAATGGCTAAAGATTGTGTTTGAAAAAAATGGTAAATCTGGTGTTATGAAATAATATACTTAAAAAATCCTTCAACGAAAATATAAATAACATAGTGAGTGAGGTATACATTAATTTTCTTTGTTCCCCCACATTACTGAGAACGGAATTTTAAAACTGTGGTAATGTATGTTCGGATTAGTTTGGTCAAATTTCTCTTCATGTAAGTGTCATTACTTCTAATTTTTATTTATGATTCAAGTATGCAGTGATATTTATTGTTACTTTGCTTTTTTTGTTTCAATCGAGTTTATCACTCTCAACTAAGAGTACAGATATTAAAGTGCTAGTAATAATGCTAACAATTACTACTGGATTAAATTCTGGACATGTATCAACGTCATTTTAGAAATCTTTTATGTATATCGTTTAGTATTCTTTCCAGACGAAGTTTAAGAACCGTCTCTCGCTCATGACGTTTCAACAACCTAGGTGGTAAACGTTGAAATCTTAGAGCATAATAATTTTAATTCAGTAACGGTCTGGTCAACAGTCTCTCCGGAGTAAATGTGAGGAGCCTTAATGGAATATTTCATCCATATTTATTTGCACTTTTTTAAAGCTAAGGTTGTCAGAAAACTCTTCAAAGACTACTGTAGGATTGTAAAGCAGGTCTAGATAAAAGTAGTGTTAATGGATTTATGAAGAGGGTCCACTGCCTTTCAAACGAAATTCTGCTTGATAAATTATCAGGCTGTAAGGTTTCAAGCATTCTGTGTCCTCCATTTAGTCTTATTCCACCATTCGTTAACAACCAATCAACATTAACACTATTCTTAGTCGTTTGACTCACAGCTAAAAAGGTGTTCCCCAAGGATCTATTCTTGTGCCCTTCTGTATAATTTGTTTATTAAATATATATTTCTGTTTTGTACATATGGTACAATACTCTGCCTAATTACAATTTATTATTATTACTTTGGGATCTGATTCATTGAAGATAATAAAATGGTACTAGAAGAATAAACTAATATGTTTCCTGTTTTAGATATTAGTACACAACATTTGAAAAACAGCGATGTACTAATATTAATATTCACTCTGCCAGGTTATCATGTGAAAGTACTGTAAAACTAGTGAGTATTGAAATTTGTAATAACTTTACTTTGCTGCTCAAATAATAAACTTATGCATGGCGGCATCTTAGGAGCTAAATATTCTCAAACGTTTGGGACTTTTGTTTGAACAGTCTTACCATGCTAACAATCGTTCATACTTTCATCCAGAAATTTTAACTGCATAAGTTTATTATTGTATAATGAGATGTCCAGCTCATACAAAGAAAGTTTGGAACATGTCGAGATGCATTCTCTACATATAAGACGCCAACCAACGAACAGGGCATTGTACACTCTCAATATATATAAACTAGTTTAGCTCCTGTGTGTTTACAAGATCTTGTTATTATAAAATTGCATAAATCATAATGTTTTGCACTTGATGAACAATATCTATATCGTCGCATATTGTGCAGAGTTGAGATTTTGTCTTAGTGGAAGTTGTGGAGTACTGTTATTTATTCAAACATTTAATCTTTTCACTTTTTTTCATCTGGTTGGAGATTAAAAATTATTTAGAAATTGTCTTATCATTTTGGGTAAGTGTGTTTTGTTCTGTAAAATTTTGTGAAAATAATCTTAAATCTTCAAATGAATGTTTTGAAGAAGTCAATCGTTTTACTTAAGTTTTCGGATGCGTAAAACAATTTATCAATTCAACACCAGTATTTGATACCAAATCGAGTCTTTTGCACCTGAGGAAAAACTGGTCATAATTATCAATATCTTCGCATATTGTGCACATTGGATTTTTTTAAATTTTCATTTATGTAAGTGTTCTTGGATATGTACGGTTTTACACATAAATTTCCATCAGAAGGCCTCGATTTTATTATTGTAGATTTTACAGCGAATGAAATTGCTTGATTTATATATTTCTTTGTGTTCCAAGTTAAATAGTGTAGTCCATTTTTCAATGCCGAGTATTTATTCACAGCCTTAGTCTTTTATACGATTTTGATAGACTCTATTGAAATTGAACTAGGGTCTTGAGATATCCATACATTGTTCAATCCAAGATTACATATCAAATCGTTGCCTAGTTAATTTTGCCATGATTAAAGTCGTTATGCAACACTGTGTAGACATACCCAATTGGATGATTTAGTTACAATATGTCTCCAATATTTCAAAGTTCTTTGTTTTCATAAAAGATATAACGGTAAGTGTCCAAGCTCGCCATACAAAAAGATAGTTGGCACATTTTTACCTAGCTTCAGAATATATTTACAAAGGCAATTAGAATACTGTCAACATATCTTGCTCTATGAAAACCCCATATTTCTGACACACAATTTAGAACAATTCATTATTATATTTTTTCTTATATCTTTTAATAGAATCGTTTTACCATATACTTTGTATGCACTTTCGTAAATTGTTTGTGTTATCTCCCTTGCGGCATTATGTATGTCAGATTCAGAGGTAATGTTATTAACTAAGTTCAAGAGTTCGAGTTTGAAGAATTTGGATGTATTCGTCATTTCTATTTGCATCCCATTTAATGTTTCTGCACTTGAGGGTGAATTTTTTGTCTAATACGAGAAAAGTCGAATTCAAAGTAAATAGGCATATGATCTGAGAATTCCCTTATAGGTAGTATTTAAAAGTTACGTATTTTGATTCACTATTGTTGACGAGTAAGTAGTAATTTATACTTCTGCCGTTTGTTGAACAATACTCAAAATTACCATCTCTATCATTTCTTAAGCGGCCATTAGCTAAAGTAAGTTCAGTATAGAAACAAAACTATTGGAGCTTTCGCCGGAAGGCATTTACAGTTTTGTCCTTTGAGCGTCTAATACAAACTATGGGGCTTAAAACGTGCTGAAAATTGTCAACATATTTATCAAGATTTTCACTTAGCTCACCTATGCGACTATTAAAGTCTCCAAATACCAAAACAAAACCTTTACCTCTATATTCATTAACAATACATTCAATGGCATCATGGAAATCTAATTACAATACTTGAATACTATTGTGACTTTTCATGAGGAATGTATGAAAAACACATATTGACAATTTTATCAGTTGAAAAAGAGTTGTGATCAAATTTAGGAAAAAAAATACCATTACTTAATTCTCTCTCAACTATAATACCATTGCATAAATGGCTTAAAAAACAAAAATACCTTCTTTATTTCTATTACCTATATTTTTATGTCTAATGACATATTTAATTTTTTCTTTCATACAAGCCCATGTACATTCCTGCGTAAACAATTCAGAGATATAGTGTTCTCTGGGTGTGTCCTAATGAACATATCCCTGCCTACCTACGAATATTTTGTCTTTTTTCTGATATTGTTGGTGTTTTTGCAGATTCTTTGATGTTAAGGTGGTCATTACAGAATGTATAAATAACCTGTCTACACTGATCATCTTCTGATTCCGATATGTTGTAAAAAAACTTAATTATTACGAATGGCTTTCATCTATACATCTATCATCTCACCATTCAATACATCGCATTTTTTGCGTATGACTTCTAGGGATTCGCGTTTTTTTTTCAACCGCACTCACATTTACTTCCCCGCTGATACACTTTTTCGAAATTTTATCATGTTCTAATTTAAAACCCCGCTTAGTCAGTTCTTTTGTTGGTCAAATTCATAACTTATATAAATTGTGAACTTTTTTTGACTTGGTTAGTTCTATTTGTTTTTCTTTCATTCATAAAATCTTATTTGTTTTGTTTATCTTTGAGCCCGTGCACATTTGTAGTGCATATATGAAGCTGATTAATAATTTCACGTTGTTTAGAACAAAGAGGAAAACTTCAAATGTTTAACAATATTATAAACAGACACGCCCCGGATTATCCTTGCGATCTTATACCCCCATATATACAAAGTATGACAACATACCCTTTAAAAAATGGCAAAGATTCTGTCCTTCTGCGATTGTCTCAAACTAAAAAAATTGGAACAGTCTTGACTCGTCAATTCGGCATTCAAAGTCTCTCGTACAATTCAAAATGGAAATGAAAAAAACAAGCAATTAATAACAAAAATATCCCAGAATATTTCTCATATGGACCAAGAAAACTTAATATTATTTTAACCCATTTAAGATGCTCTGCGTCATTCCTAAATAATGACCTATGCAAAGCTAATATTACCACAGACCCCTCCTGTTGTTGTGGATCTGCAATGGAAAATGCAGAACACTACTTTTTTTAATGTCCACTGTATAGGTACTATAGGGAATTACTAATTAATGATCTCACTTGGTTACCCAATTATATCGCAATGGACTTTAACTTACTAGTTTTTGGAAAGCCAGAGTTAACTATCGATCAAAATAAAACTGTATTAAACCATGTTTATGCGTTTATAAAACAGTCTAAAAGATTTCTTATAGTTTAAGCACCATCGAAAAACGTTAAACGTAGCTTTGTACTCATCAACACCTATATAGCTATATTTATTTTATATTTTGAAACCTAGTGTATTTGTAATTACTCCTTTTCTTCAACCCTATTTGTTCTTTTTCATTTTGTATAGCTTATAATAAAATAATAATAATAATAATAATAATAATAATAATAATAATAATAATAATAATAATAATATAATAATAATAATAATAATAATAATAATGATAATAATAATAATAATAATAATTATTATTATTATTACTTGCATGCTCGTTCGTATAAATATTACATGTAAATATTGTATTTTGGAGAGTACTTCGTAAGTATGATTTACTTGTGTCCAATCCATTTTGTTGTTAACAAATAAAATATGTTTAAACTAAACTGAGACTGTAGCCTTATCAATCTTTTAAAAACATTTCATAATTTTCTTTTCAAATTTGTATACACTCAAATGTACAGATACAATTCTACAATGGGTAAAAAGTAAGGTGAGGATAAAATCGACGACTAATGAATTGTTAATCACATCATAGTGGAAAGGTGGAGAAACAATGCAGAACTGATGAAAAATTAGAGGTAGACCAAACTTGTAAAGCAGTGGACATATTTCATGACAATTTTTTAATCTGGTTCATAATCGATAAATCAGTAGGTATTTTGTTATAAGACTCAACTGAAAATCGAAATTACTGAAACGAGAGGCAAGAAAACATTACGATTTGCGAGAAAATACATTTAACTTAAAATACGTAAAATTACCAATGCCAGATGTACATTTGTTAAAGAAAAGTCCCATTAGTGGTGCTCTAACAAAAAATAATAGAAGATCAAAGACATGTTAAAGCTCTAAACTTTGTAATAGTTATTAAAAAACGGCTAAGAATAAATCATCTAGAAAAAGAAAAAAAACTTTAGAAATAAGCGATGTTAGTAGTTTTTGTAAAGAATGACTATATCAATGAATGGATCAGCAATAAAGTGTGACCAATGACTGCTGCTCAAAGTGGTTAGACGCGACCGACAATAAAGACATGTGGGAGATCATGGGAACTTTCATTAACTTTGTACGGTTTCGCAGATTGAGCATTTAGAAAGTTAATGGGTTTGCAAAATGTGGTAGTGATGATCAGCAATACAAACTAGTCCAACACTAATAGTGGACCATCCCATGACAGCCAAAAACCCCACTCTTTGAAGACCCAGGACGAGTCCTTTTTTATGTGGACGATGCCGGAAGTACTGCGCATTGAAGGTGGTGATCACGGTGCTTCACCGGAAACTAGTTACCTTCTTCACAAGCTTTAGAGTCAGAAATTTACTATTTAAGGAATACTTCAAATTTCTGAACATATTATACGATATACTATGGTTTGGGTCTGTTTATGAGTAATAAACCGCGAAGCGGTTTATGAATGGTATAAACAGACCCAAACCATATTATATCGTATAATTTGTTCAGAAATTTGAAATATTACTTATAATTTAATTTAACCATAATTCCTATCAATTTTTGCGGTAAAAACGTCGATGACGTCGTGGAACTATTTTAATTTTAACGGCGTTAGAATAGGTCATAGGTCACGCAAGTTATATCTTATAATATGGGTTGCCTGATTTGAATTGACCAATCAGATTTCAGCTTACAAAGCAAATTAAATTATTTAGAGAATAACGAGATCTACATGTGAGCTATGCCGAAGGATTGATGAGGTCGAAACTCTTTGCAAAGATCTCAAGTATTAATCAGTTTCATTTTGCATTTACAACTTTAAATCCTTTTAAGCGTGCACACATCTATAAATATTATAGCAATTAAACACACAAAAGCAACAAGGCGGTGGATAACCTCTGCCTCACTAAACAAGGTACGTACAAACCCCTAAAGAACCAACAAAAGTCATAGGTCCTGATATGATCTCACCACATTTCCGCAAAGAAGTTGCATATGAAATCTCACCCATGATAACAGATCTGTTCTATTCATCAATTAATTCAGGCCCAGTACCTCATAAATGCACTTGTTACACCAGTAATTTAAAATGAGCAAAATCACTACCCGGCCCATCTCACTGACTTGCATTTTCAGTAAAATACTAGAACACATTATAAGATAGACCACGAAAACATCCGGAAACTTAAACGCATGGAGATTGACAACAAAGTATCAGACTGGATACAAGCTTGGTTAAGTAATCGTTCACAGAAAGTAGTTGGGCACACATCCAATAGTCGGTCTGTACTGTCTTGCGTACCCCAAGGCTCTGTCCTGGCACCGTATACATGCCAGTCAGCCTTAAAAGTCGTATCTGCTGCTTTGGAGATCACACTATTGTATATCTGACTTTTTTTCGTCAATCACAAATGCATCCTTATAGTTCATAAAACAAAACATCATGCAAAACAGTATTAAAAACAATTTTAAGTTTGCAATAAATTAAAATTTACATTCTCAACCTTTAATGTAAAAAGTAAAATTCAGAGATTAATAGTTTAAATGTTCAAACCAGACTACTTTTAACTTGTATTTCATTTGCAGGAACTTTTATATTTATACAAACCCTTAGTAAAATGAAATTTTGAAGCATTATGGTGTTGTACATTAACGATTACCGTCACAACCGTTTATGTAATAAATTCACGGTTGGAAATGTTTTATATTAAAACCAGACCTTTATTAACTTGTATTTCAATAGCAATGTTAACATTACAAACTTTCTTCTTAGTGACACGGAGAATTGTGACACAAGGATGCTCAACCGTTAATGTAATAAACTGTTAAATTTTTTTTAATAGCAATGTTTATATTACAAACTTTTCTTGAAGGTAATAATTGTGTTGTATGACATCTGCAGGTTCTTACGAAAAAGCGGAGGTAATATTTTCATTTAATGGGGTATTTTATTGTCTCACTCTCGGTTTCTCTTGATAGTAAAGATTCAATCATTTCCCGAGGCTTGCAAATCGGTCTTGTATATCTCCCAAATCTTCGGAAATATCGACTTCAATCTATCGGTATATCGTCTCTTGCAGCAAGCCGACTGAAGTCAAGACTACCAGGAAACACAGTGGAATGCATTCAAGACGCCATCTTTCCCTCTACAGAACATCATCGTAACGCTTTTCATATGACATTGCTAAATCATAAACAATCTTAATTTTTAAGATTCACAGGTTTTTTGTAACTTATCTCATGGTCTACATTAGATATGGATGAATTCGGAAGTATAATATCATATACTTTCACATGGAAAAAAGCGTTGCAGTTACTTTGAAGATAAGAGCATGAACTGGTCCTAATCTAAAGTAGCCAAAAATTTCAACAGAGAGCCTCTTCATGTAAAATATCAAACCAATATTGCAACAGTTCATTCATTTTCTTGTAGATGTCTCCATTGTTAACGTTACTGATGATGCTGTACATGTTAGTAGTGTTGCACATCACAACACATCGACACAAAATGAAACAAAAAATAAATAAATAATACAAAACTAAAAATATAAAATAAAGAAAATGTTTATCACAGTCCAGTATACTCTAACTCTTTCCACGCCTGCTACAACGTTAATCAATGACTGTAATAATCTGTCAAGTCTAAAATGTATTTCCATAAATAATTAAATTGACTTTACGACTACTGGTATTCAGGACTCTGTCAAATAACTTTATAGCCATCTATTTTCCTAACTTTGCCGAACGACGTGTATACTCAGTATGTGTATATGCCAAAGCTTATTTTATGTACAACAGCTTTCCATTTGTAACGTCTTTCTAATGTTACCAGTTTTATGAGTGGGTCTCTCTATTCTCCTATAGACCTTCTTACGCAAACCAAAGTGGGTAACACTTAAATAAGTCCATAAACCAGTCCCCTGTGAAAGGAACAAAAGACCATTTTAATACCGTTAGTTTGTTATTTACAATATTAGAACCGTTTCCGCCATATCCACGCGAATAATACAAACATTAGATTTTAGACTAGTTTGTAGTTTTCCGGAGTCTATTTTTTAGAAGTAGTTATAACAAAAGGTTGACTTAAATGTATTGGTGGTGTTTTTTTAATGTCAAGCTGCCTACAGTAAAATGCAAATAGTCACCAAATTTAGCATAATTTAAGGACAAAAATAGCAGGTGTCATTTCTTTCTTCTGCAGTAGGCCTTCTAGGAACAGCCTTGGAGGGTACAAAAGCAGATCAGCAAAGGGAGACGTACAATTGGAACACATTCAACAATTGTTGGAAAAAATGTACTCTTAACATTACAGAAATATTGTTTATGGATTTTGGGGAAGTTTCGATAAAAAGAAGGGAGATCACAACATATTTATCATGAATATCGGAAATTGCTTTAAATGCTGACATAAAGACATTAAGCATAAAAAAGATATGAAAAGCACACAAGCATGAAAGGATATAAAATGCATAGAATCATAAAGCCATAAAAAGTATGCAAGCATACTAAGCATACATGCATAAATAGACATAAGAATCATACAAACATAAAAAGACATAAAAAGTTCAAATTACAGAGTTTGATCAAGTAGTACAGGTAAAAAATAAAACCAAAGACAGCGAGTAGATTAACGTAAAACAAACGAAAACACTTCGAAAGCAAATCATGGAGTAAGCAATCAAAAGTTTTACTCAGATCCATATGTGTCGTTGTCTATTGTCATTTTCCCATCTTCTACTGTTTTAATATACTTGATTGGCAGCCTAAGCCCAATCAAAAAGCACCAAAGAATGAGTTAAAATAGGCTTTTAACGTGTCTCGAAAGTGTTCAGGCTCGTAATTTGCTGTATTCTAGATATGAATCCCTTTGTAAATTAGCTCCTCCTGGGCAATTTTCTTTGAGTCTCAAAAATAAGCACTTTCCAGAGACAGATTTACAAGTTCAGTTGTAGGTTTTATCACAATTGATTTAGCATCGAGTAGTATATAAGGATATATACCGTCAATTTCCAGTTGAGGGAAGATTTTAGGTTTTGGTATTTGTTTTGAAAGTATTTCTCATTCTTTGTATAGTGCATGTTTGCTTACACCCTGTGACAGTTTATTCATTAAGCTTTCATATTAAGAGTCGATGTTGCTATTTATATTTATATCCCAGTTAACATTCTGTAAATCTGACAAAAATAACCCTTAATTTAAATTCTCGAAACTTTTACATTTCTTATATTTGGCTTTTTTTTAACTCGTTCACATCCCACATTGTATGTGTCTACAGTTGACTGTCTTTTGAATCATTTTAATTGCTCGTATATTAAAAAGTTTATGAACTGTAAACAAACTGAAATATACATCATCTATTTCGATGAACAATTCCTGAATAAAGTTTTAAAAAATATGTTATCAAAACGTAACGTCTTTTTTTCGCTGTATTGATACTCCACGAAGATTTGTTTTCTATTTAAAGAAGTGATAAATGTCTTTAATCTTAGTGAAAGGACGAATGCCACGCGTAAAGCAGGCGTTGTTTGCCTTTACGGAACACCTGGTCTCACACCGGCTTTTAATGGGGTTAGTTCTACTGATGTTTTTTTCCTTTCTGTTCGTTTTGTTCTCGAATACGTTGTTAAACCATGGGTGTGTCTGTCCTTGACTTGCTGTTTCGCGAATACTCCTCGGTATTTTCGATCTTGTTTCTTGCGTGAGGAATCCAAGTGTACTCTCTGTAAATTTTTTCTTCAAAATGTTCAAATGTTGTGTTTATTCTCTCTATAGCATCTTTTACTTTTAAAAGCTTTATGAGCACTTCTTGTTTGTTGTTTAATCTGCTTATATTTTATAACAGTTTCGTTTAAGCGACTCTGACATTGCATAAAGTTTTTTAATGCATTATTCTGCTTATTTACATCTTAAACTGTCTTGTTTTTTTTAATAACTCTCATTATAGATAGTTTCAATATAATGCACGGACATGCCAGGAACATTCTGTAAATTTGTCAAAAATAAACCTTAATCGAAATTCTCGAAACTTTTACATTTCTTATATTTGGCTTATTTTTAATTCGTTCACATCCGAAATTGTATGTGTCTACAGTTGACTGTCTTTTAAATCATTTTACCTGCTCGTATATTAAAAAGTTTATGAACTGTAAACAAACTGAAATATACATCATCTGTTTCGATGAACAATTCCTGAATAAAGTTTTAAAAAATATGTTATCAAAACGTAACGTCTTTTAGCTGTATTGATACTCCACGGAGATTTGTTTTCTATTTAAAGCAGTGATAAATGTCTCTAATCTTAGTGATAGGACGAATGCCACGCGTAAAGCAGGCGTTGTTTGCCTTTACGGAACACCTGGTCTCACACCGGTTTTTAATGTGGTTAGTACTACTGATGTTTGTTCCTTTCTGTTCGTTTTGTTCTCGAATACGTTGTTAAACCATGGGTGTGTCTGTCCTTGACTTGCTGTTTCGAGAATACTCCTAGGTATTTTCGATCTTGTTTCTTGTGTGAGGAATCCATGTGTACTCTGTTAATTTTTTCTTGAAAATGTTCAAATGTTGTGTTTATTATCTCTATAGCATCTTTTACTTTTAAAAGCTTTATGAACAATTCTTATTTGTTGTTTAAGCTGCTTATATTTTATAAAAGTTTCGTTTCAGCGACTCTGACATTGCATAAAGTTTTTTAATGCATTATTCTGCTTATTTACATCTTAAACTGTCTTGTTTTTTTAATAACTCTCAATATCGATAGTTTCAATATAATGCACGGACATGCCAGGAATGGATAAAATATCAGAACATTTACACAAAAACAGATAAAATATCTGTGACAAAAACAATGATTCATTTCGCCTGCAATTGAAGGGTGATTTTGCCTTAATGGAAAACCTGGTTTTACACCGGTTTTATTTGGGATAGTACTGCTAATTTTTGTTTCTTTCTGTTCGGTTTGTTGTCCCATACGTTGTTAAGCATTGGATGTGTTTGTCCTTGACATGCTTTGACATGCTTTACCTTTTGTATTACCAGAAGCGGTTTATGAATGGTGTAAACAGACCCAAACCATATTATATCGTATAATTTGATCAGAAATTTGAAATATTACTTATAATTTAATTTAACCATAATTCCTATCAATTTTTGCGGTAAAAACGTCGATGACGTCGTGGAACTATTTTAATTTTAACGGCGTTTGAATAGGTCATAGGTCACGCAAGTTATATCTTATAATATGGGTTGCCTGATTTGAATTGACCAATCAGATTTCAGCTTACAAAGCAAATTAAATTATTTAGAGAATAACGAGATCTACATGTGAGCTATGCCGAAGGATTGATGAGGTCGAAACTCTTTGCAAAGCAAAGAAGAGAGTTGGATCACAGCTGATATAGTTGATGGGCCACAAAGATAAAATAGAAAAACCAAAGCGTGCACCAAGGTTTACAAGTGTCATACACTTCCTGAATGTTTTACTGAAGTAAGTGCTGGGTGCAATACGTTTTTATAGAGAAGCAGTCTGATAAACAATACACAACCAAGGGAATGAAATGGTCGTAAACAACCGTTTATGTGCTAGAATACTGCTTCAAAGGGTCGATTAGACACCTTAATGTTTTGTGAAACGTAACTTGTAGGTAGCAGCAATTTTCCTTAATTAGTCTGCTGAAGTTAGAGTTCAGCCATCTGATCCAAATCAGCACAATTATGCGTACGACCAGAAGATTAGTTTTGTTTAAGTAATGTCATCTCGCTTCGCATCAGCCAGTCAATCGGCAAGAATTGGCGATAAGATATATTCTTGCTTTACTCTGGTTTTCACTCTGAAAGGTTCAGTCGGTTCGATGTCTGTTGTAAATAATACGGCACTCAAAGGCCTCACATAGGCCTGAGATTATCTGTAGAATGCCATAATGCCGGAGATTTCTTTTAGAGCAAGTTACAGTGTAGGCTGTCGAATACCTACTGAAAAACTGAGGTGTCGACTATACGATTCGTTACTGCTCCAATCTGAACATCTTGGCGCGAAGATGTCGATGCAAGAATGTTTCTGCTTTGTACGGTGTTAATATCCTCTCTTTCAGCCTCATAATTCGGTTGTTTCTGTCCCATTTCATGGCTTTCATGGTGTCACTGTAAATCCATCTTGGCGCCCCTTCTGCATCCGATGGTTTCTATGTCTGTTTCTTTACAGCTCTGATGAAATTGTCACAATCAATTGTCAACCGGTTAAATATAAAAAGTGGCTGATTTACATCAAAGATGATCAAGTAAAGCTTGACATAATAGTCAACTACGAAATTTTTCCTAGTTACTTGTTCACAATATGTCATAAGTGCAGCACAGATCGAAAAGATCACAGTGTCTTTCCAGCAATTTTTACCGACATCATAACAACAGAACAACCAGTAATGAACACAAACTTTGAGATAATATGATCACAAATTAACATAAAGGGTGTTAAACAATTGTGTTGGTGTTCACTACAAACCGCATGAAAATGACATTGATGGTATAAATCTAAACAGATCATTTCTATAAATACCACCGAACAATCACAAATTAACATAAAGGGTGTTAAAACAATTATGTTGGTGTTCACTACAAACCGCATGAAAATGACATTGATGGTATCAATGAACTCAATAGATCATTTCAATAAATACCACCGAACAATCACATCTGGCTACTTTGCAATTTTAACCTTCCCAAGTTTGACTTGTCACAACAAGAGCTTAAATCAGACTGCAAATTTACAAATACTTACACGAATTTGTTGGACATTATACATGACAATTACCTTATACAAGGAGTTAAATGCCAACTATTCCAGAAATCAGTTTAGAACTGTTGTTACTAAACCAACAATTACTCATTAAAAACAAAAAACTCCTTAGTCTAGGGGGGGACATCAGATGATATTGTTTTCCACCAACTGAACACGATTACATGCAGAAAACTAAGAATGCCAAGAATCATGAAACAATATAAAAATGCAGACTGGGAAAATAAAAAAAAACTAAAAAAAACCAAATCAATGTAGAAAATTTTACAATCGACACAATAAGGCAAACAACAGCAGAACAATAGATTTATATAAAACAATATAGAACATTTAGTAGCCAAGCATGTTCCATAAAAAACCAATAAGGCAAACTTGACTGACAGTAGAATTATAAAGATTATTAAAACGGGATCGTATTTGTCATAAAATACAATCCTGCAAAATATCAAACAAGGAAATTTTCTTTAAATATACATCTATAAAGAAGATTATACAACTAAAACACAGATAAACGTACTGAAATTATGTAGAAACAAATTATCACTGAAAGAGTAAAACAGGCAAGAGTAAACCTAGCAAAAAGAGTCGGTCATTAATAAATAACGAGAAGAACATTTCGGTGTCTCAGCAACCCAAACACATGAACAATCTCAAGTATTAATCAGTTTCATTTTGCATTTACAACTTTAAATCCTTTTAAGCGTGCACACATCTATAAATATTATAGCAATTAAACACACAAAAGCAACAAGGCGGTGGATAACCTCTGCCTCACTAAACAAGGTACGTACAAACCCCTAAAGAACCAACAAAAGTCATAGGTCCTGATATGATCTCACCACATTTCCGCAAAGAAGTTGCATATGAAATCTCACCCATGATAACAGATCTGTTCTATTCATCAATTAATTCAGGCCCAGTACCTCATAAATGCACTTGTTACACCAGTAATTTAAAATGAGCAAAATCACTACCCGGCCCATCTCACTGACTTGCATTTTCAGTAAAATACTAGAACACATTATAAGATAGACCACGAAAACATCCGGAAACTTAAACGCATGGAGATTGACAACAAAGTATCAGACTGGATACAAGCTTGGTTAAGTAATCGTTCACAGAAAGTAGTTGGGCACACATCCAATAGTCGGTCTGTACTGTCTTGCGTACCCCAAGGCTCTGTCCTGGCACCGTATACATGCCAGTCAGCCTTAAAAGTCGTATCTGCTGCTTTGGAGATCACACTATTGTATATCTGACTTTTTTTCGTCAATCACAAATGCATCCTTATAGTTCATAAAACAAAACATCATGCAAAACAGTATTAAAAACAATTTTAAGTTTGCAATAAATTAAAATTTACATTCTCAACCTTTAATGTAAAAAGTAAAATTCAGAGATTAATAGTTTAAATGTTCAAACCAGACTACTTTTAACTTGTATTTCATTTGCAGGAACTTTTATATTTATACAAACCCTTAGTAAAATGAAATTTTGAAGCATTATGGTGTTGTACATTAACGATTACCGTCACAACCGTTTATGTAATAAATTCACGGTTGGAAATGTTTTATATTAAAACCAGACCTTTATTAACTTGTATTTCAATAGCAATGTTAACATTACAAACTTTCTTCTTAGTGACACGGAGAATTGTGACACAAGGATGCTCAACCGTTAATGTAATAAACTGTTAAATTTTTTTTAATAGCAATGTTTATATTACAAACTTTTCTTGAAGGGGATAATTGTGTTGTATGACATCTGCAGGTTCTTACGAAAAAGCGGAGGTAATATTTTCATTTATTGGGGTATTTTATTGTCTCACTCTCGGTTTCTCTTGATAGTAAAGATTCAATCATTTCCCGAGGCTTGCAAATCGGTCTTGTATATCTCCCAAATCTTCGGAAATATCGACTTCAATCTATCGGTATATCGTCTCTTGCAGCAAGCCGACTGAAGTCAAGACTACCAGGAAACACAGTGGAATGCATTCAAGACGCCATCTTTCCCTCTACAGAACATCATCGTAACGCTTTTCATATGACATTGCTAAATCATAAACAATCTTAATTTTTAAGATTCACAGGTTTTTTGTAACTTATCTCATGGTCTACATTAGATATGGATGAATTCGGAAGTATAATATCATATACTTTCACATGGAAAAAAGCGTTGCAGTTACTTCGAAGATAAGAGAATGAACTGGTCCTAATCTAAAGTAGCCAAAAATTTCAACAGAGAGCCTCTTCATGTAAAATATCAAACCAATATTGCAACAGTTCATTCATTTTCTTGTAGATGTCTCCATTGTTAACGTTACAGATGATGCTGTACATGTTAGTAGTGTTGCTAAAGATGGCCTTACATCCATAATTTTGGGTTCAAGTTACCATATACAGAGTTTTATACAAATCGAGGATTCCAAATCATAGTTAAACAGACTGTTCGTAAAAAATTGTCCTCCTCTCGAATGGTTATGCGATCAAGATCAGCTCACACGTTTTGTTTAGACCAAGCTTGTATCCACATGATTTCTGTAATTTTTCATTTTGTGAACATCTTTTTGACGTCCTTTTTTAGTCTGTGTTGGAAGCAGCCCGTCTGAAATCAGTTGTCTTGGATAAGTTGCTACCAGAATTTTGATCTTATGTTTTTCTGCGTTTTGCGAGATAAATCTTCGTCCAAAAGAAAGAGTTATTACTTTGTACAACTCCGGGTAGAGTGGTTTGTTGTCGAACACATTCATGCCCCTTCTGCACATATCTCATCCAGCCTTTTATTCATGAAGTTGCGGTGGTCTACTACAGCTGTTACTGAGGTTTCAGTATGTGATTTTAAAGCAGGTCATTAGTCAATTGTCAATTCCAGGTTAAAAAGGAGCGTGGAGCGGTCAGGCTGTCCGTATTATGACCTGACAACCCCAACGAGAGGGTCACCCCTATCACTCACCCGGGCACACACTGCTTGATGTATGTGTAACGAAGTGACTTTCACTCCGTTGGGTTCTTTTTTTTTGAAAATTAAATTTCTATAAATTGATCAGTCGGCGTAAGTGAAAACTAAATAAAATTCACTTTTAATAAATACAACATTGAAACAGAATAACAACACTATACAGCCTTCACCACTACCTCGCTACACAATCGACTCAACATGAAACATAAGAACAATATGCACACGTTACTACTATCTCACAACACATCGACACAAAATGAAACAAAAAATAAATAAATAATACAAAACTAAAAATATAAAATAAAGAAAATGTTTATCACAGTCCAGTATACTCTTACTCTTTCCACGCCTGCTACAACGTTAATCAATGACTGTAATAATCTGTCAAGTCTAAAATGTATTTCCATAAATAATTAAATTGACTTTACGACTACTGGTATTCAGGACTCTGTCAAATAACTTTATAGCCGTCTATTTTCCTAACTTTGCCGAACGACGTGTATACTCAGTATGTGTATATGCCAAAGCTTATTTTATGTACAACAGCTTTCCATTTGTAACGTCTTTCTAATGTTACCAGTTTTATGAGTGGGTCTCTCTATTCCCCATAGACCTTCTTACGCAAACCAAAGTGGGTAACACTTAAATAAGTCCATAAACCAGTCCCCTGTGAAAGGAACAAAAGACCATTTTAATACCGTTAGTTTGTTATTTACAATATTAGAACCGTTTCCGCCATATCCACGCGAATAATACAAACATTAGGTTTTAGTCTAGTTTGTAGTTTTCCGGAGTCTATTTTTTAGAAGTAGTTATAACAAAAGGTTGACTTAAATGTATTGGTGGTGTTTTTTTAATGTCAAGCTGCCTACAGTAAAATGCAAATAGTCACCAAATTTAGCATAATTTAAGGACAAAAATAGCAGGTGTCATTTCTTTCTTCTGCAGTAGGCCTTCTAGGAACAGCCTTGGAGGGTACAAAAGCAGATCAGCAAAGGGAGACGTACAATTGGAACACATTCAACAATTGTTGGAAAAAATGTACTCTTAACATTACAGAAATATTGTCTATGGATTTTGGGGAAGTTTCGATACAAAGAAGGGAGATCACAACATATTTATCATGAATATCGGAAATTGCTTTAAATGCTGACATAAAGACATTAAGCATAAAAAAGATATGAAAAGCACACAAGCATGAAAAGACATAAAATGCATAGAATCATAAAGCCATAAAAAGTATGCAAGCATACTAAGCATACATGCATAAATAGACATAAGAATCATACAAACATAAAAAGACATAAAAAGTTCAAATTACAGAGTTTGATCAAGTAGTACAGGTAAAAAATAAAAGCAAAGACAGCGAGTAGATTAACGTAAAACAAACGAAAACACTTCGAAAGCAAATCATGGAGTAAGCAATCAAAAGTTTTACTCAGATCCATATGTGTCGTTGTCTATTGTCATTTTCCCATCTTCTACTGTTTTAATATACTTGATTGGCAGCCTAAGCCCAATCAAAAAGCACCAAAGAATGAGTTAAAATAGGCTTTTAACGTGTCTCGAAAGTGTTCAGGCTCGTAATTTGCTTTATTCTAGATATGAATCCCTTTGTAAATTAGCTCCTCCTGGGCAATTTTCTTTGAGTCTCAAAAATAAGCACTTTCCAGAGACAGATTTACAAGTTCAGTTATAGGTTTTATCACAATTGATTTAGCATAGATTAGTATATAAGGATATATACCGTCAATTTCCAGTTGAGGGAAGACTTTAGGTTTTGGTATTTGTTTTGAAAGTATTTCTCATTCTTTGTATAGTGCATGTTTGCTTACACCTGTGACAGTTTATTCATTAAGCTTTCATATTAAGAGTTGATGTTGCTATTTATATTTATATCCCAGTTAACATTCTGTAAATCTGACAAAAATAACCCTTAATTGAAATTCTCGAAACTTTTACATTTCTTATATTTGGCTTATTTTTAACTCGTTCACATCCGACATTGTATGTGTCTACAGTTGACTGTCTTTTGAATCATTTTACTTGCTCGTATATTAAAAAGTTTATGAACTGTAAACAAACTGAAATATACATCATCTATTTCGATGAACAATTCCTGAATAAAGTTTTAAAAAATATGTTATCAAAACGTAACGTCTTTTTTTCGCTGTATTGATACTCCACGAAGATTTGTTTTCTATTTAAAGAAGTGATAAATGTCTTTAATCTTAGTGAAAGGACGAATGCCACGCGTAAAGCAGGCGTTGTTTGCCTTTACGGAACACCTGGTCTCACACCGGTTTTTAATGGGGTTAGTACTACTGATGTTTGTTCCTTTCTGTTCGTTTTGTTCTCCAATACGTTGTTAAACCATGGGTGTGTCTGTCCTTGACTTGCTGTTTCGAGAATACTCCTAGGTATTTTCGATCTTGTTTCTTGTGTGAGGAATCCATGTGTACTCTGTTAATTTTTTCTTGAAAATGTTCAAATGTTGTGTTTATTATCTCTGTAGCATCTTTTACTTTTAAAAGCTTTATGAACAATTCTTATTTGTTGTTTAAGCTGCTTATATTTTATAAAAGTTTCGTCTCAGCGACTCTGACATTGCATAAAGTTTTTTAATGCATTATTCTGCTTATTTACATCTTAAACTGTCTCGTTTTTTTTAATAACTCTCAATATAGATAGTTTCAATATAATGCACGGACATGCCAGGAACATTCTGTAAATTTGTCAAAAATAAACCTTAATCGAAATTCTCGAAACTTTTACATTTCTTATATTTGGCTTATTTTTAATTCGTTCACATCCGAAATTGTATGTGTCTACAGTTGACTGTCTTTTAAATCATTTTACCTGCTCGTATATTAAAAAGTTTATGAACTGTAAACAAACTGAAATATACATCATCTGTTTCGATGAACAATTCCTGAATAAAGTTTTAAAAAATATGTTATCAAAACGTAACGTCTTTTAGCTGTATTGATACTCCACGGAGATTTGTTTTCTATTCAAAGAAGTGATAAATGTCTTTAATCTTAGTGATAGGACGAATGCCACGCGTAAAGCAGGCGTTGTTTGCCTTTACGGAACACCTGGTCTCACACCGGTTTTTAATGTGGTTAGTACTACTGATGTTTTTTTCCTTTCTGTTCGTTTTGTTCTCGAATACGTTGTTAAACCATGGGTGTGTCTGTCCTTGACTTGCTGTTTCGCGAATACTCCTCGGTATTTTCGATCTTGTTTCTTGCGTGAGGAATCCAAGTGTACTCTCTGTAAATTTTTTCTTGAAAATGTTCAAATGTTGTGTTTATTCTCTCTATAGCATCTTTTACTTTTAAAAGCTTTATGAGCACTTCTTGTTTGTTGTTTAATCTGCTTATATTTTATAACAGTTTCGTTTCAGCGACTCTGACATTGCATAAAGTTCTCTAATGCATTATTCTACTCATTTACATCTTAAACTGTCTTGTTTTTTTCAAGTATATCTCAATATAGATAGTTTCAATATAATGCACGGACATGCCAGGAATGGATAAAATATCAGAACATTTACACAAAAACAGATAAAATATCTGTGACAAAAACAATGATTCATTTCGCCTGCAATTGAAGGGTGATTTTGCCTTAATGGAAAACCTGGTTTTACACCGGTTTTATTTGGGATAGTACTGCTAATTTTTGTTTCTTTCTGTTCGGTTTCTTGTCCCATACGTTGTTAAACATTGGATGTGTTTGTCCTTGACATGCTTTGACATGCTTTGACATGCTTTACCTTTTGTATTACCAGAAGCGGTTTATGAATGGTGTAAACAGACCCAAACCATATTATATCGTATAATTTGTTCAGAAATTTGAAATATTACTTATAATTTAATTTAACCATAATTCCTATCAAATTTTGCGGTAAAAACGTCGATGACGTCCTGGAACTATTTTAATTTTAACGGCGTTAGAATAGGTCATACGTCACGCAAGTTATATCTTATAATATGGGTTGCCTGATTTGAATTGACCAATCAGATTTTAGCTTACAAAGCAAATTAAATTATTTAGAGAATAACGAGATCTACATGTGAGCTATGCCGAAGGATTGATGAGGTCGAAACTCTTTGCAAAGCAAAGAAGAGAGTTGGATCACAGCTGATATAGTTGATGGGCCACAAAGATAAAATAGAAAAACCAAAGCGTGCACCAAGGTTTACAAGTGTCATACACTTCCTGAATGTTTTACTGAAGTAAGTGCTGGGTGCAATACGTTTTTATAGAGAAGCAGTCTGATAAACAATACACAACCAAGGGAATGAAATGGTCGTAAACAACCGTTTATGTGCTAGAATACTGCTTCAAAGGGTCGATTAGACACCTTAATGTTTTGTGAAACGTAACTTGTAGGTAGCAGCAATTTTCCTTAATTAGTCTGCTGAAGTTAGAGTTCAGCCATCTGATCCAAATCAGCACAATTATGCGTACGACCAGAAGATTAGTTTTGTTTAAGTAATGTCATCTCGCTTCGCATCAGCCAGTCAATCGGCAAGAATTGGCGATATGATATATTCCTGCTTTACTCTGGTTTTCACTCTGAAAGGTTCAGTCGGTTCGATGTCTGTTGTAAATAGTACGGCACTCAAAGGCCTCACATAGGCCTGAGATTATCTGTAGAATGCCATAGTGCCGGAGATTTTTTTAGAGCAAGTTACAGTGTAGGCTGTCGAATACCTACTGAAAAACTGAGGTGTCGACTATACGATTCGTTACTGCTCCAATCTGAACATCTTGGCGCGAAGATGTCGATGCAAGAATGTTTCTGCTTTGTACGGTGTTAATATCCTCTCTTTCAGCCTCATAATTCGGTTGTTTCTGTCCCATTTCATGGCTTTCATGGTGTCACTGTAAATCCATCTTGGCGCCCCTTCTGCATCCGATGGTTTCTATGTCTGTTTCTTTATAGCTCTGATGAAATTGTCACAATCAATTGTCAACCGGTTAAATATAAAAAGTGGCTGATTTACATCAAAGATGATCAAGTAAAGCTTGACATAATAGTCAACTACGAAATTTTTCCTAGTTACTTGTTCACAATATGTCATAAGTGCAGCACAGATCGAAAAGATCACAGTGTCTTTCCAGCAATTTTTACCGACATCATAACAACAGAACAACCAGTAATGAACACAAACTTTGAGATAATATGATCACAAATTAACATAAAGGGTGTTAAACAATTGTGTTGGTGTTCACTACAAACCGCATGAAAATGACATTGATGGTATAAATGAACTAAATAGATCATTTCTATAAATACCACCGAACAATCACAAATTAACATAAAGGGTGTTAAAACAATTATGTTGGTGTTCACTACAAACCGCATGAAAATGACATTGATGGTATCAATGAACTAAATAGATCATTTCAATAAATACCACCGAACAATCACATCTGGCTACTTTGCAATTTTAACCTTCCCAAGTTTGACTTGTCACAACAAGAGCTTAAATCAGACTGCAAATTTACAAATACTTACACGAATTTGTTGGACATTATACATGACAATTACCTTGTACAAGGAGTTAAATGCCAACTATTCCAGAAATCAGTTTAGAACTGTTGTTACTAAACCAACAATTACTCATTAAAAACAAAAAACTCCTTAGTCTAGGGGGGGACATCAGATGATATTGTTTTCCACCAACTGAACACGATTACATGCAGAAAACTAAGAATGCCAAGAATCATGAAACAATATAAAAATGCAGACTGGGACAATAAAAAAAACTAAAAAAAACCAAATCAATGTAGAAAATTTTACAATCGACACAATAAGGCAAACAACAGCAGAACAATAGATTTATATAAAACAATATAGAACATTTAGTAGCCAAGCATGTTCCATAAAAAACCAATAAGGCAAACTTGACTGACAGTAGAATTATAAAGATTATTAAAACGGGATCGTATTTGTCATAAAATACAATCCTGCAAAATATCAAACAAGGAAATTTTCTTTAAATATACATCTATAAAGAAGATTATACAACTAAAACACAGATAAACGTACTGAAATTATGTAGAAACAAATTATCACTGAAAGAGTAAAACAGGCAAGAGTAAACCTAGCAAAAAGAGTCGGTCATTAATAAATAACGAGAAGAACATTTCGGTGTCTCAGCAACCCAAACACATGAACAATCTCAAGTATTAATCAGTTTCATTTTGCATTTACAACTTTAAATCCTTTTAAGCGTGCACACATCTATAAATATTATAGCAATTAAACACACAAAAGCAACAAGGCGTTGGATAACCTCTGCCTCACTAAACAAGGTACGTACAAACCCCTAAAGAACCAACAAAAGTCATAGGTCCTGATATGATCTCACCACATTTCCGCAAAGAAGTTGCATATGAAATCTCACCCATGATAACAGATCTGTTCTATTCATCAATTAATTCAGGCCCAGTACCTCATAAATGCACTTGTTACACCAGTAATTTAAAATGAGCAAAATCACTACCCGGCCCATCTCACTGACTTGCATTTTCAGTAAAATACTAGAACACATTATAAGATAGACCACGAAAACATCCGGAAACTTAAACGCATGGAGATTGACAACAAAGTATCAGACTGGATACAAGCTTGGTTAAGTAATCGTTCACAGAAAGTAGTTGGGCACACATCCAATAGTCGGTCTGTACTGTCTTGCGTACCCCAAGGCTCTGTCCTGGCACCGTATACATGCCAGTCAGCCTTAAAAGTCGTATCTGCTGCTTTGGAGATCACACTATTGTATATCTGACTTTTTTTCGTCAATCACAAATGCATCCTTATAGTTCATAAAACAAAACATCATGCAAAACAGTATTAAAAACAATTTTAAGTTTGCAATAAATTAAAATTTACATTCTCAACCTTTAATGTAAAAAGTAAAATTCAGAGATTAATAGTTTAAATGTTCAAACCAGACTACTTTTAACTTGTATTTCATTTGCAGGAACTTTTATATTTATACAAACCCTTAGTAAAATGAAATTTTGAAGCATTATGGTGTTGTACATTAACGATTACCGTCACAACCGTTTATGTAATAAATTCACGGTTGGAAATGTTTTATATTAAAACCAGACCTTTATTAACTTGTATTTCAATAGCAATGTTAACATTACAAACTTTCTTCTTAGTGACACGGAGAATTGTGACACAAGGATGCTCAACCGTTAATGTAATAAACTGTTAAATTTTTTTTAATAGCAATGTTTATATTACAAACTTTTCTTGAAGGGGATAATTGTGTTGTATGACATCTGCAGGTTCTTACGAAAAAGCGGAGGTAATATTTTCATTTATTGGGGTATTTTATTGTCTCACTCTCGGTTTCTCTTGATAGTAAAGATTCAATCATTTCCCGAGGCTTGCAAATCGGTCTTGTATATCTCCCAAATCTTCGGAAATATCGACTTCAATCTATCGGTATATCGTCTCTTGCAGCAAGCCGACTGAAGTCAAGACTACCAGGAAACACAGTGGAATGCATTCAAGACGCCATCTTTCCCTCTACAGAACATCATCGTAACGCTTTTCATATGACATTGCTAAATCATAAACAATCTTAATTTTTAAGATTCACAGGTTTTTTGTAACTTATCTCATGGTCTACATTAGATATGGATGAATTCGGAAGTAAAATATCATATACTTTCACATGGAAAAAAGCGTTGCAGTTACTTCGAAGATAAGAGAATGAACTGGTCCTAATCTAAAGTAGCCAAAAATTTCAACAGAGAGCCTCTTCATGTAAAATATCAAACCAATATTGCAACAGTTCATTCATTTTCTTGTAGATGTCTCCATTGTTAACGTTACAGATGATGCTGTACATGTTAGTAGTGTTGCTAAAGATGGCCTTACATCCATAATTTTGGGTTCAAGTTACCATATACAGAGTTTTATACAAATCGAGGATTCCAAATCATAGTTAAACAGACTGTTCGTAAAAAATTGTCCTCCTCTCGAATGGTTATGCGATCAAGATCAGCTCACACGTTTTGTTTAGACCAAGCTTGTATCCACATGATTTCTGTAATTTTTCATTTTGTGAACATCTTTTTGACGTCCTTTTTTAGTCTGTGTTGGAAGCAGCCCGTCTGAAATCAGTTGTCTTGGATAAGTTGCTACCAGAATTTTGATCTTATGTTTTTCTGCGTTTTGCGAGATAAATCTTCGTCCAAAAGAAAGAGTTATTACTTTGTACAACTCCGGGTAGAGTGGTTTGTTGTCGAACACATTCATGCCCCTTCTGCACATATCTCATCCAGCCTTTTATTCATGAAGTTGCGGTGGTCTACTACAGCTGTTACTGAGGTTTCAGTATGTGATTTTAAAGCAGGTCATTAGTCAATTGTCAATTCCAGGTTAAAAAGGAGCGTGGAGCGGTCAGGCTGTCCGTATTATGACCTGACAACCCCAACGAGAGGGTCACCCCTATCACTCACCCGGGCACACACTGCTTGATGTATGTGTAACGAAGTGACTTTCACTCCGTTGGGTTCTTTTTTTTTGAAAATTAAATTTCTATAAATTGATCAGTCGGCGTAAGTGAAAACTAAATAAAATTCACTTTTAATAAATACAACATTGAAACAGAAGAACAACACTATACAGCCTTCACCACTACCTCGCTACACAATCGACTCAACATGAAACATAAGAACAATATGCACACGTTACTACTATCTCACAACACATCGACACAAAATGAGACAAAAAATAAATAAATAATACAAAACTAAAAATATAAAATAAAGAAAATGTTTATCACAGTCCAGTATACTCTTACTCTTTCCACGCCTGCTACAACGTTAATCAATGACTGTAATAATCTGTCAAGTCTAAAATGTATTTCCATAAATAATTAAATTGACTTTACGACTACTGGTATTCAGGACTCTGTCAAATAACTTTATAGCCATCTATTTTCCTAACTTTGCCGAACGACGTGTATACTCAGTATGTGTATATGCCAAAGCTTATTTTATGTACAACAGCTTTCCATTTGTAACGTCTTTCTAATGTTACCAGTTTTATGAGTGGGTCTCTCTATTCCCCATAGACCTTCTTACGCAAACCAAAGTGGGTAACACTTAAATAAGTCCATAAACCAGTCCCCTGTGAAAGGAACAAAAGACCATTTTAATACCGTTAGTTTGTTATTTACAATATTAGAACCGTTTCCGCCATATCCACGCGAATAATACAAACATTAGGTTTTAGTCTAGTTTGTAGTTTTCCGGAGTCTATTTTTTAGAAGTAGTTATAACAAAAGGTTGACTTAAATGTATTGGTGGTGTTTTTTTAATGTCAAGCTGCCTACAGTAAAATGCAAATAGTCACCAAATTTAGCATAATTTAAGGACAAAAATAGCAGGTGTCATTTCTTTCTTCTGCAGTAGGCCTTCTAGGAACAGCCTTGGAGGGTACAAAAGCAGATCAGCAAAGGGAGACGTACAATTGGAACACATTCAACAATTGTTGGAAAAAATGTACTCTTAACATTACAGAAATATTGTCTATGGATTTTGGGGAAGTTTCGATACAAAGAAGGGAGATCACAACATATTTATCATGAATATCAGAAATTGCTTTAAATGCTGACATAAAGACATTAAGCATAAAAAAGATATGAAAAGCACACAAGCATGAAAAGACATAAAATGCATAGAATCATAAAGCCATAAAAAGTATGCAAGCATACTAAGCATACATGCATAAATAGACATAAGAATCATACAAACATAAAAAGACATAAAAAGTTCAAATTACAGAGTTTGATCAAGTAGTACAGGTAAAAAATAAAAGCAAAGACAGCGAGTAGATTAACGTAAAACAAACGAAAACACTTCGAAAGCAAATCATGGAGTAAGCAATCAAAAGTTTTACTCAGATCCATATGTGTCGTTGTCTATTGTCATTTTCCCATCTTCTACTGTTTTAATATACTTGATTGGCAGCCTAAGCCCAATCAAAAAGCACCAAAGAATGAGTTAAAATAGGCTTTTAACGTGTCTCGAAAGTGTTCAGGCTCGTAATTTGCTTTATTCTAGATATGAATCCCTTTGTAAATTAGCTCCTCCTGGGCAATTTTCTTTGAGTCTCAAAAATAAGCACTTTCCAGAGACAGATTTACAAGTTCAGTTGTAGGTTTTATCACAATTGATTTAGCATCGAGTAGTATATAAGGATATATACCGTCAATTTCCAGTTGAGGGAAGATTTTAGGTTTTGGTATTTGTTTTGAAAGTATTTCTCATTCTTTGTATAGTGCATGTTTGCTGACAGTTTATTCATTAAGCTTTCCTATTAAGAGTCGATGTTGCTATTTATATTTATATCCCAGTTAACATTCTGTAAATCTGACAAAAATAACCCTTAATTTAAATTCTCGAAACTTTTACATTTCTTATATTTGGCTTTTTTTTAACTCGTTCACATCCGACATTGTATGTGTCTACAGTTGACTGTCTTTTGAATCATTTTAATTGCTCGTATATTAAAAAGTTTATGAACTGTAAACAAACTGAAATATACATCATCTGTTTCGATGAACAATTCCTGAATAAAGTTTTTAAAAATATGTTATCAAAACGTAACGTCTTTTTTTCGCTGTATTGATACTCCACGAAGATTTGTTTTCTATTTAAAGAAGTGATAAATGTCTTTAATCTTAGTGAAAGGACGAATGCCACGCGTAAAGCAGGCGTTGTTTGCCTTTACGGAACACCTGGTCTCACACCGGTTTTTAATGGGGTTAGTACTACTGATGTTTGTTCCTTTCTGTTCGTTTTGTTCTCCAATACGTTGTTAAACCATGGGTGTGTCTGTCCTTGACTTGCTGTTTCGAGAATACTCCTAGGTATTTTCGATCTTGTTTCTTGTGTGAGGAATCCATGTGTACTCTGTTAATTTTTTCTTGAAAATGTTCAAATGTTGTGTTTATTATCTCTATAGCATCTTTTACTTTTAAAAGCTTTATGAACACCTCTTGTTTGTTGGTTAATCTGCTTATATTTTATAAAAGTTTCGTTTCAGCGACTCTGACATTGCATACAGTTTTTTAATGCATTATTCTGCTTATTTACATCTTAAACTGTCTTGTTTTTTTAATAACTCTCATTATAGATAGTTTCAATATAATGCACGGACATGCCAGGAACATTCTGTAAATTTGTCAAAAATAAACCTTAATCGAAATTCTCGAAACTTTTACATTTCTTATATTTGGCTTATTTTTAATTCGTTCACATCCGAAATTGTATGTGTCTACAGTTGACTGTCTTTTAAATCATTTTACCTGCTCGTATATTAAAAAGTTTATGAACTGTAAACAAACTGAAATATACATCATCTGTTTCGATGAACAATTCCTGAATAAAGTTTTAAAAAATATGTTATCAAAACGTAACGTCTTTTAGCTGTATTGATACTCCACGGAGGTTTGCTTTCTATTTAAAGAAGTGATAAATGTCTTTAATCTTAGTGATAGGACGAATGCCACGCGTAAAGCAGGCGTTGTTTGCCTTTACGGAACACCTGGTCTCACACCGGTTTTTAATGTGGTTAGTACTACTGATGTGTTTTTCCTTTCTGTTCGTTTTGTTCTCGAATACGTTGTTAAACCATGGGTGTGTCTGTCCTTGACTTGCTGTTTCGCGAATACTCCTCGGTATTTTCAATCTTGTTTCTTGCGTGAGGAATCCAAGTGTACTCTCTGTAAATTTTTTCTTCAAAATGTTCAAATGTTGTGTTTATTCTCTCTATAGCATCTTTTACTTTTAAAAGCTTTATGAGCACTTCTTGTTTGTTGTTTAATCTGCTTATATTTTATAACAGTTTCGTTTCAGCGACTCTGACATTGCATAAAGTTCTCTAATGCATTATTCTACTCATTTACATCTTAAACTGTCTTGTTTTTTTCAAGTATATCTCAATATAGATAGTTTCAATATAATGCACGGACATGCCAGGAATGGATAAAATATCAGAACATTTACACAAAAACAGATAAAATATCTGTGACAAAAACAATGATTCATTTCGCCTGCAATTGAAGGGTGATTTTGCCTTAATGGAAAACCTGGTTTTACACCGGTTTTATTTGGGATAGTACTGCTAATTTTTGTTTCTTTCTGTTCGGTTTGTTGTCCCATACGTTGTTAAGCATTGGATGTGTTTGACATGCTTTGACATGCTTTACCTTTTGTATTACCAGAAGCGGTTTATGAATGGTGTAAACAGACCCAAACCATATTATATCGTATAATTTGTTCAGAAATTTGAAATATTACTTATAATTTAATTTAACCATAATTCCTATCAATTTTTGCGGTAAAAACGTCGATGACGTCGTGGAACTTTTTTTATTTTAACGGCGTTAGAATAGGTCATAAGTCACGCAAGTTATATCTTATAATATGGGTTGCCTGATTTGAATTGACCAATCAGATTTCAGCTTACAAAGCAAATTAAATTATTTAGAGAATAACGAGATCTACATGTGAGCTATGCCGAAGGATTGATGAGGTCGAAACTCTTTGCAAAGCAAAGAAGAGAGTTGGATCACAGCTGATATAGTTGATGGGCCACAAAGATAAAATAGAAAAACCAAAGCGTGCACCAAGGTTTACAAGTGTCATACACTTCCTGAATGTTTTACTGAAGTAAGTGCTGGGTGCAATACGTTTTTATAGAGAAGCAGTCTGATAAACAATACACAACCAAGGGAATGAAATGGTCGTAAACAACCGTTTATGTGCTAGAATACTGCTTCAAAGGGTCGATTAGACACCTTAATGTTTTGTGAAACGTAACTTGTAGGTAGCAGCAATTTTCCTTAATTAGTCTGCTGAAGTTAGAGTTCAGCCATCTGATCCAAATCAGCACAATTATGCGTACGACCAGAAGATTAGTTTTGTTTAAGTAATGTCATCTCGCTTCGCATCAGCCAGTCAATCGGCAAGAATTGGCGATAAGATATATTCCTGCTTTACTCTGGTTTTCACTCTGAAAGGTTCAGTCGGTTCGATGTCTGTTGTAAATAATACGGCACTCAAAGGCCTCACATAGGCCTGAGATTATCTGTAGAATGCCATAATGCCGGAGATTTTTTTTAGAGCAAGTTACAGTGTAGGCTGTCGAATACCTACTGAAAAACTGAGGTGTCGACTATACGATTCGTTACTGCTCCAATCTGAACAATTACTCATTCAAAACAAAAAACTTAGTCTAGGGGGGACATCAGATGATATTGTTTTCCACCAACTGAACACGATTACATGCAGAAAACTAAGAATGCCAAGAATCATGAAACAATATAAAAATGCAGACTGGGAAAATTAAAAAAAAATAAAAAAAACCAAATCAATGTAGAAAATTTTACAATCGACACAATAAAGCAAACAACAGCAGAACAATAGATTTATATAAAACAATATAGAACATTTAGTAGCCAAGCATGTTCCATAAAAAACCAATAAGGCAAACTTGACTGACAGTAGAATTATAAAGATTAATAAAACGGGATCGTATTTGTCATAAAATACAATCCTGCAAAATATCAAACAAGGAAATTTTCTTTAAATATACATCTATAAAGAAGATTATACAACTAAAACACAGATAAACGTACTGAAATTATGTAGAAACAAATTATCACTGAAAGAGTAAAACAGGCAAGAGTAAACCTAGCAAAAAGAGTCGGTCATTAATAAATAACGAGAAGAACATTTCGGTGTCTCAGCAACCCAAACACATGAACAATCTCAAGTATTAATCAGTTTCATTTTGCATTTACAACTTTAAATCCTTTTAAGCGTGCACACATCTATAAATATTATAGCAATTAAACACACAAAAGCAACAAGGCGGTGGATAACCTCTGCCTCACTAAACAGGGTACGTACAAACCCCTAAAGAACCAACAAAAGTCATAGGTCCTGATATGATCTCACCACATTTCCGCAAAGAAGTTGCATATGAAATCTCACCCATGATAACAGATCTGTTCTATTCATCAATTAATTCAGGCCCAGTACCTCATATTGCACTTGTTACACCAGTAATTTAAAATGAGCAAAATCACTACCCGGCCCATCTCACTGACTTGCATTTTCAGTAAAATACTAGAACACATTATAAGATAGACCACGAAAACATCCGGAAACTTAAACGCATGGAGATTGACAACAAAGTATCAGACTGGATACAAGCTTGGTTAAGTAATCGTTCACAGAAAGTAGTTGGGCACACATCCAATAGTCGGTCTGTACTGTCTTGCGTACCCCAAGGCTCTGTCCTGGCACCGTATACATGCCAGTCAGCCTTAAAAGTCGTATCTGCTGCTTTGGAGATCACACTATTGTATATCTGACTTTTTTTCGCCAATCACAAATGCATCCTTATAGTTCATAAAACAAAACATCATGCAAAACAGTATTAAAAACAATTTTAGGTTTGCAATAAATTAAAATTTACATTCTCAACCTTTAATGTAAAAAGTAAAATTAAGAGATTAATAGTTTAAATGTTCAAACCAGACTACTTTTAACTTGTATTTCATTTGCAGGAACTTTTATATTTATACAAACCCTTAGTAAAATGAAATTTTGAAGCATTATGGTGTTGTTCATTAACGATTACCGTCACAACCGTTTATGTAATAAATTCACGGTTGGAAATGTTTTATATTAAAATCAGACCTTTATTAACTTGTATTTCAATAGCAATGTTAACATTACAAACTTTCTTCTTAGTGACACGGAGAATTGTGACACAAGGATGCTCAACCGTTAATGTAATAAACTGTTAATTTTTTTTTAATAGCAATGTTTATATTACAAACTTTTCTTGAAGGGGATAATTGTGTTGTATGACATCTGCAGGTTCTTACGAAAAAGCGGAGGTAATATTTTCATTTAATGGGGTATTTTATTGTCTCACTCTGGGTTTCTCTTGATAGTAAAGATTCAATCATTTCCCGAGGCTTGCAAATCGGTCTTGTATATCTCCCAAATCTTCGGAAATATCGACTTCAATCTATCGGTATATCGTCTCTTGCAGCAAGCCGACTGAAGTCAAGACTACCAGGAAACACAGTGGAATGCATTCAAGACGCCATCTTTCCCTCTACAGAACATCATCGTAACGCTTTTCATATGACATTGCTAAATCATAAACAATCTTAATTTTTAAGATTCACATGTTTTTTGTAACTTATCTCATGGTCTACATTAGATATGGATGAATTCGGAAGTATAATATCATATACTTTCACATGGAAAAAAGCGTTGCAGTTACTTCGAAGATAAGAGAATGAACTGGTCCTAATCTAAAGTAGCCAAAAATTTCAACAGAGAGCCTCTTCATGTAAAATATCAAACCAATATTGCAACAGTTCATTCATTTTCTTGTAGATGTCTCCATTGTTAACGTTACAGATGATGCTGTACATGCTAGTAGTGTTGCTAAAGATGGCCTTACATCCATAATTTTGGGTTCAAGTTACCATATACAGAGTTTTATACAAATCGAGGATTCCAAATCATAGTTAAACAGACTGTTCGTAAAAAAATGTCCTCCTCTCGAATGGTTATGCGATCAAGATCAGCTCACACGTTTTGTTTAGACCAAGCTTGTATCCACATGATTTCTGTAATTTTTCATTTTGTGAACATCTTTTTGACGTCCTTTTTTAGTCTGTGTTGGAAGCAGCCCGTCTGAAATCAGTTGTCTTGGATAAGTTGCTACCAGAATTTTGATCTTATGTTTTTCTGCGTTTTGCGAGATAAATCTTCGTCCAAAAGAAAGAGTTATTACTTTGTACAACTCCGGGTAGAGTGGTTTGTTGTCGAACACATTCATGCCCCTTCTGCACATATCTCATCCAGCCTTTTATTCATGAAGTTGCGGTGGTCTACTACAGCTGTTACTGAGGTTTCAGTATGTGATTTTAAAGCAGGTCATTAGTCAATTGTCAATTCCAGGTTATTTATGAAGATGTGTCTGTCACATCCCGTCATGTTTTGAAAGTTTTTAAATACACATATACATGTAGTTGATTTGAATTTTATGATACACTTATGGTTAGGTGGTAGTGTTCTTTTAATTTATCATCGAGTGTTTCCGAACACATTAAACAGTGTGATCGCATAGTGGTTTCCTTTGCTTTCTTATGTCATCCTAAAGTCATTGTTAGCACAGAGATGTTTGAAAGTTTTTCCAGCAGTTGATGAAGACTTCACAATAGATAAATAAGAATTTATCGGAAACCTTATTTCTCAACATTAACCAAAGGTTTGTTGTGAAAGCTTAATATTCGTATCATTCAGTTACTTTTCCGACCGCTAGAGTTTGAGGTTGGTGCTTAACTTAATAATCTGATCTTTCTTAATCATTGAGTATCAATAGATATGTCAGCATTGGAGAGGTCAACAATATTTGCCATTTGCCATTTAATGTATCGATTGATTGATTGAATGGTGCTTATAATAAGCAATATTTCAGCTATATTCAGTACGAGAACACACAAACAAACAATAAATCAAAGGAGAAAGAGATGAAAGAACAGAATTTGTGATTGCCAATGGCAAACTATGAAGAATTAGGTAGGGACGAACACTTTAACGTTTTCAAAATCTACAAAAAAGGATCTTTTATGTGCAAGGAGCGTAGAGCGATCAGGCTGTCCGTATTATGACCTGACGACCCCAACGAGAGGGTCACCCCTATCACTCACCCGGCACACACTGCTTGATGTATGTGTAACGAAGTGACTTTCACTTCGTTGGGTTCTTTTTTTGAAAATTAAGTTTCTATAAATTGATCAGTCGGCGTAAGTGAAAACTAAATAAAAATTCACTTTTAATAAATACAACATTGAAACAGAAGAACAACACTATACAGCCTTCACCACTACCTCGCTACACATTCGACTCAACATGAAACATAAGAACAATATGCACACGTTACTACTATCTCACAACACATCGACACAAAATGAAACAAAAATAAATAAATAATACAAAACTAAAAATATAAAATAAAGAAAATGTTTATCACAGTCCAGTATACTCTTACTCTTTCCACGCCTGCTACAACGTTAATCAATGACTGTAATAATCTGTCAAGTCTAAAATGTATTTCCATAAATAATTAAATTGACTTTACGACTACTGGTATTCAGAACTCTGTCAAATAACTTTATAGCCATCTATTTTCCTAACTTTGCCGAACGACGTGTATACTCAGTATGTGTATATGCCAAAGCTTATTTTATGTACAACAGCTTTCCATTTGTAACGTCTTTCTAATGTTACCAGTTTTATGAGTGGGTCTTTCTATTCTCCTATAGACCCTCGTACGCAAACCAAAGTGGGTAACACTTAAATAAGTCCATAAACCAGTCCCCTGTGAAAGGAACACAAGACCATTTTAATACCGTTAGTTTGTTATTTACAATATTAGAACCGTTTCCGCCATATCCACGCGAATAACACAAACATTAATAAACTTTCATATAGATATCACACGCGCCATTTTTTTTCCGTGCAATCGATAGGGTGGGGCTGAGTCTATATGGGATTTACCTGTGGGTTTACTGATACCCTGGTGAGTTTTATATCCAGGAAATCTCCTGAACTGATCAATCCTCTTTTGAACATATAAACTCTGGTAGCATTCACCCGTTCCTATATTTTTCCACCATGTGCTTCTTTAGCACATCCTTTCCTTTCAATGTCCAGGTGCCCAACTAATAGAGTGCACCTGACTATAAATAACAAGTCAAACCGGTTCCAATACTTACATGTTCAGGTAAAATCAATAATTAACACTGGCTTTACCTGTATGTACTTTACTGTAATAGTATGCAAAGAAAGATAACTCTAACGTCTTTCTCCATACTTTACAGTATGGAAGCTTTATATTTTTTCCACTTCCATATCAACCATTACCTTTACAAGTCGACAGAAGGTCATACAACTCACTGGCGACCTTTAATTTTGGTCAATCTTGTGGATTCAAATGTATCGACAGGTTACAGTATGAAACGTGAAGTCGTAATAGTCGTGTCAATTGCTCAATGATTGCTTCATTCAATGGCTAACCACAAGAGGATCTTTCCAATTAGTTTTTCCATCTAATCTGTGTTTAATCATTCACAACAGCGTTTTCAATTGTCAATCGGCTAAGTGTAAGGAGTCTAGCCATTGGACCGATCTCAACTTCTACAAAGGTCAAAGTTTTTTTCTCTTTTTTGGAAACATAAATAAAAGACACAAAGTTGTAACAATGTGTTACTTTGTAACATAGAAAAAGTAGTTAAATCAAATTTGTTGTGATCTGTCTACTCACGACGACATCTTATCTTGAAAAACATGGTTGTCACAGTCACGATTGAGAAAATCGAAACACTGGTGTACAATATTAAGATGGAACGAAGTGTAAAGAGGGATTCTGTGTTGTAATTTTATATTTGTTTATAAGAACTAAGGAAACCATACGAAAATTTAATATATATTGAAAAAAACCACAATAAAAGCAAGCTAAAAACGAGAGAACTATTGTAAAACAAACACGAAGAGAAAATAAAAACATATTACTTTATATAAAAAGAATTTTTTCAATAGAAAATTAAGTAATTTTGATACAAAAACTTAAAGGTCTATTTCGTTAGATACAAAATAAGCAAATAAGGTGAATGAATGAAATTCCCCTCTGCTTCAAATGGCACAGACATATAGGCATGTAACATAATACTGTAATTAAACAGATATAGGGGATTTTTTTTACACCGAGAGTAGAAAATAATGAGTTTGCCATCGGGCAGTACAATATATATGGGTTACAAGTTCTTAGCTAGACCTTGGACTAGTATAACTAACGGTATTGGACACTCGCCATGTCTTCAGTTTAAAAAGTACGATCTCTTTGTCGCGTGAGACAGGAACGAGATTAAACGTGAACGCATAAATGACAGCACCTACAGTGCAATACGATACTTATATTTCAATTAAAATTTGTGCAATTATCTTGTGAAAGTAAAGCATGGCCTTTATTTTTTTTTAATTTTAAGTGTTTTATTTGCCTCATTGTATTATCGTGACCATGTTTTATCATTAAAAAAAATATTGAAATCAGCGAAAATCGGGAGCTTTTTTAACGGTCGCCATTTTTGTATGTCATTTTTACGAACTTTATACTTTCAGAACATACATCACCGCAATGTAAATTACACATTTAAAAGGTATAGACCAACCTATTCGTCTTTTTTGTCGCGTTGCAGCATATATTATTTTTGCTGTGAATCCCCAGTTTTTATCGGATTACATAGCATGAAATTTTAGCACGTTTTCGGGAAGAGGGCGCAAATTTTTAAACGGTCCCCTTAAATAAAACCAATCCACGCCTCATTATGAACGCAGTATTTCTTTTTCTTTCACATTCTGAAAGAATGATGTATTTAGAATGCACAGAAATAGGTCATAATTGATAACACTATTATTAAGCAAACTTTTTTTTTACCTTTTTTCGAACACTTTTTTTTCCAAGAGGGCATCTCCATTCTATAACGTATTTTCAGCTTCTATTTCACAAGAAACTTCTTAATTTTAAATGCAAATGATAAAAAATATTAGAATTGGAATAACTATTTTTTACAACCCATTCTCTTTTAATTTGCAGTCACCTGTTGCATTTGTTATGTAATCACAGGTGTGGTGAACAAATGGTTCAATAAACAACGGTGTCAAAAGTTGTCTGAGGGTACACACTAGGTAGCTAATAACCAGTGTCATCATATAATTTGTCTAATTGGTGAAAACCATAAACATCAAATAAAATCATACAAGGCGGCTTTGATTTTAATTCACTGGGACTAGTACAACAAACCGAATTTTAGAATTAGTCAAAACTTTTGGTTTTGATTTTTGTTGTTTTGTTCTGTATGGTTTTTTCTTTCTGCTTTTGTTTTGTTTTTTTTCTTTGTTTTTTTATGTGTGTGTTATGTTGTGTTTTTTCTTATTTGTTTTATTTTTGTTATTAAATGCATCAATGTATTGATATATACACCCGTTCCTATATTTTTCCACCATGTGCTTCTTTAGCACATCCTTTCCTTTCAATGTCCAGGTGCCCAACTAATAGAGTACACCTGACTATAAATAACAAGTCAAACCGGTTCCAATACTTACATGTTCAGGTAAAATCAATAATTAACACTGGCTTTACCTGTATGTACTTTACTGTAATAGTATGCAAAGAAAGATAACTCTAACGTCTTTCTCCATACTTTACAGTATGGAAGCTTTATATTTTTTCCACTTCCATATCAACCATTACCTTTACAAGTCGACAGAAGGTCATACAACTCACTGGCGACCTTTAATTTTGGTCAATCTTGTGGATTCAAATGTATCGACAGGTTACAGTATGAAACGTGAAGTCGTAATAGTCGTGTCAATTGCTCAATGATTGCTTCATTCAATGGCTAACCACAAGAGGATCTTTCCCATTAGTTTTTCCATCTAATCTGTGTTTAATCATTCACAACAGCGTTTTCAATTGTCAATCGGCTAAGTGTAAGGAGTCTAGCCATTGGACCGATCTCAACTTCTACAAAGGTCAAAGTTTTTTTCTCTTTTTTGGAAACATAAATAAAAGACACAAAGTTGTAACAATGTGTTACTTTGTAACATAGAAAAAGTAGTTAAATCAAATTTGTTGTGATCTGTCTACTCACGACGACATCTTATCTTGAAAAACATGGTTGTCACAGTCACGATTGAGAAAATCGAAACACTGGTGTACAATATTAAGATGGAACGAAGTGTAAAGAGGGATTCTGTGTTGTAATTTTATATTTGTTTTATAAGAACTAAGGAAACCATACGAAAATTTAATATATATTGAAAAAAACCACAATAAAAGCAAGCTAAAAACGAGAGAACTATTGTAAAACAAACACGAAGAGAAAATAAAAACATATTACTTTATATAAAAAGAATTTTTTCAATAGAAAATTAAGTAATTTTGATACAAAAACTTAAAGGTCTATTTCGTTAGATACAAAATAAGCAAATAAGGTGAATGAATGAAATTCCCCTCTGCTTCAAATGGCACAGACATATAGGCATGTAACATAATACTGTAATTAAACAGATATAGGGGATTTTTTTACACCGAGAGTAGAAAATAATGAGTTTGCCATCGGGCAGTACAATATATATGGGTTACAAGTTCTTAGCTAGACCTTGGACTAGTATAACTAACGGTATTGGACACTCGCCATGTCTTCAGTTTAAAAAGTACGATCTCTTTGTCGCGTGAGACAGGAACGAGATTAAACGTGAACGCATAAATGACAGCACCTACAGTGCAATACGATACTTATATTTCAATTAAAATTTGTGCAATTATCTTGTGAAAGTAAAGCATGGCCTTTATTTTTTTTTAATTTTAAGTGTTTTATTTGCCTCATTGTATTATCGTGACCATGTTTTATCATTAAAAAAAATATTGAAATCAGCGAAAATCGGGAGCTTTTTTAACGGTCGCCATTTTTGTATGTCATTTTTACGAACTTTATACTTTCAGAACATACATCACCGCAATGTAAATTACACATTTAAAAGGTATAGACCAACCTATTCGTCTTTTTTGTCGCGTTGCAGCATATATTATTTTTGCTGTGAATCCCCAGTTTTTATCGGATTACATAGCATGAAATTTTAGCACGTTTTCGGGAAGAGGGCGCAAATTTTTAAACGGTCCCCTTAAATGAAACCAATCCACGCCTCATTATGAACGCAGTATTCCTTTTTCTTTCACATTCTGAAAGAATGATGTATTTAGAATGCACAGAAATAGGTCATAATTGATAACACTATTATTAAGCAAACTTTTTTTTTACCTTTTTTCGAACACTTTTTTTTCCAAGAGGGCATCTCCATTCTATAACGTATTTTCAGCTTCTATTTCACAAGAAACTTCTTAATTTTAAATGCAAATGATAAAAAATATTAGAATTGGAATAACTATTTTTTACAACCCATTCTCTTTTAATTTGCAGTCACCTGTTGCATTTGTTATGTAATCACAGGTGTGGTGAACAAATGGTTCAATAAACAACGGTGTCAAAAGTTGTCTGAGGGTACACACTAGGTAGCTAATAACCAGTGTCATCATATAATTTGTCTAATTGGTGAAAACCATAAACATCAAATAAAATCATACAAGGCGGCTTTGATTTTAATTCACTGGGACTAGTACAACAAACCGAATTTTAGAATTAGTCAAAACTTTTGGTTTTGATTTTTGTTGTTTTGTTCTGTATGGTTTTTTCTTTCTGCTTTTGTTTTGTTTTTTTCTTTGTTTTTTTATGTGTGTGTTATGTTGTGTTTTTTCTTATTTGTTTTATTTTTGTTATTAAATGCATCAATGTATTGATATATACACCCGTTCCTATATTTTTCCACCATGTGCTTCTTTAGCACATCCTTTCCTTTCAATGTCCAGGTGCCCAACTAATAGAGTACACCTGACTATAAATAACAAGTCAAACCGGTTCCAATACTTACATGTTCAGGTAAAATCAATAATTAACACTGGCTTTACCTGTATGTACTTTACTGTAATAGTATGCAAAGAAAGATAACTCTAACGTCTTTCTCCATACTTTACAGTATGGAAGCTTTATATTTTTTCCACTTCCATATCAACCATTACCTTTACAAGTCGACAGAAGGTCATACAACTCACTGGCGACCTTTAATTTTGGTCAATCTTGTGGATTCAAATGTATCGACAGGTTACAGTATGAAACGTGAAGTCGTAATAGTCGTGTCAATTGCTCAATGATTGCTTCATTCAATGGCTAACCACAAGAGGATCTTTCCCATTAGTTTTTCCATCTAATCTGTGTTTAATCATTCACAACAGCGTTTTCAATTGTCAATCGGCTAAGTGTAAGGAGTCTAGCCATTGGACCGATCTCAACTTCTACAAAGGTCAAAGTTTTTTTCTCTTTTTTGGAAACATAAATAAAAGACACAAAGTTGTAACAATGTGTTACTTTGTAACATAGAAAAAGTAGTTAAATCAAATTTGTTGTGATCTGTCTACTCACGACGACATCTTATCTTGAAAAACATGGTTGTCACAGTCACGATTGAGAAAATCGAAACACTGGTGTACAATATTAAGATGGAACGAAGTGTAAAGAGGGATTCTGTGTTGTAATTTTATATTTGTTTTATAAGAACTAAGGAAACCATACGAAAATTTAATATATATTGAAAAAAACCACAATAAAAGCAAGCTAAAAACGAGAGAACTATTGTAAAACAAACACGAAGAGAAAATAAAAACATATTACTTTATATAAAAAGAATTTTTTCAATAGAAAATTAAGTAATTTTGATACAAAAACTTAAAGGTCTATTTCGTTAGATACAAAATAAGCAAATAAGGTGAATGAATGAAATTCCCCTCTGCTTCAAATGGCACAGACATATAGGCATGTAACATAATACTGTAATTAAACAGATATAGGGGATTTTTTTACACCGAGAGTAGAAAATAATGAGTTTGCCATCGGGCAGTACAATATATATGGGTTACAAGTTCTTAGCTAGACCTTGGACTAGTATAACTAACGGTATTGGACACTCGCCATGTCTTCAGTTTAAAAAGTACGATCTCTTTGTCGCGTGAGACAGGAACGAGATTAAACGTGAACGCATAAATGACAGCACCTACAGTGCAATACGATACTTATATTTCAATTAAAATTTGTGCAATTATCTTGTGAAAGTAAAGCATGGCCTTTATTTTTTTTTAATTTTAAGTGTTTTATTTGCCTCATTGTATTATCGTGACCATGTTTTATCATTAAAAAAAATATTGAAATCAGCGAAAATCGGGAGCTTTTTTAACGGTCGCCATTTTTGTATGTCATTTTTACGAACTTTATACTTTCAGAACATACATCACCGCAATGTAAATTACACATTTAAAAGGTATAGACCAACCTATTCGTCTTTTTGGTCGCGTTGCAGCATATATTATTTTTGCTGTGAATCCCCAGTTTTTATCGGATTACATAGCATGAAATTTTAGCACGTTTTCGGGAAGAGGGCGCAAATTTTTAAACGGTCCCCTTAAATAAAACCAATCCACGCCTCATTATGAACGCAGTATTCCTTTTTCTTTCACATTCTGAAAGAATGATGTATTTAGAATGCACAGAAATAGGTCATAATTGATAACACTATTATTAAGCAAACTTTTTTTTTACCTTTTTTCGAACACTTTTTTTTCCAAGAGGGCATCTCCATTCTATAACGTATTTTCAGCTTCTATTTCACAAGAAACTTCTTAATTTTAAATGCAAATGATAAAAAATATTAGAATTGGAATAACTATTTTTTACAACCCATTCTCTTTTAATTTGCAGTCACCTGTTGCATTTGTTATGTAATCACAGGTGTGGTGAACAAATGGTTCAATAAACAACGGTGTCAAAAGTTGTCTGAGGGTACACACTAGGTAGCTAATAACCAGTGTCATCATATAATTTGTCTAATTGGTGAAAACCATAAACATCAAATAAAATCATACAAGGCGGCTTTGATTTTAATTCACTGGGACTAGTACAACAAACCGAATTTTAGAATTAGTCAAAACTTTTGGTTTTGATTTTTGTTGTTTTGTTCTGTATGGTTTTTTCTTTCTGCTTTTGTTTTGTTTTTTTCTTTGTTTTTTTATGTGTGTGTTATGTTGTGTTTTTTCTTATTTGTTTTATTTTTGTTATTAAATGCATCAATGTATTGATATATACACCCGTTCCTATATTTTTCCACCATGTGCTTCTTTAGCACATCCTTTCCTTTCAATGTCCAGGTGCCCAACTAATAGAGTACACCTGACTATAAATAACAAGTCAAACCGGTTCCAATACTTACATGTTCAGGTAAAATCAATAATTAACACTGGCTTTACCTGTATGTACTTTACTGTAATAGTATGCAAAGAAAGATAACTCTAACGTCTTTCTCCATACTTTACAGTATGGAAGCTTTATATTTTTTCCACTTCCATATCAACCATTACCTTTACAAGTCGACAGAAGGTCATACAACTCACTGGCGACCTTTAATTTTGGTCAATCTTGTGGATTCAAATGTATCGACAGGTTACAGTATGAAACGTGAAGTCGTAATAGTCGTGTCAATTGCTCAATGATTGCTTCATTCAATGGCTAACCACAAGAGGATCTTTCCCATTAGTTTTTCCATCTAATCTGTGTTTAATCATTCACAACAGCGTTTTCAATTGTCAATCGGCTAAGTGTAAGGAGTCTAGCCATTGGACCGATCTCAACTTCTACAAAGGTCATAGTTTTTTTTCTCTTTTTTGGAAACATAAATAAAAGACACAAAGTTGTAACAATGTGTTACTTTGTAACATAGAAAAAGTAGTTAAATCAAATTTGTTGTGATCTGTCTACTCACGACGACATCTTATCTTGAAAAACATGGTTGTCACAGTCACGATTGAGAAAATCGAAACACTGGTGTACAATATTAAGATGGAACGAAGTGTAAAGAGGGATTCTGTGTTGTAATTTTATATTTGTTTTATAAGAACTAAGGAAACCATACGAAAATTTAATATATATTGAAAAAACCACAATAAAAGCAAGCTAAAAACGAGAGAACTATTGTAAAACAAACACGAAGAGAAAATAAAAACATATTACTTTATATAAAAAGAATTTTTTCAATAGAAAATTAAGTAATTTTGATACAAAAACTTAAAGGTCTATTTCGTTAGATACAAATTAAGCAAATAAGGTGAATGAATGAAATTCCCCTCTGCTTCAAATGGCACAGACATATAGGCATGTAACATAATACTGTAATTAAACAGATATAGGGGATTTTTTCACACCGAGAGTAGAAAATAATGAGTTTGCCATCGGGCAGTACAATATATATGGGTTACAAGTTCTTAGCTAGACCTTGGACTAGTATAACTAACGGTATTGGACACTCGCCATGTCTTCAGTTTAAAAAGTGCGATCTCTTTGTCGCGTGAGACAGGAACGAGATTAAACGTGAACGCATAAATGACAGCACCTACAGTGCAATACGATACTTATATTTCAATTAAAATTTGTGCAATTATCTTGTGAAAGTAAAGCATGGCCTTTATTTTTTTTTAATTTTAAGTGTTTTATTTGCCTCATTGTATTATCGTGACCATGTTTTATCATTAAAAAAAATATTGAAATCAGCGAAAATCGGGAGCTTTTTTAACGGTCGCCATTTTTGTATGTCATTTTTACGAACTTTATACTTTCAGAACATACATCACCGCAATGTAAATTACACATTTAAAAGGTATAGACCAACCTATTCGTCTTTTTGGTCGCGTTGCAGCATATATTATTTTTGCTGTGAATCCCCAGTTTTTATCGGATTACATAGCATGAAATTTTAGCACGTTTTCGGGAAGAGGGCGCAAATTTTTAAACGGTCCCCTTAAATAAAACCAATCCACGCCTCATTATGAACGCAGTATTCCTTTTTCTTTCACATTCTGAAAGAATGATGTATTTAGAATGCACAGAAATAGGTCATAATTGATAACACTATTATTAAGCAAACTTTTTTTTTACCTTTTTTCGAACACTTTTTTTTCCAAGAGGGCATCTCCATTCTATAACGTATTTTCAGCTTCTATTTCACAAGAAACTTCTTAATTTTAAATGCAAATGATAAAAAATATTAGAATTGGAATAACTATTTTTTACAACCCATTCTCTTTTAATTTGCAGTCACCTGTTGCATTTGTTATGTAATCACAGGTGTGGTGAACAAATGGTTCAATAAACAACGGTGTCAAAAGTTGTCTGAGGGTACACACTAGGTAGCTAATAACCAGTGTCATCATATAATTTGTCTAATTGGTGAAAACCATAAACATCAAATAAAATCATACAAGGCGGCTTTGATTTTAATTCACTGGGACTAGTACAACAAACCGAATTTTAGAATTAGTCAAAACTTTTGGTTTTGATTTTTGTTGTTTTGTTCTGTATGGTTTTTTCTTTCTGCTTTTGTTTTGTTTTTTTTCTTTGTTTTTTTATGTGTGTGTTATGTTGTGTTTTTTCTTATTTGTTTTATTTTTGTTATTAAATGCATCAATGTATTGATATATACACCCGTTCCTATATTTTTCCACCATGTGCTTCTTTAGCACATCCTTTCCTTTCAATGTCCAGGTGCCCAACTAATAGAGTACACCTGACTATAAATAACAAGTCAAACCGGTTCCAATACTTACATGTTCAGGTAAAATCAATAATTAACACTGGCTTTACCTGTATGTACTTTACTGTAATAGTATGCAAAGAAAGATAACTCTAACGTCTTTCTCCATACTTTACAGTATGGAAGCTTTATATTTTTTCCACTTCCATATCAACCATTACCTTTACAAGTCGACAGAAGGTCATACAACTCACTGGCGACCTTTAATTTTGGTCAATCTTGTGGATTCAAATGTATCGACAGGTTACAGTATGAAACGTGAAGTCGTAATAGTCGTGTCAATTGCTCAATGATTGCTTCATTCAATGGCTAACCACAAGAGGATCTTTCCCATTAGTTTTTCCATCTAATCTGTGTTTAATCATTCACAACAGCGTTTTCAATTGTCAATCGGCTAAGTGTAAGGAGTCTAGCCATTGACCCGATCTCAACTTCTACAAAGGTCAAAGTTTTTTTTCTATTTTTTGGAAACATAAATAAAAGACACAAAGTTGTAACAATGTGTTACTTTGTAACATAGAAAAAGTAGTTAAATCAAATTTGTTGTGATCTGTCTACTCACGACGACATCTTATCTTGAAAAACATGGTTGTCACAGTCACGATTGAGAAAATCGAAACACTGGTGTACAATATTAAGATGGAACGAAGTGTAAAGATGGATTCTGTGTTGTAATTTTATATTTGTTTTATAAGAACTAAGGAAACCATACGAAAATTTAATATATATTGAAAAAAACCACAATAAAAGCAAGCTAAAAACGAGAGAACTATTGTAAAACAAACACGAAGAGAAAATAAAAACATATTACTTTATATAAAAAGAATTTTTTCAATAGAAAATTAAGTAATTTTGATACAAAAACTTAAAGGTCTATTTCGTTAGATACAAAATAAGCAAATAAGGTGAATGAATGAAATTCCCCTCTGCTTCAAATGGCACAGACATATAGGCATGTAACATAATACTGTAATTAAACAGATATAGGGGATTTTTTTACACCGAGAGTAGAAAATAATGAGTTTGCCATCGGGCAGTACAATATATATGGGTTACAAGTTCTTAGCTAGACCTTGGACTAGTATAACTAACGGTATTGGACACTCGCCATGTCTTCAGTTTAAAAAGTACGATCTCTTTGTCGCGTGAGACAGGAACGAGATTAAACGTGAACGCATAAATGACAGCACCTACAGTGCAATACGATACTTATATTTCAATTAAAATTTGTGCAATTATCTTGTGAAAGTAAAGCATGGCCTTTATTTTTTTTTAATTTTAAGTGTTTTATTTGCCTCATTGTATTATCGTGACCATGTTTTATCATTAAAAAAAATATTGAAATCAGCGAAAATCGGGAGCTTTTTTAACGGTCGCCATTTTTGTATGTCATTTTTACGAACTTTATACTTTCAGAACATACATCACCGCAATGTAAATTACACATTTAAAAGGTATAGACCAACCTATTCGTCTTTTTTGTCGCGTTGCAGCATATATTATTTTTGCTGTGAATCCCCAGTTTTTATCGGATTACATAGCATGAAATTTTAGCACGTTTTCGGGAAGAGGGCGCAAATTTTTAAACGGTCCCCTTAAATAAAACCAATCCACGCCTCATTATGAACGCAGTATTCCTTTTTCTTTCACATTCTGAAAGAATGATGTATTTAGAATGCACAGAAATAGGTCATAATTGATAACACTATTATTAAGCAAACTTTTTTTTTACCTTTTTTCGAACACTTTTTTTTCCAAGAGGGCATCTCCATTCTATAACGTATTTTCAGCTTCTATTTCACAAGAAACTTCTTAATTTTAAATGCAAATGATAAAAAATATTAGAATTGGAATAACTATTTTTTACAACCCATTCTCTTTTAATTTGCAGTCACCTGTTGCATTTGTTATGTAATCACAGGTGTGGTGAACAAATGGTTCAATAAACAACGGTGTCAAAAGTTGTCTGAGGGTACACACTAGGTAGCTAATAACCAGTGTCATCATATAATTTGTCTAATTGGTGAAAACCATAAACATCAAATAAAATCATACAAGGCGGCTTTGATTTTAATTCACTGGGACTAGTACAACAAACCGAATTTTAGAATTAGTCAAAACTTTTGGTTTTGATTTTTGTTGTTTTGTTCTGTATGGTTTTTTCTTTCTGCTTTTGTTTTGTTTTTTTTCTTTGTTTTTTTATGTGTGTGTTATGTTGTGTTTTTTCTTATTTGTTTTATTTTTGTTATTAAATGCATCAATGTATTGATATATACACGTAACTTGTTTTAATCGTGAAAAAAATTGTATCGTACAAAAGCGTAAATACGGTCATATCCGTGTCGACACTTGTCAGCAAATTAAGTATTGGCGCGACGGGGAAAAGTATACGATATCGTTAAATTCCAGTCCCGTTAATTTATAGGTTCCTGGCCAGATCTGACTTGTGAAAAGTTTTAGTGTTTATAAATATGGTTATCCTAGTTCACAATCCTACGTCCACTTTCCCTTTGATGAAAAGCAACATAATAAATTTGCCTAACCGAAGAGGGTTCCGAAATGAACATTAAATGTTAATGAAACATTAGACCAATCGAAATATGAAATAAAATTTTCGCTTTTTGAAATAATACTTTTCCAAAAAAGGACATATATAAAAGGAAATTTTACGTGTATGCGAAGTTAATTTTTAAAATTAATAACAAAGAAAAGCATTGACACAATTGTATTTCCGGTTAAAATATTTAAAAACATGCCGAGCTTAATCCGACTAAGCTTTCGGTTTAAACAGTAATAAGTTAAGATTCTTGTTCAATCGATATACAATACAGCGTAAAGGTAAACATGTTCAATTTTACAGGTGTGTCATAATTTTGGAAGATATTTATTTTTAGGCATAAGTAATATGTCATTTCAGGCTGTTACAAAGAAAAATCAACACGCAGATACATGTAACAACATGCATTTGTTTACAATGAAATTGATATGTGGATTAATTTTGCATAAATAACATGGCAGCATGCATTCTTAACACTATTTCGGTTTCATATATTATTTGTAAAATTAACCTTTACTTACAATCGTTGTTTGGCATTCATACAATTAATGTTGTTTTCATATATATTTTTATAATTAATCAACACCTACTTTCGTTTTTGGCCAGGCTAGCCCTAAATGGAAACGAAATTGTGAAAGTACATATCTGATCAATGGTGAATTAAACTTTAAATTTTAACTTTATAAAAAAGTATAACAAACCTTAATTGTGTGACGACATATCCTGCTTTTTAATATCCTTATGATATTTTAATGATAGTTTATGTTAACTTTCCTTTTCAAAATTTTTAATAAAATAAATAAAATAATATAAAATAAAATAATTGCTCACCTACCTTGTTTTAAACCTGTGACGTCACATTTACCATGAAACTTTTTAAAACATGGTTTTGACTTACATTTAGTACTAATAAATAAGGTCAACATATACAATATATCTTGTTTAAAATCCTACTTTAACTCCCCTTTGATAAATAGGGAGCAACATACAACATAACTCGGCTAACCGAAGAGGTTTCCCATATTAACATAAAATTTTAGTGAAACGTTTTATCAATAGCAAAATGAAATAAAATTTTAGTCCTTTCAAATATTACTTCTTCCAATTGAAATACGCCACATGTAAACATAAGATATATATAGAAATGTTACTTGCATGATGAGTTCATCTTTTAAAAGTAATAGCAAAGAAATGTATTGACACATTTTATTTCATAAATTATTGAAAAAAGGCCGTCGTACAATCGATTTAAACAGTAGGTCAAGGTCTTCGCTTAATCTTTATACAGGACAGCATAAAGGTAAATATGATCATGTCATACTTTTGAAAGATATTTAAGCAGCTGTGATATGTCATTTTAAGCTGTACTAATGAAAATGGTAGCTGAAATTCTTAATATTATGTTTTTAAATGTCAAATTAATTTGGGACACTTACTATCCTAGTTTTTGCATTTTTAACATTAATGTTGGTTTCATATTTATTTTTAAAGCTTAATCAACACCTACTTTCGTTTTTGGCCAGGGAACTAAATAACGGAAGAACATATACTATCAATTGTAATTTAAACATTTAATTTGAACTTTTTAATAAAGGAAAATCATAGAGAAACAACTTTATTGTGTGGCGACATATCCTTCTATTAAGTCGCTAGATGATATTTTGTTGATAGTTTATCATTAACTTTGACCAAATTGGCATAAAAATGACACAAAAAAGATCATCAATCCTAGTTAAGACTATAACGTCATTTTTGAAGGTCCGATTCGAGATAAATTGTTTTTTTCTAATATGAAAATTTAGACAGTTAGAATTTGACCGATACAACATTTTATATTAAAAAATCTTATAGAAAGTGTTTAAATTCTTCTAAACTTACAAAAAATATGCACATGATAAAGAAAACAACATTGATTAATATTAAGCAATGCAATTCAATTCAATAACAATAACACAAAAGGTGTACGTTCCATTATGACGTCACGACGTCATGAATGCTTTTGAGTGTTGTCTCGTTTATTAACAATGACCACGTATAATTGGAAAAATTCGTTCGCTTTGTTAGGAGCTCTTTTTTGTTCAGTATGTACTAATTAACTAGTTAAGCTATTCGTGAATTAGCTATCAAATAATTATAATGTAGTACGAACGAAAAAAACCAAAAATGAAATTAGATCACCTTCATATTTAAACGTTACAGAACAATTGATAGGTAGTGACCATATATAACTACAATAATTACCCTGTACATTAAAATGACATACCACGAATCTCAGTATATTACCATTTTCTGTTTTCTGTTTATTTTTATCTTTAAATAAAGACAATGAAGTAACTTATCATAGTGTTTTATTTAGAAATAAAAGGTATACAACAAAAACATTGGTGCACATTAAAGTCAATGTCCACACCATACTTGTGCAACAGAGATTATATACAAGTGAATAAGACAACATGATTGTCTCCCCTATACTGATGGAATCTCCTGAGATATCTACACACCTACAACAAATGATGTTAGGTGAGTAGGGCTCTTAGGGACATCCATTTATTTTCAATTGGGTGCCTCACTGCAAGGGATCTGTAATACGATGCTGATAAGATTTCAATATTATGTGTATATCTAAGCATGTTAATTCTATCCTGTATTGATGGTTCTGATAGTCTGCAATAATACATGTAGTATTTAAATATAATAATAAGAAAGTTAACAAGGGGATCATTGTATTCTGAGCCGAAGATAATATCTTTGGCTGTTCTTGGTAATATTATATTGCACATATTTTTTTCATTTTTCAAATATTTCTATCCAAAATTTTTTGATATTGAGCAGTCTCAGAGAAGGCGAGAAATGGTTTCTTTTGTTTCATTGCAAAAAACTACACACGTGGGTTTCTTTCAGTCTGCATTTGTATTGAAAGGAGTTAGTACATAATATTCTGTGCATAATTTTGTACTGAAATAGTATAAACTTATAATTTTTTGAAACTTGAAAGGGTAATTTGTAAAGCACGGCATCTAGTTCAGAGTTCCACTTAGCCTGCTGATGTTTTGGTTCCTTGGAATATTTAAAGAGATATTTTTAATAGAAAAGTTGACACAATTTCTTATGTGTTTTGACATAGTCATAGTTTTCTGTTGAAACCTTTTCAAGTTTTACTCCATTTTTTATCATATCCTTCCAAACTTTTGGTATCATGTGTAACACTGAGTAATATTGTAGAATATTTCAGTTTAGGTTGTATTGGTTTACTAGATCTTCATGACTTAGTAATTCATTATTGACATCAACTAAATCATTAATAAAGAAAATTCCTGCTTCACACCACTTTGGGAAAAATATCATTTTATTATTTATTTTGAGATTACTATTAAACCATATGGATTGGCTCAGGATTCCTTCAACTGTATTGGTTGTTTCCCAGTTTAGAACACTCCAATTTAAAAGGACGTTTTCCCAGAATTTATTAAAATATTTTGATATTTTAGAAATACCATCAGGTGACATACACCAAATTTTTTTCTCCCCCAAACTTTTTATATTTGTCTATTAAAAGTGTTTTCAATTGTGAAAAGTTTGTTGGGTCCAAAAGCTTATTGATCCATGTGATTTTAAGTGAATATATAAAAGATAGTACATGCGGCCTTTTTTAATCCGCCTTTTTCATACGACCCGACCACTACATTTCTCTTAATTTTATCTGGTATTCCATTTCACAGAAAGTTAAAAAATATGTTTTGTAGTTCATTAACCAACTCAGAAGGGGGATTTGGTAAGACAGTGAATGACTGGATGAGTATCGGTAAGGCTAATGATTTGATGACAGTAATTTTTGCAATATATGTGAGGTCTCTATATTCCCATGAGTTGAGTAATCATTTTATTTTAATTTTCTTTTCCTCAAAATTGACTAGGGTTTTATTTTCATTAAAGAGATCAAATTTTATGCCTAAAAGTTTAAATTTTCCTGACTGATTCCAATTTAATTTTTTTTCTGACAGAAATTTATCCTTACAATGTACTCAGTTTTGTCAAGATTTGCTCTCAGGCCAGCACACTCTGAGAATTTTTCCTAAACATTCGTTGAGTGAATTTTCGCTGTCGTCCAGAATGAGGGCTGAGTCATGAGCATATTGACTTAACAGATATTCAGAGCCATTAATTTTTATGCCATTAATATTTGGATTGTTTTTTCAAAGATGCACTCAGCAGTTCCAGAGATAGAATGAACAGATAAGGGGACCTTGTCGCACACCTCTTTGCACATTAAAGAAGGGTGAACAGTATCCATTATTTACTATACAACTGTTAGACCCTGAGTACAATGTGTCTACCCGTTTGCAAAAAAGTGGACAAAACCCAAAGAATTTTAGGGTTTCATTTATAAATGACCACCCAAGTGTGTCGCATGCCTTTTCGAAATCTAATAGCACCAATAGTCCTGGGATATCATCTTCTTCTGCTTTTTCTATAAGATCAAAAATGAGCCTAGTGCATTCACCGATGTATCTCCCCTTTATAAATCCTTGCTGGGTTTTACTTATAATGTCGGATAACAAAGGTTTAAGTCTATTAGCTACTGCTGCAGAGGCAATTTTTAAATCTACATTTAGAAGAGTGATGGGTCGCCAATTATTTAAAAAAATGTTTTGGCTTCCCCTTTTTGGGTATACAAGTAATCATTCCTTGCTTTTGGCTTGTGGAAAGGGTACTTGTTTCTAAACTGAAATTAAATGATCTCACAATAAATTCTTTTAAATCGTTCCAGATAAATTTATAAAATTCAATTGTAAATCCGTCAAGGCCTGGAGATTTACCATTTTTCATATTTTTAAGGGCTTTTAAACATTCCGTGTTATCAAGTATACCCTCTGCTTGCAGCTTTTGTTCTTCTGTTAGTTTATTAATAAAGGGGTTTTTCTTATCTAAAAATAGATCCTTATGATCTTGATTCAAGACTGGAGAGGATGAAGAGTATAATTTTTCATAAAAAAAATATTTGTTCTTCTATTATTTGGAATTGGTTAGAAATTTCTTCTCCTTTTTCAGTTATTATTTTTGGAATTATTTTTTCATTATAGTGTCTTTTTTCCAAATTGCAGAAGTAATTAGTGCATTTTCCGCCTTCTGCTAACCACCTAGCCTTAGCTCTTGCCATGATGCCATTGATTTTGTGTTCTCTACAATCAATTAACTCTTGTTCAATTCTTTCTAATTCTGCTTTGAAAGTGTCTAAAGGTGTGTTAACATAATCTGCTTGTAACTTCCTAAGTTTTATTTCTAAATAGTTTTCAATTCTGTTATTTTGTTTTTTCTTGTATGCAGAATATGAAATGGTTTTGCCGCTAATTAAACATTTTAGAAGTTCCCAGAATATGTGTGGGTTTATTGTGAATTCTATTGAACTATCAGCTCTAGACAGATAGTAAAGGTTGAAAGTGTCATTATTACACTGTTTAACTTCTGATGCATAATTTTTATCATGTAAAAGACTATTGTTAAATTTCCATGTGCCACGCCCCCTTTTCTGATTAACAAACTGTAAGGTAAGATACACCGGAGAATGGTCAGACCTGTAACATACATCAATATCTGCATCTCATACGAAAGTCCCAAAATCTGTAGAGATCAAAAAGTAATCTAAACGACTTTGTTTACGATTAGGACCCCGCCATGTGTATCTCCTTGTTGTTTGATTTTTAGTTCTCCAAACATCAATAAGATCTAGTGACATTTTCATATTTAATATTTTATCATGTGCTTTTGTGTTATTTTTGAATTTATAATCTATTGTATCTAAAGTGTAATCTTGAACTACATTCCAGTCCCCTGCCATTATGACAGAGGAGATTTGTAAATTAGATATTAATAACTCAATTTTTTCAAAAAATTCCGGTGAATCCCCATTAGGTCCATATAGTGCTTCCAAAGTCATTCGACAATCTTGAATTGATATATCAAGAATGATAAAGTTTCCGTCTCCGTCTATTATTTCTTTATAAACCTTATAAGAGAAAGTATTGTTCAGTAATATTGCTACCCCTCTAGAGTGGCTGGTGTGAGAGCTCACAAAAATGTATATCCCCATTCGTGATGCAATTGTTTTTCTTTTTCTTTTGTACAGTGAGTATCAGTTAAAATAAGAATATCATATTTTTTTACGATACCTGTGAAAAAAATCCCTTCGCTTTACATCCTCAGAGAGACCCCTACAGTTGAGGGCACCTATAGTCCCAGAAGACATTTATTAAAACAATAATTATTATGTTCTACAACTATTTTGGACCAAATATTGACAAACTAGATAATGATAAATATAATGACATGTAGTACCAGACAGTTTGCATATAGTTCAATTGTTGCAACTTGATTTAAATGTTTAACGTTAAACAGAGATATAAATATACAAAGATTCCCTCCCTTTTTGACTCCCATCCCTACAACATAAAACGTTCTATTCATTCGGTTCCACAGTTTCATGTACTTAAAATAATAGTTATTAGAAAAGATGATCATTTTAAAAAACTTAAGTTCTGGTACCTTGTGAATTCCTGCCAAACGCTGCGTGTTTAAGCAATGTGCAATGTTTTGCAACAAAAAAGCTTAAAATGGTTGAACGAAGAGTTTGAGCGCCTAATTAAATCGGATAAAAAATCATACAAGACAACGACACCATCGTTAGTAAACATGTTTTAAAGACTAAATTCTTTAGAAAAATGTAGTTTAATAATCGCACTAATAGATTCTAAAAATAAAAGACTAATATGTTGGATTTGCACAGTTTGAGCAAAACGAAAGCAGTGATAATGAATTGCCCCTTTCCTTCACCTTAAATATTTAAAGCTTACACCCAAATATTAATGACTTGCTCGAGATAAGGCTTGAGGTAAAGGACGTTAATACAGTTTGTGTGTATTGTCTGTTAACACCTAGACGTAAAGCAAACTAGTAAAATAAACATGATCTTTGAAATTATACATATATAGTTGAATTTAATTGCTATAGAATTTCACTTTGTGTTACTCAATCTAGTTGTCAAAAGTATCATATAATGTCGTATAACGAGGTTTAAGGGACAACAAGAGATTACAACATTTCAAAATGAACCGTGGGTAATATATGTGAGAACATTTGATGTAGCGAGTGACCTCTTACCGTTGGCTAGTTAAGAACTGCAGACCGTATCGATGACGTAAATTAGATTGTCACGTGTTCTAATCAGCAGCAATCCACATGAAAGAAAATCTATAAAAAAATGCATGCTCGGAAATATCGTATCGACTGCAATATATGAATATACATGGAATGATTAAATGTTTTATCTCACACTAGTCGCGCATATGCTTTAATATGGAGGCCAGATCTCCATGTGTCATAAATTTTAATGAGAAGCTAATTGCGGCGATGGCTATGTTTATCATTGTATCATTTGCTTTTTAATAAAAATTTACTTGTTATCATATCTAGTCATTGAATGTGAAATGATACAATTATGTTTGTCCGTAATATCTGCACGTATATTTCAAATTACAGAAGTTTTGAGATGTAAAGGAAAAAAGAGTCGATGATTTCAACAGTACACATCTGAATGCTGAAAAGAATCTACTACTTAAAGAAACCACAATGGCTTTGAGAAATGACAAAAACTTCTGGAATATATAGAACAGAAAACATAGAGAGGAGGTAATCATATTTTTAAGGAATGGCTTTATTACACACAATACATCATATGCTGGATTTTGTATTGCAGAATTTGACCAACAACCGAGACATTTGGTGACTGCCAATCCTTTTCAATGTTTCATTTAATTATATCATTTGCTTGAGGGTTGAGATTGAATTAGGGCAAAGTGCACTCGACTCCACCGTTTATTGTAAAGATTACCATTTTTCATGCCTATTTTAACCTAAGTACATCTATAAGGGTAATGTATGTAACTGTATTTGTTTGTTAATTATATAAATGACGATTGAATAAGAATTACATCAGGTGACTTTTACCTGAATTATGAAACAGATGAATAAAAGAGAATTTGCAACTACATGCAACCTCTGATCGCATATGGACATATACGTTGGTTTTAAAGGGTTATTAAACCGTTGCCATAAACATATTTCTATTCAGATAAGATACTGGAAAATATATCAATTGTAGCCTTAAGTGATTTATACCGAAAATTATGTTTACATGTTGAAACTCATTGCAGCTCGAAATAATGTCAATAAAAGTCAAAACTGTAATCGTATTGTTTTGCAATTACAAAATACAACAGAAGACTTCCTATTACAAATTCATCACGCAGTCTTAATGATTAAGATGAAACATAGTTTAGGTAAGAAAATATATTGTAATAAAATTGGATGAAAATTATTAAATTATGTACTGTTTTTCTTATTGAACTAGAATACTTGGATACCTGAATTCGTTTCTGTGTTGGACTCTTATTGGCTTCATTACTGTCATTGATGTATCCAGTGCTGACTTTAGTAAGTCGAAATGTTTCTCTTTTGTGTTACTCTAAGTTATCAATTCAATGTTAGATGTTTTTGTCAAATTTCCAAATATACAAAGGTTGGTTTTGTTGTACAATTTGAACCGGATAAGAAATTAATAGACAGTTTGGTAAAATATCATAATAAATCAATTGACTAAAAATCATCCGATAAATTGTAGGTAAAATAAATTCAAATTTTTGCACGTTGGCAACAGACACAAGGGTTCCTTTGGTACTCTATTAAATGTTATACATACAGAACATAGCAGTTCTCAGAAAAATAAGAATGTTTTGTCTAATTAGTCCATTTATTATTAATTTATAAAGAAATAGCCACATGGTATTTCCGTTAAGGCTTAATAAGTATTTCCTTCCTTTAATTACTATTTTTTGTATTTTTAAAACTTTACTTTAAGATATTGCAACTGTCCGTTTCACGTGTAGCAATAACGAAAAAGTATGTTAATTTGTTGATGAATACATTAATATAAGTTAAACTCATTATCCTATTTTGTAGTCCTGGTGACAAAATGAGAGAACATAGTTCACAAATTCCGTATAAATTCAGTACTTATTAGAAATAAACTATTGTCATTTATAAAAGACCAATAGCCCTTTATGCTCTAGATTTTGATATTTTGTACAATTTAATATAAAACTGGTTTGTTTGCAGTTGAGTGGAAATTGTTAACAAGACCTGTTATGATGGGTATGAACGTATCAATGATGTGCACAATAACTGCTGATTCAGAGCCTGCCCATATGGCATGGAGAAAAATTCCAAATGGACAAGCAATTGCGTACAATAAAGCTGCGATCAATAGTACAAAATATGAAGTACGAATGAATTATGACGATGCTTCAATGATATACTATTTGATCATCAAAGATTTCAATCTTGACGATGTCAACCATATTTACAGATGTGAATCTGAATTTTTGAAGGATTCTGGAAATGTTTCTTTAGAATATTTTATCGGTTAGTGTTATTTAATGTTCCAACAGAAAAAGGAACAAATTTTTCATAGACATTTTGACATATAAGTTACAACAAACGATGTTTTAAACAAGGAAACTAGATGTTTTTATTTTTTTAGATGGTATGTCGATTCCACAGCCTTATTTTAAATTTGTTATAATTAACATAACTATGTATGAAGTACTAATCAAGCATGCATATTTTAGATATTTTAGTCCTAGTGACTTAGAGGTATACATAAATGTCATAAAAACAACTTTTTATATGCCTGACTCTCGTTTTGTCTAATAAATACTCATCAATAGCATAGCGTTCAACTCTTCAAAACAAAAATCCCAGAGGACCAATTATTAGGATCTATATCACCAAGATTGCAATGTAATCGCAAATGTGACAATCCAGTTTGTGCGTTTTAGGAAGACAAACTCACACCTATCCTCTATGTTTAGTAAAGGCAACACAGTTGGTGAATGAACAGTTATTTACAAGACTCAAAATCTTCGTTATTTTAGAAATCGAACATGACACTGAGAATAAACATATCTTTATTCATATCCTTCATACGTGTATTTTGTATATTTATTCATATCATAAACCAAGGTGACATTAGTGTGGAGACGAATTAAGTATTTTTTAAGAATCACAAAACTGTACATCTGAAATTCACTCACTCTTTATAAAACAATTTGAACGCTCTAATCCATCGAGATTGGACTTGAAAGAAAATATCTCCTATTGTTATTTAAGTCTTTTTCAGTAACAATGTGCCATGATTTAATAACAACTTTCTAAAAAAATGTTTAAATTTTATTTTTAATTGTTCATGTTGTACATGCCTCATTTCAATCATTTTGCACTTCAATGTTACAAGAAATATATATCTTTCCTTTAGTGACGAATACAAATTAATTATTTTAAGTCTATTAACATTGTAACCCTTTTGTAATGAGTTGTGACTGTGTGACAAAGTATAGCTCAGATAAACAATTATTTGCCAATTTTATGTATCGTCACTTCAATTAGGTAATAAAACTACCAACAGGTTCAAGTATTGGTAGGATGATCCCATTTTGCCTATAACGTTAAGATTGTGCATAGCTCATTGCTTAATACCACTCTCAATCTGAAAAATTCGGTCATCTTAATGTTATTAACTCTATGTCGATCAACATCAAATTTAATATCTTAAAGTTTAAAAAATTTAATAAACAAAAATAATACATTGTATCATTCTTGTATTATTATATTAACTGTAGCATCAAACATATTTATAAAAGCAAATTACAAATTGAAATTATCCTTTAATCTCAATAGTCATTCAAGTTCTTCTAATAATACTAAGGGTTCTTGAGATATGTAGTCTATTCTGAACAGAAATTAAAATTAAAGTATTCCGCATAGTAAACTTAAATGCAGCAATATCTTTCATACGAATAAACGAAATCGGAATAAATTGTTCACGTTACAATTTATAATCACCAAAACACAAACACAAGGTGGATCCAGTCTAGAATCAATCATAGAATCATTGTAACTCTGCAAAATCAGAATTATTGGCTATAATGCTTTGGTCTTTATTGCGACCAGATTTTGTGTAAATCTTTCCCTTTGGAAGCATTCAAGTAAGCACTATGCAAGATTTGTATACTCATTTTGGTCAACACAATTGCAAGTCTCCTTGAACGAATTTCCGTTGATTAATGTTAATTCATAAAACTTGCATTCGTAAATTGCCATTGTTTGGCATGTTTAAATGATCAGGATAAATGTGGCATCTCTTACTAGATTAAACCGTGATTTAGATGGATGTTAAATTATTAACGATTTAACATATGTGTTTAGTCTTCTTCTTTTAATAATGTTCTTGTATTTTCTATGAAGGTTAAAACATAATCATTTTACCTTATCATAACTTAGATACTTGCTAGATGATTCGTTTTCATCAATGTTAAAGTTTGCTTTCTGTTGTAGCAATGCCATCAAGGGATGAAATTACGGACAAGTTCATTATTGCCAATGGTATGCTAAATGGTTCTGTTATAATTCCTCATGTTTATCCGAAACCAGTTTGTGATGTGAAATTTCAAGTAAGAAGTAACATGTGTTGTGTTACGAACAACGAAATTTAAGTTTTCGTTTAATGTCATTTATTTCTTACATATGCAGAACATGAAACATTTTATAGTTTGAATCCAGTCCACGCCAAACATTTCATTATTATAACCTGACTATCAACTTGCCATGAGTCATGCTCATTTCATGTTTTGACCACTTCGGGTGAAAAGATTACACACGTTATGGCTGCTAGTCTCAACAGATGATACCATAGCAATTACAAATTAAATGCATTATTGAATTTTATTTAAACGTAACATTTTCAATACTTCAAAAATGTCTTTACAATCGGACGTCATCAGTAACAGTGATCTAACTGATACTCATGCATCAATGAACTGTAACTCAAAAACGTTTTAAATTAATTAAAACAAGTGAAAAATAGTTCAAGATTAAGAATAAGACATTTTAGCCATGAAATTGAAAAAGACCAAGATCATTTCCATCAGGGTTCAGAAATCTGGGTATTTTCAGCTAAAACAATATCTGTATATTTTAATTATTTAAGGGTAATTTATATATCTTTATCACATCTGGATTGAATTTGGTCAAATTTATAACTTAGTTCTGATGTGACTTTCTGATGATAATTGCAAATAGCCTAATCTGATTAATTTGTCAACTGCGAGGTCACTTTTAAACCAATGTTTGCATATATATGCATTCTGTCTTGTTTAATAATGCGTCATTACTATCTTTCAAGGATTCATAGAGTTTTTGGCTCTTATATGATACACAATAACGAAAATAGAGCTATAATTCTCTTTTTGAGCCCCTCTTGATCTCAAACTTGTAAAACGAGTGTAGGGAGTAAATGTGCCCTCGACCAGTTTTTAGAAAAACCCCATTTAGAGTTTTGATCGTAAGCCATGTTTTTTTCAAACTAATATGCAGTTTTAATTGCTCTTAAACAATTCTACATCCTATATTTACGCAACATGTGTAGTGTTTTATCTAAGTGTTAAGCGGATACTACTTTAAGACATAACATTTTGACTCTGAACAATACACTTGACTTGATATAAAATGGATCACAGTTGGTATTTTTTTTTATATATGTGCAGGAAAAAACAATGTTTACTTATACATCGTTGAGGACACAAGTTAATAGAAAGAAATACCAATCAACAACAAAATCTAGAGCATAAACTAAAAGCTTTAAATTTTATAACCCACCATCCATGCCGAACGGATCCATGTTCAAATGTATAAAAATAAAAATATATAAGTATAGGATTAGAATTTAACGAATCATATCGATAACTAGGACAGTATATTCACTTTGTTTATATTGACTTTTTAAATATGCTTTGACAATTATGACATTACATGAATGCTCCTACAGTGCATGGGTAAAGTATGACATGACATGAATGAATACTGCTACGGTTCAAAATCAAAGTTGTTCAGTGTACACACAGAGTTAAAATACGGCATTCGTAAAGTTTTCAGTTTTTTCTGACTTTCATTCGATTTTTCCTTAATAAGGCCTATGCTGTTGCAGCTGCACAAGCTGTAGGTTTGCCTTAGTATCGTCAAGTTCAAAGAACAATTGAGGGGCACTTTAAATTTTTATTCCAAATTATGGACAAATTGGTATTATCGAAGAAATACCATGATCAGATCTCAAAAGATGAACAACTGAAAAAAGAAACGTTTTATCTTCAAGTTTCAGAAAATGAAGCCGTTGTACACACAGAATGATTTGACTTTGATTGACACTTCCTTTGACAAGCTTCAGAAAGCCGTTTTTCGCGTCCTGTATCTTAAACAGAAAGTCATGGTTTACTGCTGCTTGATGGAATAATGAACAAGACTGGCACAAATCTTGTTCAGCAGACCTATACGTAGAATGCAGCGCTGTTTTTACGCAATATGCAAGTTCGTTTGGTGATAAAACTGTTTATTGAAGACAATACGTTAACGTGTTTTTGTGAGGGCGTTTTGCGTGACAAGTAAAAACTACTTACCGAGTATGGTCCAGATTATTCTCCTTTGTAGATAAAGAAAGGTACTTTTGCAATCAACAATTATTTTCTCGAGATATTCAGCGTTTTGAAATGTGGCAATTTTTTCATTTTGATAGGGCAATTTTTCCGTAGTAAATCGAAATTCTTCTGGTAATGTCGTCTGCAGTTAAGGCGGGAAAAGTCTCGCTGTTTGTCTGAATACCAAGGAACGTCACGAAAGCAGACAAACTTTTTTAAACAAAGCAAGGTCCTTTTAGACAAACAAATGTCTGACTTACTATGTAAAATTCCTGAAGCAATCGTCAAGTACAAATAAACAACAGATGCGAAGTATAAAACATGGACAGGTTGTTTTAGTGATTATTACATACATCAGTTGTTATAACGCTAACCTTAAAGTTCGTTTTGTTTTAGCAAAACATTTTATACTGGAAAATATATGCTGGAGTAAAACATATTTGTTTAACATACAATCGTAGTTATAAATAAATAACGTAATAAAAAAATCGGTAAATACTTAACAAAACGGAATAAAATTAGTGCTTCATTTCTAATATATGATAATAATTTGAAATGTATTTGACAGGAACAAAATATCACAGCTTTTACGGCAATGAAATCCTACAGACCAGTTTCTGAATCTGTGTTTTATACATCCAATATCAACTTGTTGTTCAAAACAAGTGATTGTTCCGGTATTGTTAATATGTCATGTTCCGTTGGAATACAATCGTTAATATTAACGAAGAAGTTGAAATGTACAGGTAATTTACATTAGTTAATATTCATAGAAGGCTGCTTGTGAGGTACATTTAACTATACTGCTTAAACCGCTAGTAGTTATCAATGAGCAAGTTGATGGTTACACTGTGCTTCTTAATAATCTGATACTAAAATATACACAAGAAACATGCTAGAATTCGATCTTATGCAATTACATTTTTAATATCTCTCATATGGAGATGGCAAATAGCTAATCTTTTTAAGCTGACCTAAAACAAAACTAAACACAGTTCTTCATAAAAGTGAAAATTTCCCCATTTATGATTCCATATTAACGATTAAAATTGAAGTAGACAATAATATGAACAAATGCTTATCCTACTAGTCTCCAACACGATCAATAGTTTATATGCTTGTAATGTTATGTGTAAGTTGGCCTTGTCTGCCTATACTCATCTTACTTTCCTGCTCTACATATTGGTATCTTTCCGTTTTTACCATTTTAAATTATTATATGGCGCCAATAGGTACCAGTAATACATTCAAGGTTGGCAACAAATATGATTAAAACATCTTTCCCGCAGGTCGAGGGTTTTATTTGGGTACTCCGGCTTCCTCTCCCAATAAAAACTGAACGCCATGATATAGCTGAAAATTTGCTGAAAGTGGCGTTAAACACCATCAAACAAACATCTTTCGTTTTAGGAACGAAGGGGCTTTTTTGTTTATTTAAATAAAAATTTTAGATTTTTAGATTATGTTTTAATACATGCTTTCAGACATATAACATCCGAATTCACTATCTTCTAAACTGGTTTAAAAGATACAAATGAGAAATTTTTTTAACTTTTTCATTTTAAAATAAATTTAGATATTTTTGTAATTGTGTTCGTTAAAAAAAATAATATAATTATACATGCATATTAATATTTCTAACCCTGTGCAATATAATTGGTAAAAAAGTTAACTGTTCAACATTCGTTGTGATTAAAAAATTAAATTTTATCCGATTTTAATAGGAGTATTCTTATAAAACTTGTTTTTGAATAAGTCCATCAACGGATCTCTTATCATTTGCAAAAAACATCAACAAATTTTAAATATTTTATTTGCATTCTTTGTTAAATGCGTTTTCAGAGGGCTTTTACATTTAAAATGATTTTTTTTTCAGTTGTTATGTATCAATAGGTTCCAAATCGCCATTTAAATCAATATTGTATTCATCTGATTTTGATGGAATTTATTCAACTGACTTCTTTTTAAACAGGTTTGCAGTTTGTATGAATTGAATTTGGGTTACTCCTTTTTGGTTTCATGTCTAAGTCCTGTTGTCTTTGTCTCAATTCGATTTTGTCGCTGCCCCGTGACTTTTGTTCTCAATTTAGCGGATTTCTATTTTCTTTTTGCAATCAATGACAGAAATGTTGTTACTAAAACAAAGCATGACTCCGCAAATATAGCAAAAAAAGTAGTTACATAAATGTAGGACAGAGCAATGTGTCATAGTAAACAGTACGTTTACTATTTTAGTATTAGGTATTGATAAAGGTCAGAATTGAATTACAGTTTTTTATGAAGAGTTAGGAAATGATACAGGAAGTAGGCCTATCTTACTACATGCTAAAGAACAACGTAACCGAAATAATTGTTTTATTTGTCATAATAATTAATAAACGAGTAAAACGAAGTAAAGGTCTGCACCATTTGTTTTCAAGGGTGTGTCCATTGTAAAATAGTTCTAATGTAAAGGTAGAACAGTAGTAAATGTTTTGGCTATAGTCGAAAACACTAACATTTCTGTGATTCGCATACCTTTCCAACATTGATCAGCATTTACCTGGACTAGGAAATTAATAAACTTTCATTTTCCATTAAAAAAATATATGCCATATATATTCGTGACCAATTCCTTTTTTCGCTAGTTAGAACATTTTGTGACGCTCCCATTTTTACATGCAATTTCTAATGCAGTGAATGTAAAAATATTACATTGTTAAAGAAATTACCAAAATTTTATCTCGCAAGATCTGAATTTTTTTTACCACTTTTTAAAACTTAATTTATGCAGGAGCTTACAGCTTAAAATTATACACATCTGACCACTATTGACCAAACCAGAACACAATGTAGTATTCAGTACTGTACTTAATGTAGGGTACACAATCTGGTAACCTGTTACTGGTACACATTTACTACTGTTATACCTAAACACCTAAACACGGTAAACTAATATTTTCATGCATTACCTTTATGTTTTCGTTACAACTGTAGTCACGTTTACTTCACTTTAAAAATTATTTTTAATAATTTTTTGTCAAAAACGATTGGATCAGACACATGTTTACAACTTAGTAATGTTTGTTCAAGAAAAACACACATACATATACAATGATTGATGCATACATTATATAATTATAACAATAAATTTACGAAGACGTGAGTTTTACAAAGATAGCAATATTATTACAAATCGAATAATAAAACAAGAAAAATACAAAGATATGATTTATTGGATTTCGTGTGCAACAAAAAGAACAAACCGAACAGACTCTTGTATATAATGTTTTACGAACTCGCCGTTATGTGCTGACATGTATATTGCGTTTATATTTCTGTGTTTATTATCAATATAACCGAAGGATTATTAGAGATATATTTTCTGGCTTTTACTGTAAGTGAATTTACTTTTAATTATTATTTAGTAATTATGTATTTGAAATCCAATGAGTCGTGACTCTAGGAAAAAAGAACATCATAAATGATCATTCGAAGCTTTGTACAACCAAACCCTATTTCTTTTATATAGGTACGACTAGTTTTAGACATTACTGTTGTTTTCGAAAATTGAACCGTTCAGTATCTTTTATATATTTCTGAACTGATAAAAATATTATTGCACACTTTTTATCAATAGATGTAGCTTCACCTCCGTTTAATAACAATTAAGCACTAATCGGTGCAATTTTCATAGTTATCCTGTTTATTTCATCATTCATACGAGTTCTCTGAGTATGAAATCTATGACAATTAAGTAAATAGTGTTTATCGTTCTCATTATGGAAACCACACATACGTTCTGCATTTGGTACTACAGTTGCTTTATTAAAGTCAGCATTAAGTGCTTGCAGTTATTGCGCAATCTCGCATGTAACTAATACATTGTATTATTTATCACCGTAAGCAAAATACATTTTTTCCCATCCCGTTTTATTATAAAAGATGTAATACTAGCGTAAAATGGTAAACCTGCTATTATACATGCCGCCTCAATTTAAATTCTTTCTAGTCTATCTGAATTAACCTGCCCACAGTTGTCCCAAACTTCTGATGCATATTTCAAGATATTCCCTTTTTAGTTTAAATTTAAGTATACGTCAGACGGTTAGCTGTTTAGATGCTTTCTGTACCAGATTATCGATACGTCCATTTACAATCACTACATAAAGCTACACCTAAATGTTTACGTGTGGCAACGGGGACCAAAGAAGTTGTTCCAAAATCAAAAGAAAAATTTATCTCGTATTAAAAAGCAAAATGTCAGTTTTGTTAGGGTTAAACATTACCGACCATTTTTTAGACCACTGATCAGATACTCGAGATCTTTGGTAATCATAAATGTAAGGCCTTAATAGTCAGATGAAAATATAACCAATAGAGGTGTCATCAGCAAAACGTCTTCCAAGTCAAACCATTTCATCTGCAGTATCATTTACAATAACTAAAAATAAGAGTTGTCCTAGTACTAACCCTTGAGATACGCCGCTCACAATATATCAATATTTACATAGAATCTTTTGATACTACTTTCAGAGTACGTCTACAAAGATATCTATTTAACTAGCATAATAAATTAACTTTAATTCCATATTTTTCTAATTTGAAAATAATTGCTTTAATCCAAACCGTATCAAAGCTTTACTAGAATCATCAAAGGTGTTACCAGTAACTTGTTTAAAATTCAATGCTAATAATATTTGGTTATACAATTCAATTAATTGATGTGTTGTTGAGTAACCAGGAATGAAGCACTCTGAAACTTGTATATTAGTTTGTTATTATGTAACTGTTTAAAACTATTTTTACAAACTATTTTTCCTAAAAGTACACCAACACATGATAACAAGGAGACGGGTCTATAATTTGATGGCAATGACTTGTCACCTGATTTGAATATGGGAATAAAATGAGCAATTTTCCACTTTGGAAAAGTATTCTCTTTTAAAGATTTGTTGAAAAGCAAACATAATGGCTTAGAAATTTCATTGCTAACACCAATTAGCAATTTCTTGCTTATTATATCACCACTTTATTTACACAAAGTGTAGACAACATATCTAGGACATTCTGTTCACTGACATCTATTTCTGAAATCGGATTCAAACACCTATTTTTGAATACAAGCAATTCCTTCGGATCTACATCTATGTAAGAGATTGAATAAAAGTATCTATTTAAAATTACTGAATTTTATGATAAATTGAGAATATTACTTGGATCTTTTAATGGAGGAATATAGTGAGTGGGTCGTTCATTTTTAGTCAACATATTAATGGTCTCCAATATATTTTGCAATTATTTACTTTAAATTCATCTAAATTTTCATAAATGCTGGAAAAGAATCTTTTTTTTTTGCCTATTTTGCAAAATTGTTAAATGTATTTTGATGTTTTGACATAAAGTTTTTTACTCAGATCACATAAACAAATTATACTAACGCGTTATTTAACATGATATCAAAATATTGCCAAAAAATAAATAGGAGATTGTCGTTCTGATCATTAGTTTATATTGATTGAAATTGATCGGATATTTGTAGTCAATTCAGACCACATGCTCTCAACCAGCTCGTGTTCTAGATATAGTTGACGTATAATATCAACATAAGTACATGATAGTACAACCCCCATTCGAATTATGATCTTTTCTAACAGGACTTTTCAAATCCCGACAAACAGATGTCTGAGTCAAATCTAGATGTGTTTCAGTAAAGAATAAAATATCGAATTCTTCAACAATATCAACATCGTAATTTAATTTGTTTCTAACGCTTCTATAAATGTAACCGTGGAAAATTGACAGGGCAGTGTGTTATTTCTTGAACTTTCGGTGTGCCACCAGGACCTGGGATTGTTTTAATGCCACCACATACTAATAGCAAACTAATTAATAACAGCAGAAATGTAATCGTGATTGACTTAGACCTGTATTTAGCAGTTATAACAATTATTAAATTACTAACTGACATCAGTATACAGTATATATCATAACAACAACTAAAGGATATTTTAACGACTTTTCTCAAACAACTCATACACATTTTATAATAAAACAGTCCTATTGTTATTCGATATGCTAAAATATCATTACCTATTGTCAAAAATCAATAAATGCTAATACAGTTAATTTAGGACACACACGCTTTGAATGATCATGTTTGACGAAAAAAGAAACCAGTAGAAATAAGTTTGTTATGTTTGAATTGTGTTTTAACGCGACTTTCAGAAATTTATCAGCTATTTCATGGCCTCCAATTTTGATTGGGGGAGGAAGCCGGATCACTGCGGTAGGAAAACTGGAAATCCTTGTCAATTAAGATTGTAGTAGTAGTAATAAGAAAAACTATGTACAATCGAATGTAGAAAAAACCTAGCTTTCATAAATTGCTAGCCGAGGAGCGAATACATAGAGAATTGAATACTTTAAGTAGTTTGTACCAATGACACCGTACATGTAAGTGGAAAAAAATAAAATGAAAATATAATTTAATAAGAGAATCAGCACTGGGTTGAAAAACAAGTTGCGAGAAAAAAAATAACTCCCGTTTGAAATCGCCAATAACATCCTATTTTCAAGAAGCAAAAGTGTTAAAGTTTTAAAGGTATGATTACGACTAATCAACCCTGACTCGGGGATATCGTAAAAGAACTAAGTAAGTGAAATAAATTCATAACAAAGCATGAGTTACATTTAAATTACTGAATACTATTCATAACTCACTTATCGTAAGAGAGTATAAGAACAAACAAAATAAATAAAAAAAGACAGAAAAGAACATACGTTCCATTTAAAACATGTGTGACAATCAATCTTGCTTAACATATTACTCATTTGAAAACCAACCAAGGATTGAATGTTTGTTAACATAAGCACGTGCTCTTTTAGGGTCGAACTTCTGATTAATTTCAACATTAAACAAATGACCTAATTATTTGCTTCGACAAAACCAGTTGGCTCTAAAATGGTTTCTAGTACCAATCCTGACAATAAAAGAGCCATCAGGTGTCCAGAATGAATGGACTTTCTTCGAAATGGGAAGAGTGTTAAAAGTTTTTAGAAGGTCGTATCTGTACTTCGTAAGGTTTTCAGCAATATAAGTTTATCTGGAATGCCGTTTGGTTTTTTCTTACTGCTGAATACCATGTGTCTTTGTCTATATGACAAAAATCTAACAATGATAGAAACTTTTCCATCACTTATTTAGGTTTAATAATATTACCATGAACATCAGTTGGGACTCTGACATTGTTAAACCCTAGACAAGTCCTTCTGGAATATTGTTCTTGTTCCTCTAATTTCAATTCTGCTTTGTTTTATCTTACTTTTAGGGGATTTATTTTGTCTGTATGTTTCAGAAGCTCCGCTTCATGACTACTTAAAGCTCGTGTATCTTGTTGCATAGACAATACATGTTCCTGCATACATTCATCAACGATTTGTGCAACTTTGGTCTAATCATTTCAAAGACTTTTGTCACTAATTGAGGGTAAAATAGACTCTAGATACACTCTTGGTTTTTAAGAATGCCACACACAATCCCTGAAAGTACTACGTGTCACTTTGAATGGGCGATGTAAGAAATGTTTCAGCATTATTTGAGTCATTAGGGGTCGAATCAAGAGAAGCCAACCTTGTTTGTTTCTCAACCTGTTTCGTTGATGGGGAATCAATGTCAGGACTAAAAAGGGTTGATCCCTTTTTATTATTAGGCTTTGGTGTTTGTGCAATAAGCTATGTAAGTTAGACTGTTTTCATTTGTTTACTGGTCAGCCATATTGCTCTATGTATACATTTAATTTCTTTATCCAATAGCCAAAGCAAAAACCGTTGAAAAGTAATTATGTGCTTCACTTATTCTAAATATTTCAAAACCACACAAGTTTACAGTACACTAGGCATAACATAGTAAAACATGTCGGCAATACAAAATTTCATCTCTCTTTTTACTAGTCCCACCCCACACAAATTTAAGGGCACCTAACTCCCAAATGCACGAATGTGTTGTATTACTTAAGTCAATTGAATTTAAATCGCCGGTGAGTCGTACGTTCTAGTCACGTTTAATGGATTTTTGAGACTGGATAAGCCCTTTTCTGAATAATGGGATCGAATGTGTCTGAAATGCAGTGAGCAGCGTTAATACTGGTCCAGTTTAGCTGATACGCAATCTCTGTTTAACTTAGGTTAATTTGTTTAATATATATTGTTTCTTTCTGCAATTGTGGTTTTTGTTTTGTGTTATATATGATTTCCCGCCTAAGTCCCTCGTTGTTAGATACCTTTCCTTGCTATTTGCACGAAACGCAACTGCAAGTCACATAAATTTTAAAAGGTAACGTCACGCAAAGAAATCGTTTTGAATCGTCTAACAAAACAAACCAAGTATTTTGTGGGTACGTTTAATCTGTTTTGACTGCCCGTCGTCTTTCTTTTTCTTTTTAGTTTGAAAACGATGTGAAAGCAAGCACATATATCAGCTTTGCTACGCCCCTGTTTACGTTCATATGAATATCGTAACAACCATATTCATGAAGTATATCTACATTTGTTTGAATTGACATGCAAATTTTTAGCTTGTTGACATGCTCCTATCGTCCAAATGGTCAAGTGCTTTGTAAGCGGCATAGCCTATGTTTCTTTTATGTGGAATTTAATAGATGCCAATGCAAGGACACCAATTTTGATTGTCCATTATTACATATGTTGCTTTGACAAAACTTAGTTATACTGTTATGCATTTGATGTATAAGCACAAACCATAATAACAACTTTCTACGTCAGAATCTTATAACTTATCAGTGACGACTAAATACATGATTAAAATATGGTGTAAATTATACATATAAATGTTCTGTGTGCTATACAACTACAAATGATGCACTAGACGCAAATGGACACGTCACGTGTTTAATGCTTTTTTCTTTAAAAAACTCTTGGTATATACTTATAGCAGAATAATTGACTAAAATTTTCACTACAATACGTACACGGTAATACAGCGAAAACTTTATTTATATTTTGTTAATATTATAGATGAGAAATTCACTAGTACGAGGTACCTCGGATTGGGGATTGTTGCAGTAATTCTAACAACGCTCCTCATTTCTGGCATAATTGCGTGTAAATTGCCTTCTTTAGGTAAGTAAAATAATTTGATAATTAATGCATGTTTCAAAATAGTGGCTGAATGAAAGACTAAATCTTAGTTGGCCTAGAAAATTATTGTGTATTGATTATACAGTAAATAACCCAATAATAACAAAATAATGTACCAAATCCATTCAGAATTAAAAATTGTATGCTTAAGAATTAATTTAAAGTATTTAAAGTTTGATTTTTTTCTCGCCTACTGTTTTATTTATAGTCCAACATTGATCGAATATTTAACTGGATTTTTTGTTGTTAACATGTTTTTTATATCGTCTTTAGTTTTCTAGATATGCAAAGAAAAAGAAAACATTTTTGTATTTCTGTATTCGTTTCATTTAAATATATTATTTTTTATTCGATTTTGATTTCTTGTATATTTATTCGATCACTCAAAGAACGAGCATTTGGATCGGTGTCAACAAAAACTTTCCCACATTTACAATTTTCTAAATATAAGGAATCTTAAGTTTGAACCTTTTGTGTTTACCACTTGATTATTAAAATGATACTTACTTTGCTTTAAATTTTCTCATTTTGGACCAAAACCCATATTTTCTGTATATATCTTATTTCACTTGTATTGTGTAATCTTCCATATTTCTATGTTAACTGTCATTTTTAATTAAAAATATTTGATGAACGTGTAAATTTGTTGCTAATGCGGACATTTGCTATTAAACGTAGACAAATATCGCCGTGTAAAAACTAGGATCAATATAAACAGGTTTGATCATTAATTATTTATCACAAATAACATTTATTTTAGAATTAAGACAGAAGAAAATAGATCATTAAAATGTTTAACATAACTTTCCATTTTGCCTTTTGAAATAATGTGGTCACTTTCACAAGTCATTGTCGCGAGATTCATGTGAAAAATAAAGTTTTAATGTTTGATATTTAAACAGGTAAAACAACAATTGTAAGATAAAAAGTTATATGTGTTGCTATTTCCCGAAAACGAAGGCATTTATATTGTAAACTTATAACACGAAGGCATTTGTATTGTAAATATTTTTCGCAAGTATAACCTTGCTACAGTGTAACAATATAGTTTTCTATTCATTGATATCAAATGTACTGCAAAAGGTTATATTTTCAACGTAAAAATTATTTCAGAACATTTCTACCACAATAACGTTTGTAAATGGTTGTTTATTTCTAAAAAGAATACTAGTTAAAAGAAATGTGTATCTTCACGTATTACGATTATGTTTTGCACTTCATATGTAGCTTAACCTGTCCAAAAATATTGTGCGCTACCTTCGGCAATTTAACTGTTTCAGCATAATATTCAGTTAATTAATTGTATCTTTTTAAGGCAAATTATGTTCCGGAAAGCACACAGACTCTGTCAAAAATGAAGAGGTCGACAATGCATTGTTGTAAAATGAGTGTAACAGAGGCATACACAACATTGTTGACCCAAAAGATACTTTGCAGTATACCAATTCAAGAGATATACTTATAATTATAATTGATAATATTTATTAACATAATTTTTATTCGTTGTAATGATAGTAATAGGGATAATTTATATTTATATTTCATATTTGCAAAATAATACTAACTGTATTTTTTTTATTTTTATGATGGTGAATAGGGAAGTTTTCTATTTGGTCTTGGGGAGTGGGGTTAAACTGGAACATACTAACCATACCTTGCAGCGTATTTTGAGAGAGTAACGCAACTTGCTCGACAAGGTCTGTTAAATCTTGCAATTTGTCTCAAATGAACATCAGTCCTGTACATAACCATTAATTTCTAGATAATCATAATATTTCCTACTGGATTCATACTGATTGAAGTTTACTTTATTCACCCATACGGAGCTTTCCCAGCTCCTAAATAGAGGAGACCCTCTTGTCGGGGGATTGAAGATTTGAAGTTTATAATTCCCAGAGCCTGACCGAGAGCATAGTAGGTGATGTTGTTAAAAAATGACAGTCTTGCACAGTAAGGCCTTCTTGTATATTTAGAGAAGTAGAGGTTTTGTTACTTGTACGAACGCCTAAATTTTTTGCCTTTGTCCAAACCATACTCTTCTAGTGCATTTTTAGTCGCATTTTAATATTTCGTTTTCGTTCTTTTTTTAATTGAGGTTTAATGCCGCATTGAGCAATTGTTCTGCTATATCATACTTTCTTTTTTCCTGATGTACAAAGCCGTTACACTATGTTAAAACTCTGAACGTTTTGTCAAACCCCGAAATTTGAAATTTGAAATTGCAGGTTAAACTTTTGGGTATATGAAGCATATATAGCATTGTGCGTAATTAATGAAGTAGGATATGGTTAAGGATAGAGCTGCACCTGATTGTGTGAATTTATTCATGCCGTTGGTTATAATAAATTGTTATATTTTATTATAGACTTTGTCTAATTTAAAACATGATGATATGAAGAAGTTTTAGTTCCATTACAAAAGGATTATCCGTTGATGAATAAGACCAAACAAACAGGAAATTTACAGTATTTATGCGATGCTTTTTTGTGTCCGTACTTGTATCTTTTTGGTGTTTTATTATATCGTTGATTCTTAATGTCAAAAGAATTACATTTAATTTATTGTCATACTTAATTATTTGAAGGCAGATCGATATTGAATTAAATATTTGTGACCACTATAACCGTGTGCACGTTTCGTCTATTATATATACTTAATAGTTTCTGGTCATCCACATTCTTACAATGTAAGCATTCCTTTACAACATTAATGTTTGCTTATGGACATCGATAGCCCTCAGGTCGTTAGGATAGTCCATCTTAAAAGACCGCTAAGTTAATTAACAATTTTAAGCAAATCACATATCAACCTCTTGCATCCAAAATTATCTATTTGCAATAATCGGAGCTGCTGACTCAAGAAGACTAAAGCCATTTTTTAAACCTTGGGGGTAATTGAAATAGGTCTAGAGTATTGTAATCCTTGTGCAGTTTTAATAAAACAGTATTTTACATTGTATTTGGTAAACACATTATCATCGTCATCTAAGCATGAAAAACACGTACCAATCTTATGTGCATCGGATTGATAGTCCTAGATAATATGATACATGCATGTTCTTATGGTTCTATCTAATACATCATTCCAATTGAATGTGATTTCATCATCCATTGACAATTGATTCAAGTTCTCTTTCAGGCAATGTCTTTGCTTTGAGTGTCAGGTCAGCATTAGAATATGGTGTCTTCTTGTTTGTCTATGGGCGAAAACATAAAGGCGCTTGGGAAATGGGTCAAATGCAACTTCAACATAATTCAGATCTGGCCCATCTTAAGAAAAAGTGGAAGAGGTTTTCATAACCCGAAATTTACGCGTAATAATTTCGTATAGAGGGTTAGTAATGTTTTTAGGTTCAGTTTACACCTTTTGTAAATATTATTGTGCGTAAAAATATATTCTTGCAGAAATGATTGCGAAAGTTACTTTATGAACAGAAAAAGTTAATGTTAGTAATTTATTTATATATCTATTTATCAATTTGTTCCAACTATAACTTTGTATAATAATATTATCAACTATTTATGATTTATGGACATTGAAGTTATGAAAAGTAGTCCACGAAGAAGCTTCAGATCATTCTTCGCAATTTTATAATTTAATTTTGCATTGTTGATTGTTAAATTTTGTGTAATTTACCTGTTCCAAATGGTACATTATAATGTTTTCATGTACTGTGAAAATCTTGACTTTAAAAATGTCGTTATTTGTTTTGTTCTGCGATTAGACGTAAATATGTGATGGTTTCGTTAGTGTGATTTTCCCGTACTTTTTTGTTATTGTTGAGAGTCATTCAGCTGATTCTTCTTTCAATTGGTTTAAATTCGCGTGTTTCATTAATAATATGTATTATTGCAGCAGATCGAACTTGGATTTATATCTAAAATAAAAGGGAGGTGGGTCATGGTTTTTGGCGGTTAAGGCCTACATCTAGATGGAGTTGCCTGCCTTGATGGTTATAAATTATTAATATGGACATTATTTCCATAATATTAACACTTATGTGTGATAAGAACTTTAAAATGAACTGTATAATTGTGTTTTGATGTTGTTAGTCGATTAATTATGAAAAATCGTTAATAATTTTGTAATTTAATGCATGGCATGATACCTTTTTCAAGTGTTCAAACTGATTCTGATTTATGTTTAAAATGCTTTGTATTAAATTGCTTTTCATGAAAGCCTAAGTCTAATTAGATTATAATTTTAAAGGCACTTGTCTTCTCAGACTGCGGTCTTTATTGTATATTAATTGTACTTTAAGTTTCATTGTCTTAATTTACAATATAAATTATGTTTAAACATTTCTTTGTATCATTAAGCCAAGTCCAACGATGAGAGTTCAAAGACTCGGGTCCCTTGGGTCGAATCTGAACAATTTTTGTTAACGACGGTTGTAATGTAAACATGTTCCTGGAGTTATGAGTTGTTCATTCATAGAAAGTAGCCACTTGATAAAAATACAGCAGAGATTGCAGAAGCATATTACAAACAATTTGTGGCTTAGCATCTCGCACTCTAGATGATTCAAAACCCTTAATTTACATTTTTATCATAAAAAAAATTTTCTGGTTTTTTTACATGAAAAAAGATATTTTTGCTGATGTAGTGAAGACAATTTTTCTGAAAGAACCTGTGTTTTGTTAAAATAATATGAGAATGCACAACCTGTTTGAAGGAGGTAAACTTGTGACTCATACATGTATGGAGACAAGAAGGCCACCACCGGGATATTCTGCCTAATATCACGATCACAACGAAAAAACAAACATTTGAAAATTTCTTTAAGAAATGGTTTGCAAATAATGACTTGAATACTTTCCAACTAATCTTTAACATTTTAATATTGTTTAAATACTCAATACATAATCAAAGTTAGTTATTTTGTATAATCTAACTTGGTTTTTCAGCACGTGACTGATTGTGACGTCATAATAAGATGTATTGATGACGTTGACTATACATGAATCCTTCCGCAAACAACAAGTGACGACACTTAAATTGTGAATTGCAAAAATTATTTGATTACTTGTAAAATATTGTTCTTGTTACTTCATTTTTACTAAAGAATTTAAAATATATGGTTTGTTTTCAATTTTTGGTTAGATTATTGGATATAAACGACTTTGGATCGATTTACGCTGCAACATAAACCGCTACCGCTGTCAGGGGCGGATAAAGGATTTTCAAAAGGGGGGCGTAAAAAGGGGATATCGGAAAAGGAGGGCTTCGAAGTGGTCCTCCCGCGCCTCGCAGAGGAGTATTTACGGCAGGGGTAGTACCGTTAATCCATTAATTTATAGCACTGACGAGCGGGATTTTATTTTTGCCTTTGGCGCTGGTTGTTACCCTCCCTGTTTTCTTTTTTCCTTTCCATTTTTTTAAAGGATTTGGGGGGGGCGTACGCCCCTTACGCCCGCCACTGGCTTTGCGGTTTATGTTGCAGCGTAAATCGATCCAAAGTCGTTGTTTTTTATTATTCAATAAACAAACATACACATCAGTAAATTCTTCACACTCCTGATCAGGTTATCACTGGATATGGTGACAACCATATCATCTCTTGTTAAACTCATTTTATTATTAACAAATACACAGACATTTAATTGCAGAGATATTTCGATATTTCTAAACAACACAGATATTAAATCAGCACATTCAACAATTACAGCTGCATGTAACGAATATGATTTTGATGTAACTTAGCCCAATCTTCGTTTGATTGAAACACGGTTACACTACATCTGCAATCATATGCGCGTACATTTTCCTGCTAACTACACAAAGAATGTCATTCATTCCTGCTAATCCTTTTATTCTGTCGATCCAACTTACCACCAGTACACGGGGACATAATGGAGACATTCACTAAATAAGATGCCGAGTGAGTAATTGTTTAGTATGGCAGAAACCAAGCTGTCTGTCAATAGACGAGTACAGCTGATTTTTGGTAACAGCTGAATTAGCATCAGTTGGAGTGACCTTGTTATATCCATCTTAAAAACATTTGGTTTTCAATGATGTATTTAATTAAATAAAAAAACGCACAAACCATACATTAGCGACCAGTATGAGCATGTGTATGATGCTTTCGTAGCAGTTAAATTGTGTTTCATTCTTGCAGTACAAAGCAACAAAAAGAAATGTCCTGTAACATGAAATACTCTTAAATCACAATTCATTCAAGGATTCAAAACATACAACATACATTCCAAAACCACACAAGTTTTTATATTAAAGTGTATGCACGAAACATCACTTCAACATGAAAAAGTTACTTTATATACTGATTACAAGGTTCTTTAGTCCAATCCATTAAATATGATCTTCAACCTATACTTAAAAACACCTTTGAAAACGAAAAATAAACATATATGTCTATAGTGTCTATTTATATAATTAACATTCTGATGCTCGACAAATTATCGATGCACTGGATCTTATAAATAAATATATAAAAATATCTGACCATGTGTTAAGTTCTTCTGATTTCGATCTAAGCTGCGTTCATTATAGAAACAGTTTTAACTTCCTCGACCGTTTTTCCCAATGGATGCTACACACAATTCTTACACATACTGAAAACGGAGGTTTGCTGAACAGGACAATTGGCACGCTCCGGGTGATGTAAAGAAACCCTCTAAGACCGAAAATTTCCGACATAGAAAATGATCCCCACTTAAGAAAGATCTTATTTACAAGTTGTTTGTATTCGCAATTTATTTAGTAATGTTGAACTGATTCCATACATAAGTGCATTACTACAGTCCAGCCTTGATGTAATTAGGGAACATACGAGAGTTTTACCAGCACTATCTGTTATGAGGATTCGAATTTTCCCAATATTTCTTAGTTGATGAAAAAATTATCTCAAAACGGTTGATATATGTTGATCCATACTGTGTCTTAATTAAATGAACTCCAAGATTTTTTACGCATGTGGTGTCGGTCCCTATTGTGCCTTCAAGTGTGAGTTTTGTAGATCTTTCACTGGATTTTTCAGACTAAATATGATCAGTTCGATTTTATCTTCATTTAGCTTCAGGAAGTTGATTTTCATCCAAGAACTTATGTCACTTATGCAAGCCTCTAGACGATTAGAGATGTCAGTCCAGTTGTCTAATGGCTCGATATCTAAGAAGACCTGAGAATCGTCCACATAACAGTGATAGAGCAAGTTTTGATTTTTACAAATTTCTCCGATGGGCTTTGAACACATGTAAGGGGGACACCGAAAGTCAACGCAATTGGATCGGAATGCGTGGAGTCTATGGCAACTGTTCTAGTTCGTCCTTCCAAATATGATCTGAACAACGAAAGGGCAGAGTCATGAATTCCAAATATGTGTTCAAGTCGTTTAATAAGAATGGAGTGATCGATCGTTTTCGAAGGCGCGGATAGATCCTACATTAACAATATAGCACAACAGTTATCAAGTGCAAGTGTCAGGTCGTGGTGGACGCGTAATAACGCAGTCTCAGTTGAAAGGCCAGTTCGGTAGGCTGATTGTACGTCATCATTTAACGAGTTCACTTGCAATTGAGCTTCGAGACAAATCGCAAGAGTTTTTTCTAATAGTTTTGAGACAAGTTCGATATTGGGCGATATTTCTTAAGTATTTCCCAGTCCAATCCAGGCTTTTTAAGAAGTGGTCTAGCGATAGCCTGTCTAAAAGGTTGCGGTACACTTAACTGTGTGAGCGCGGAGTTGATGATTTCTATAATAACGGGTAGAATGTCGCCGATAGACTGCTTCAGAAGAAAATTGGTATCTGATCTAATCCACAAGATGTAGACGAAGAGTTTATGATACGTTTGGTTGTTCACTTTTTTCTTAGATAATGGGCAATCATTATAAAAAATGATATTGACATTGTCTCGGGTATTAGAGTAGATTATCACATGAACAAAACTTTATCACACTCGACGACTTCGTCTGGTGTGATAATTTTTTCTTCCTGTGGTAATCTCGTCTAACATGTCGACTTCTTTTTTTTCGCGGATGATAATTTTTTCTTAATGTTATAGTCTACCCCAACACCTCGACTTTGTCTTGTTGATAATTTGGCATGTTATAATCATCTGTAACTTTCTAGTTCAAAGACACAATGATTATATTAACACTTCTCTCGCCAATTTACCAATATGGTTACTTGTAATGGAACATTTGTTTTGTGAAGTATACTTAATTTCCTCTTCCATCTAATGTCGTATTTTAACACGTTGAAGTAATGTATCCGTATTTTGGATGAGCGTAGAAGAGAATATAATTTCCTTCCCTTTGATGTATTCCATAATACATTATCTTGTCAAATACATGCTTATAAACAGAATATCACAATTCATCATCAAGAATAAAGAATTGTGCGGTTCGCGCATGAACAGAACTCCGCCCACCTATCACAACCTACTTCAGAACTTTATGCTTATAATGCAAAAGTAAGTAAAACAAAATTGTGTTGATAAATAATGTGGATTTGACGAAATAAGTAATTATTGATTAGATGGTCTGTTAACATTTATATCATTTATTTGAACACGTTTATAAAAGAAGGGTGGTGGAACCCAGCTGCTTTTGTGTTACATCAGACATCATATACACGATAACAACTGTAACACTGCTATAAATTACATATAAGACCCAATAATATGAAGAAACCCTATCTTCAAACACGTTGCTTTAGTTGCAATGTCTTACATTGAAAATCAGTAAAATTACGCAACTTTTTATAAAAATTGTACTGCACTGTTTTAAAGAAATTCCGACAAAAAACGAGCAGATTGTTTACATTGTATGTTGAAGTAAGTTGTTCCTGTTAGATATAAGGATCGTTTAGAGGTGTAAACATTGTTTGACACATACAAAGATAGGTACCTCAGTACTGATGGTATTCACTGCTATGATTTTTGTGTGAAAGACAATTCCACGTTGTGAGACCCACTGACGAAGTGTTGCAGTCATATTCTCCACTTGCATTGCTCAAAATTCTATTTGTTGAACACATTAAATTTTTTAGGATGACCAATGGGTGTTTCTTAAATTAAATCTAGCAATGCATGCGATTTTGAAAAGTTTATTGAAAGTGGTCAGTGACAAGTTTCTACTAACGCTAAACTGTATATGTACATAAGCGTTCTGACTTTTTAAAGGTGCAAATTGATTACTTTGCGACCATTTTAAAACTTATACTCAATGGTATCGTATGGAGACGTTGTTTTGGCTGACAAATTAAAACTGCTTACCAAAAATGTGTAAATTAAATTTAACAACTATTTTCCACAGTTATGTAGCGTTTTGATAGAGCAATGTTCTATTGTAACGTATGAGCGTAATTACAACGAAAACGTCTGTTTGGAAGAGTCAATTTTGTCTATTTGAAAACCTTCTGGTAATGTCGTCTGCAGTTAAGGCGGGAAAAGTCTCGCGGTTTGTCCGAATACCATTGAACGCTACGAAAGCAGACGTTCTCTTTGAAAACAACGCTAGATCTCTTTATAAACTCAAATGGCTGACTTCCTATGTAAAATTCTCAAAGAAAATGTCAAGGACGATTTCGAACTTGTCAACAACAAAGGCATAATATACAATATGGAAGAGTTATCGTGTAGAACTTTTTTAAATTGGATTTTAGCACTATAAAGGTACAGTATAGAATAATAAAACAACGCAGGAAAAACGCCGAGCTCACGGGGGTGTAAATTTTAGTATAGTTAAATGTTAATGAATTGGAACTAAGGCGTCATACAAACAAAACCAGTACAACCGATAATGCATTTACTCCAGAGTCATAACTGTGTCTATTTCTTTCATATGTAGTACTGTCCTATGGTTTTTACCTACCGTTCGGTTTTCTAATATTTAACAAATAAATACGCGAGAAGTATATTATTCAGTGTAATTTCGGATGATAAATTTAACGACTAAAGAACATTCAGTCCCATTTACTTGTAGTTCTATTTTATTCATTATTGATTGTTTTCTTAACTCGGTTTATTGTCACCATGCAAACACTGGATCTTTAATCGTTGACCCTATCAAATAATCCTTGCAGGTTCTGTTGAAATTGACGGATTTTGTATGTTATTCTACAAATATAGAATTGGTTTGACATAAAACTATATATATGTAAATAGAAGTTATTTGGTTTGTAGTATTTACGTTTATTATTTGGCGCTTCAAAGACCAACTGAATAATTTCTTGTACACATATGATCACTTGTGTCATTATATCAGGTAGGTTTTTTTGTTTTCAATTAATCACTTTTGCAAAGAATTTTCCAGATCATTTGAAAAATGAGAATAGGCAAGGTTCGACATGATGAAGAAATTATTACTTGTCCAGATGAAATTTAGCCGTATTCTTATTCTTATTGAAAATCTAAAAAAAAATTGCCACTGATATTTTAAAAGAACAAAAAAAAACAATTTTTCTTTTGGACATTTGTTATTGTCAATAATTTTCTAGTTCGCGATTTGCTATGTATTATTCGACAGATAAGGGCCGACATATTAGAATGAAATATATTATAACAAAAATTATTGTAACTATACTAAAAAACGAAAGTTTTGGTTTGGTGGCAACACAAAAAGTTTTCATTCATAGCAAATAAGTGTTAAAATGTCATACCTAGAAGGCCATCGTTTATGTCTTACGAATGCCTTTTTGCAAATTCTACATTCTGCGACGTTGTATCCATTTTATTGACTTTACATGGAAACGCGATTATACTCGGTGTCCATTTGAAGCATTGTTCACATGGATTGCATAGAAATTAGGTTTGTTACACTAAATAACAGAAATGGTGCCAATGTTTGATTTTATTAATTTTATAAAATCATTTCAACGTCGAGTTGTTGGACAGCAATTATTATTCATAACCAAAAGCTAAGTCCCCTATTTAGCCTTCTTGGGAACGTTGACGATACAGCGTCGACGATTGTAGATGTGGTGCGGACTAACAAAATGACGTTTACCGAAAACATACGAATAGAGTTCTCTTGTTTTGGTATTGTTTACGGAATCGCAGTTTAATTAAGAAATGGCGGCAATTTAATAAGAAATAAAGACATATATATTCTTATCCGCTTAACACCTTTACAATTAAACAATCTTCTATAATATATGATATATATCTCACCTGTCTTATACATGTTACTCTGCATATAACTAAGCGATCTTTTAAAATAGTTAATTATTTAGGCAGTACTATGTCTGTTTACAAATTAAATCAGACAATTTAAATATATTACTCAGATCACAGAAGGTATTCTCTATACGGTTTAATACGTAATGAAATTAAAACTGCGAGCAAATTTGATATTTTTTGTTTTGGAAATACGCATAGCTATAGTCTCTTGTAATCTATTACATTTTCAGTCACGTACTTCTTCATCCCTCTTATTAATTTCCACTGCTATCGCAAAATACATTTCTAATGTTGAGACAAATATCAAGCGTCTATGATTTCTTTAGAAGTGCATAAGGATGTGGTTAACACTCTGGAGTCGATTTAAAAAAAAGTCGTTAGTGTGAAATCTATTGTAAGTGTTGGAAGATCAAAGGGAAATCTATTGTGACGTCAGAACTTACGATAGATTTCACACTTACGACTTTTTGTGAAATCGCCCCCTGTTATTCCGGTATTTCCAAACTAATATTTAATTTTAAAAATTCTTTTTTTTATTATGTATTTGTAATTTTAAATTGTAATAAATGCACACAACTATTTTATTTATATAAATTATATGATATATCACGTGAAAATTACATTTTTTAAAGAAATGTATTTGTCTCGTGGTATACATTTGTACCACGAGTTATATTTTGTGCAAGAAAAGCAAGTCTCCATATATTTCGATTTCGTGTTTGGGAAAAACTGCGCATACTATTCTCAACAAATACAATAATTGTTATAACAAATATGTTTCAACTAGTATACACAGTCAATTTACTGCGCTTATCAATATGCATTGAAGCGTTAAAGTGAGTCAGTATTCATTGTCGGACACCCATTTAAATTAGAATAACAGGCATGTTAAACGTGATTCAAGTTTGGTAAAAGGCTTGGCCATTACATTCGATCGATGGTTTCATTTTGAAGAAACTCAGTGTCGATTTTAGCATTTCTAAGGGCAAGAATTATTGTTTATTATAATTTATTGACAAAACATCTTGCAAAATTAGTAAAAATCGGTTCCAATATTTCATCTCCATATCTGATACCTTTGTTATAGCATGCTACTTGGCTATACTGATTCACAGAAAACCTACAAAAACACAACAACCTGCATAACGTTCACCTGCCTGCCCCAAGGCATCTTCATCAATCATTAAAATCTACACAAAAGGGTGACCCATCAGTAAAAGAACGGTAGTGCAATGACACTGTTGGAAAAGATCATGATTTTTGCACACTGTAGTGCAGCCTTCCAATGTCTCACCGTCAATTTTTGACGAACTGATTTCTAGAAAGTTCGGAGATTAGCTCAAACACAAAAAAGTCCGTTTTGTTACTTTGTCTGATATGGTGCACGCACTTCTGATGAGCTATTCGATTAACGCGGAAACGGCAACTGGTGGTTTCGTTGCTCACATCCTGTTGTCTTTATTTATAAATTTATAAAAGACACCATATACTTGTGACGTACATATGTACGTATGCTGAATAGTTTGTGATGTATCTTTTTACCGGACTTCACTTACCCTGGATTAACGGTAACAGGTAGAAATTTCTTATTCGTACAGAACACCTGAGTTTCCTATATTTGTCTTGAGGGTTTGTAATGCTTGCTTTTGTTTGTATGTTGTATTGTACTGTGTTTGTTGGATTGTATCTCATGGTTTCGTATTAGTGCTTTTGAACTGCGAGATTGATTAGCACTTAGTTATTTCTTCGAAATGTCTTTAGGAATTTCGGAAATACTGAAAAGTCATAGTTACAGCACGGTCTTCATAGTTAGACAAATTAACATGCGAACGAAAGGCGTTGTTGTATGAATTAACTTCTAGATCCAACTAATTGATTGGTGATAAGCAAGGAGGGCGATATTAATAACGATGTGATCAATCATATATTTGAAGCTTGCGACATCGTTTCTAGGTAAAATCAAAATAAAATTAATAATAAAATGTTAACACATTTTTTTTAAGGCATTGATAATATTTCATATAATTGTAATTGGTTATTGCATGAGTTTTGTTAACACGCCTGACCTTTAATGCAATACTATCCAGTGTTTAGTTCAATGCATATACACTGATCTTTTCTTGTTTAGTCGTACAACGGCTAAACGGAAATGTCATTAGTCTAACAAAAATAATTATTATCAATGGATATTAGAAATACGATATTGTTTGTTCTATTTATAAAATCAGGATGATGATTTTATTCACATGAATGAAATACAATTTTGTTGAAGATGTTGTGTTGTAGCAAGTATATATATTGTTGGATGAAAAGGTGTCCCATTTTATTAATTTTTTTTATTCTCATTTATAACTTCCTTATTTTTAACTTTTTTATGCAATTTCATTTGGAAAGTAACACAAGTAGATGTCATCATTAATAGTGTAACAGCAGTATTCGTATAAGAGAAGGATTCAGAAACAAGCAATGAGTGCTATATAACTCTATCTCATTAATACATAGTATAACTACACGACAATAATAACAACAATAATGCACATGCTTTTGTAATAATACAATGGATTTTTTTCGAAATAATTAGTGTGTACAATAAACGGGAAAAAAGAAAGAAAGACTAAATGACAACAGATAAAACATGATTAATTAATTTCTGGAAAAAAAATAAAAAATAAAAAAAATGCAAGTTATACAACATCAAATTTGACTGATGTAAACTTTTTGGACTTAATTTTGAACAATTTTGAATAATTGAAGTGTTTTCTTCGTCGCTGAAATCTTTTTAGCCGTATAACACCAATTTTCTATCATCAGCTGTTATTAGATTACCAAAAGAATTCCGAGTACAAGGGGCAGTGTAAAAAGATAATGTGAACTAGTTTTAAGACTTCTACATCTACAGTTAGGTTATTTATCTAAATTTTGCAGACATAAATCGTAATTTAAGGAACTGGAATTCAGTATCTCTAGTATGCAGAATTTGGCCTTTTCTCGTTCCAGTATAATAATATTTCTGTATTGTGAGTCTGAATTCCTTTTAAATATAGGAAGGGATTTGCAGTTTTGTAGGTCCAGTGGTAGGTTGCTCCATTAGGTTACTGTCTGCGGAAGAAAAGACTTTCGGTATAGATATGTTAGGGCATAGATTTTCGTAAGATTGTTTTCTTGACGAGTGGGGTAATTATGTCAGTTGTAAATATTGTCAGAAAGTAAGTCTTGTATGTAATTGGGACAATTCCCGTTAATTATTTTGTGAAACAGTATAAGATTATGTGCTTTACGTCTGTCAGTTAGTTTTTCCCATAGTTTTGATCCACTAGTTAATTTTCATCCTACGGTTAGTATTAGTGCCACGTCGAGTTGAACATTTTCAAGTTTTAATTCGTTAATTTGACTTATATTATCACAGATTACGTTCGCGTACTGTAATACTGGTCTTCAGAATGTAGTTTCGATTATAAGAATTTTATGGATTTCCGTAAAATTGTCATTGATTCGGTCTTTTAAAGGTTAAATCTATCAAGCTAATTATTTCACCCATCGTGAATGATTGCTAAATCTTGATTTAATATATTTGCAGCTGTTATAGGCTTATCTACAATAATGTATAAGCTTTTATTGTCTGCAAATAGCTTGTTATGTGCTTGTATGTCTGTTACAGTATCGTTTATGTATATTAGAAATAATAGAGAACCTAGGATAAAACCTTGAGGGACCCACTGCGGTTACCCATAGCCAATAGGTACATGTTTAAATGTATACGAATAAACAAATCTACATAAAAAGGCAGAAAAACTCTAGACTGCAAGAAAAATCAGTATGAACAAATTAATATGATGAGAAATTCTTTAGGTCACCGCTACATAGAGACGCGCTAATCTATATTGACAATACTGATCATCAGATTACTTATCAGATATAAAGGTTCTGAGTATCTGAAGGTTGATTCATTCAATTTCACGAAAACTGAACATGCTGTCTTAACCGTTTTTGTAATGCTGACAAAGTAGAAAAGTTATTGCTTTTTGTAAACAGGTTTACATATACGCGCGAATAAAACCGTATATTCTCTTAGTCGACACTACAATCGAAATCTTAACAAAACGTATAATAAAATTTCACAAATATATTGATAGGTTATGTAGATTTATACCCTATACCAGGAACATTATACACCAATGGTGATACTGATAAAATACGATCAAAATTTCGTAGCTTAAACCCTGTTCGCATAAAAATTTCTCGAACTGTTTTAAATATTCGTCATTTATTGGTCATGTCTTTGCACACAAAATCTCCTTTTTTGGAAAATCTATTTCCCGAAAACTCAAACTAATGTAAAGGTTAACATGATAAAAAGAAAGCCATTGAAATTCCCTTGAATAACTTGGACCTCTGAAAAAAAGTTAAGTGGCGAAACAGTGTGAAACATTTATTCCGGTATTAATAATGGAAGGCAAACATACATCAACTGGTGACATATTTAATTTAAATAAATAATTATTTTTGAAATTGTCGAAATTTAAACTTGAACTCGAGCAAAGTTTTACTATTGTAATATGCGTAACGTATAAAAAACAAACTGCAATGCAGTAACAATGCTACATGTAAACCCACTGTATAGAGGTAACTGAAAATCACGAACTCTTACAATGTTACATTTTTTAAATGTAAACATATTATATATGTATGCAGTAAACCTAAGCAACAAACAGTACGGCAAAAAACTTCCTCTTCTTCATTACATATGACAGGAAAATGTTTCACAAACAAATCGAAAAAGTATTGTGGACATGAACTCAATAAAAAGTAATTCAAACGACATGTATAATTGATAAACAGTTGGACTGGCTACTCATTTAATATATTCATAAAGGTTCGGAAGACATCAATAAAAAATATAATCTAATTAAATATAAAATTCAAATTTTGTACGTATAAAAAAGTCGAAACAAAAATTTTCTACAGCGGAAGGTTACAAAGCTTGATTTCGGACATGACATCTAAACAATTTTCAGTTAACACATTCAAACAAACTTTCAAATTTCTTCCAAACATCGAAAATGTATGTTAATACGTGGTAAAGTCAAGTAGTAAAATAAAAAAAAGAACAAACAAACAAAACATAAACTAAAATATGCGAGCACATTAAATAAAAATAAGTTCACAGTTTAAACTAGATTATAAAAACCTGTGAGCAATGCTCACCATTGATTACCTCCCCCCCCCCGCTTCACAATTACTTTGAAAATTCAGGTGTTCTTAATTATGAAATTGAAACTTTATCTAGTTAAACGTGAAGGCGAAGTTGCAGATAAAACATTCCCCAAAGAATGGCATCCCCTATGTCAATGACAAAGTCCATGTTTTTTCTATGGGAAACCTCCAATAATATTCTGATCATAGTGTTTAATATCCAGTGCACAATGGCAATATGTGACCCAGATTCTGTTTAAGTTTCAACAAATTCCATTCAGTGGTGTAGTAGGAGTTGGAAATAAAAGATGGGTATCCCCTTATGTCCATGACAAAGTCCATGCTTTTCTATGGGAAATACCAAATATCATTCTGATCAAAATGTTAAATATCTCCTGCACAATGGCACTATGTGACATGGATTCTTTGTAAGTTTCAACAAATTCCCATTCAGTGGTGTAGGAATGAGTTGCACATAAGAGATGGGTATCCCTTATGTCCATGACAAAGTCCATGTTTTTCTATAAGAAACCCCAAATATCATTCCAATCGAAATGTTTAATATTTAGTGCACAATGGCAATATGTGACAACATTCTGTGTAAGTTTCATCAAATTCCATTTAGTGGTGTAGGAGGAGTTGCACATAAGAGATAGGGATCCCCTTAGGTCAATGACAACGTCTATGTTTTTCTATGGGAAACCCTAAATATCATTCCGATCAAAATGTGAAATATCTCCTGCACAATGGCAGTATGTGACAAAGATTCTGTGTAAGTTTCATCAAATTCCATTCAGTGGTGTAGGAGGAGTTGCAAATAAAAGATGGGTATCCCCTTATGTCCATGAAAAAGTCCATGCTTTTCTATGGGAAACCTCAAATATCATTCCGATCAAAATGTTAAATATCTCCTGCACAATGGCACTATGTGACATGGATTCTGTGAAAGTTTCATCAAATTCCATTCAGTGGTGTAGGAGGAGTTGCACATAAGAGATGGGTATCCCCTTATGTCAATGACAGGCCGTGTTTTTCTATGAAAAACCCCAAATATCATTCCGATCAAAATGATAAATATCTCCTGCACAATGGCACCATGTGACATGGATTCTTTGTAAGTTTCAACAAATTCCATTCAGTGGTGTAGGAATGAGTTGCACATAAGAGATGGGTATACCTTATGTCCATGACAAAGTCCATGTTTTTCTATGGGAAACCCCAAATATCATTCCAATCGAAATGTTTAATATTTAGTGCACAATGGCAATATGTGACAACATTCTGTGTATGTTTCATCAAATTCCATTTTGTGGTGTTAGAGGAGTCGCTCATAAGAAATTGGTATCCCTTTATGTCAATGACAGTCCGTGTTTTTCTATGGGAAACCCAAATATCTTTCTGATCAAAATAATAAATATCTCCTAGACAATGGCACTATGTGACAAGGATTCTTTGTAAGTTTCATTAAATTCCATTCAGTGGTGTAGGAGGAGTTGCACATAAGAGATGAGGACCCCTTTAGGTCAATGACAATGTCCATGTTTTTCTATGGGACACCCTAAATATCATTCCGATCACAATGTTTAATATCTCCTGCAAAATGGCACTATGTGACAAGGATTCTATGGAAGTTTCATTAAATGCCATTCAGTGGTGTAGGAGGAGTTGCACATAAGAGATAGGGACCCCCTTAGGTCAATGACAAAGTCCATGTTTTTCAATGAGAAACCCCAAATATCATTCCGATCAAAATGTGAAATATCTCCTACACAATGGCACTATGTGACACAGATTCTGTGTAAGTTTCATCAAATTCCATTCAGTGCTGTAGATGAGTTGAAAATAAGAGAAAGTGTAACAGACGGACGGACGGACACCATGAACACTATAAGCGGGAGGTATAAAATGGTGAAGATATACAGCATGTTTACATTATAAACACAGTCAACATTAGACGACAATAAGTTGAATATAAATCAGAACAGCCTTATCGTTCCCAAAGCGCTTAGATCGTTTCTAATACATATTACTGACAGACTCAATTGATTGGATTAATCAAAGCATAAAATTTATAACGCAACTGTCTCTAAATATGATAAATGTACTCATCACCGATCAGTCACTGGTAATCTGGCAAAATGTACCTTCTGGCTTACTCGTGCCAGTAGTGTATAAAAAAAACAAGTACTATCTTTAAAAAAAGATAGTCGACGCATTTAACTCTTAGAGATTTATGTAAAGTAGAACGGAAACTGAACAAACAACAACAATAAGAAAAAAACACTTTAAAAAAATTTATCAAATGAAAGAAAGGGACAAGAAACAGTAACGTTTTCTTTCATTAATGTGTGTGTGTGTGTGTGTGGGGGGGGATTAAATAATTAACGTGCTGCGAACTGTATCCAATTAAAATAAGGCTAAAACGGTTGCTGCATTGATGTATTAAACATGGACTTTTTAAAACATGTTATTAAACAATAGGGTATTATCAAAAAGAGACTTTGCAATTAGAGCTCCATCTCCTGTCTGCACGTGAATGACGACGGACGCAAAGAAAGAAAATATAGGCATTAATGGCTTTAAAAATCATATAGCTAACAATAAACGTATTAAAATATCCTCAATGAAAAGCTATTTCATAAGTTGAAGACCACAATGGTAAATAAACGAAATATAAACCTTTCTATTTTTTTCTTTCGATGTAGAAATATATATTTACTGGAAAAATAGTTAGTTAAAATTTCAAAACTTCAAAACAGCACCTATTTTTTTTAAAGAAATTTCATAAGCAAATATGTACTTACATGCGTCAAGTATTATTCATTACAGTTTGCTATTTTATTAATTTAACTATCTTTTAAAATGGAAACTTCAAAGTAAAACATTTTAATTAGAATTATATTAACATGAACACAAAATGTCAATTCAATGCTTATTAAATGTGAATTGAAATATGTCATGTGTACGCTATTCCGCCAAAAATAGGGGGGAGATAAATAATTGCAACTGAACCATCAGCGAATTCTATGTGTGTATAGTAAACAAATACATGTGTTATCGAACCACTGTACGTATGTGTCTCATGTAAGTCATTTGGTGTTCCGATAATTACAAATGACCTAATTACCTTTGTGTAGAATTATTTGTATGACAATAATTTCACGATAGAGAGAGATTGCGTGTGCAGGCGGTCAAATCAAGAAAATATGGCGTAAATATATCACCAGCGTGAGGATTGTTTATAGATATGATGGTCAACAATGCAAATATTAATTCTACCCTAGACGAAATGCGCAAAAAATACACGACGTATAGGTTTATCATTAAATTATTGTTTATCAGTTCCAAATGGCATTCTTTGGCATAAAATCATTTTTCTAAAGTTTAATTACGACTACCAACTTTTTAAAAACACCAGTCTGTTGGAATAATAATTGAGAAATGCAAATAGGGATGCTTTTCAGAGTAAACTATAGTAGATTGTTCGAACGCAGAATTTTTTACTATTTTTGTCCAATCAGAATGCAAGTTTGTCTTCAATTATAGTAAGTTACCATGGATAAGCGTCTTTTAGTTCAAAGGTCACAATTCGAAAATATACCGACTGCGTCGGAACAAATTACAGCGTCACATATAGATTCTTACTTTTGCATTCTCCCTACAAAAAATATGCACCACTGATTGACCTGTTGATACACCCCCTGAAACGTAAAACGTTCCCGTACGAACGTTAAACGGACCAACCAAAAACGACATACGAACGGACGAAGAAAGAACGAACGCTCTTATCGTCCAGACGAACCATTTAAAAATTAGCCAATAAGAGACAAGCTATACGCTTCAAACGTTCGTATGTGGGAAAACGAATGGAGACGCCTATCGTGCTTTGTAAAAATCAAGAAACGTTTGGTCATTTTAAATAAAATCTTGAGAATCAAGCTGGTTTATAGTAAACATATAAAAAATTGAAAAGGAATAAGTAATAAAATAATTATACTTTATTTTCATTAAATCGTCATTTAAATGATTTGTGACAGCTCAAACAGGTAATACACACATAAAAAAACGTGACAACATAGCAAGCATACGAGAAAATTTGTGGGGTTGATCGAGTAATTTTTATTAAATATTCATGTTCGTAATTTGGGCCAAACATTGAAATGTTTTAATAATGGACCTATACATATTTTTTATCACAGTGTAAAAAGAAACGAGCTTAGTCGTCCATTTTATTTTGATTACTAACAGTAATTTTTACACATTATAATTAATCTTTATTGCATATAATGAAATGTACTAACCAACTGTATATTTATTATGTGTTATATATTTGTTAAACCTTATAGTTTCATAAATTAAAGGGTAATTTATTACAAAAATTCTCTATTGGAAAATGTTCATCAAGGTGGTTTTCAAATACATGTAACACGTACATTTAAAATCACATTTGTAATATCACTCCTGAGACCTTTGCAAGAATATTAAAAACCATATTTAACATAAAAAAACTACTGAGACCTTCGAGATACAATTAAAAACAAAATGAAAAATATAAAATCACTCCAGATACATAAGAAATGCAATCAAAAAGCATAATACAAATATAAAATCAATCCTGAGACCTTAGCTATCCAGTTAAAAACCATATAACACATACAATTTCACTACTGAGACCTTAGCAATACAATTAAAAACCATATTTCACATACAAAATCACTCCTGAGACCTTAGCAATACAATTAAAAACCATATTACACATATAAAATCAGTCCTGAGACCCTAGCAATACAATTTAAAACCATATTTCACGTACAAAATAACTCCTGAGACCCTAGAAATACAATTAAAAACCATATTTCACCTATAAAAGCACCCCTAAGACCTTTGCGATACAATTAAAAACCATATTATACATATAAAATCACCCCTGAGACCTTTGTGATACAATTTAAAACCATATTTCACATATAAAATCACCCCTGAGACCTTTGTGATACAATTTAAAACCATATTTCACATATAAAATCACTCTTGAGACCTTTGCGATACAATTAAAAACTATATTTCATATATAAAATCACTCCTGAGACCTTTGCAATACAATTAAAAACCATATTACACATATAAAATCACTCCTGAGACCTTTGCGATACAATTAAAAACCATATTTCACATATAAAATCACTCCTGAGACCTTTGCAATACAATTAAAAACCATATTACACATATAAAATCACTCTTGAGACCTTTGCAATACAATTAAAAACCATATTTCACATGCAAAATCAATCCTGAGACCTTTGTGATACAGTTAAAACCAATATTTCACATACAAAATCACTCCTGAGACCTTTGTGATACAATTAAAAACAATATTACACATATTAAATTACTCCTCAGACCTTTGTGATACAATAAAAAACCATATTTCACATGCAAAATCACTCCTGAGACTTTTGCAATACAATTAAAAACCATATTTCACATATAAAATCACTCCTGAGACCTTTGCACTACAATTAAAAACCATATTACACATATAAAATCACTCCTCAAACCTTTGCAATACAATTAAAAACCATATTACATATATAAAATCACTCCTGAGACCCTAGCAATACAATTAAAAGCCATATTTTACATGCAAAATCACTCCTGAGACCTTTGAAATACAATTAAGACCAATATTTCACATACAAAATCACTCCTGAGACCCTAGCAATACAATTAAAAACCTTATTTCACATAAAATATCACTCCTGAGACCCTAGCTATACAATTAAAAACTATATTACACATATAAAATCACTCCTGAGACCTTTGCGATACAATTAAAAACCATATTTCACATACAAAATCACTCCAGAGACCTTACAAGATGCAATATTAAACCATAGCACACTATAATTAACTTCTTTGACCTAACTAAGAGATGCTAAATCAGTCGTGAAACATTATACATGTATATGCAATTTAAAACCTAGGAAATGAAATGTCTGTATATCCAAACAAATATTGTGCCATCAAATTAAGATTTTATGCAAGATTATTCAGTTTTATTAAGTTTGCTGTGTAAACAGCTTTTCAGTTTTTGTATCAAATGAAGACAATGTAGGGATGTTCAGAGACTTTAGGATAAAACATACATTTTTAAAATGTTTTAGGTACTAAAATAGAAAAATTTCCTATGTGTTTATAAAATTTAGAGAGTGTTCAAATAAATCATATTTATTTGTACAACCTGAAGATTGTAGATTTACATATAACAAAGTAGACGAAGAAAGAATTTCAAATTGTTTATGTTTATATTTAACTTAAAACATGTTCATGGTTTTAATGAATTTATAGTTTTAAAATAAATATAATTTATTTGACATTTTAATGTTCAGGTTATTTTTGATAACAGAATGTAGTATTTTCTATCAGACTAACAAAGTGTAAAATATTTTCTTTTGCGAATGCTGACGAACAAATGAACCTTTATTTTTACCTGTACTGCGCATGCGGACGAACGAACGAACGGGTTTTATTTACTTGTTTTTGCGCATGCGGACGAACGAACGAACGAACGGACGTACGGATGGACGAACCGAAAACGATATACGAACGAACGGAAAACGAAATACGAACGCCAAAATGGGAACGTTTTACGTTTCAGGGGGTGTATAATTATGAATCATATTTTAAACTTTAGATAATTATCAAGCATGTACATATATGTCTGAAACATCTTTTTCATGTGTCGAAACGAAACGAATTCCGCAATATTTTACAACAATATTCTGCTTCAGACATACGAAATAGTTCCTTTATGCGAGTTCAAACAATACAAATTTGCCAAATCCAATGTTTTTTTTTAATATAAACTGATACTCTAACAATCATTTAATGACAGTTTTTCTCTTCATCTTCTTAACATCTTCTATGTCTGCAAAGTCTTCATCTCCATTTTCTTCTTCATCATTGCCGGAGAGTACCTCTGCTGTTTTTGATAAGTCTATATCAGCATAGGGGGATTTACTTTCTCGAGTTCTGATTCTAGAACTGTCTTGTGTTGGTTCAAAGAAAACCTCCGTGTAGCACAATTCATTATTTCCCTACAATCAAACCAAATTTTCAGTTAACATGAGCATAGGAACATAGGCCTGCATCGAGAAAACCTTGTGGATTCCATTCAAAATTGTTTACTGAAAACATACAAAAGTATGGACTTTGCGCGTAGTTTCTCTTGTAACTGAACATTCTTTGAGATCTTGCTCTCTCTAAGATTTACAAAAACTTGAGCTTTGAAATCATAGCCCATTGATATAATATAATTTCGGTATAATATTACCGTATAATATGGTTCTGCTAATGCGCTTTCCGTCTTTTCTGTTGTCAATTCTGCCAATTTTGGCTTTCCCAAAATTTCATCAAATTCTAAAAGATTAAAAGGAACATATAATCTTAATCCACTATTTTGTATTACATTTATTAACTTTAATACATAATAATACATTCATAATTTACTTTTGCAAGAATGAGTTAACGCAGAACAAATAAGTACTCACAATCGTAAAAAATTATTTAAGGGTCCTACACTTTCGAATCGTTATGTTTGACTAAAATGTTGTCATCCATCGAAAAGGTAGTAGAAGAATGTTTTTTACTACAAGTTAGCCATATTAAGTGCACAAGTGCATAGAGTGGCAGGTGTATGATATTAACTGTTTCGGTAGATTATGCAGTTCTTGTTCCTAAAGTGGCACCAACATATCACAGTAACTAGTATAGATGTTTAGGAAGGGAAAGAAATCAATTTATAGATTGGAATCATATCATGAAGCATTTTTAAAAACAAAAACGGACACTAAAGAATGATCAGTTTACGATTGATTGTGTAATTCTATAGTATTGTTAAACTACAAAAGGTGAGTCATGTGCTTATAAAATAAATTCCGTTCAGAAACCTATATATGTTATAAGAAGCGTGTTACATACTTGTTCTTTTCTTTTGTGTAACGTTGTAAACAACATTCTGTTTTACGTGATTCAAATTAAGGCGCCTGTCTATTGAGGAATACACAGGTAAATCTGCATTTCGTGCGGCCGCCGATGTGGCCATATTGCTCTGTATATTATAAACGTCATTATGCATTGAGCCCATGACTGCGAACATAAAACCAATATATTAATTAACATATATTTTGGTTACTTTTAACATTTGTATTTAGAAAAAGTAGCAAGGAAGCCGACAGAACAATACCCGAAAGGTAAAAGACGAATAAAAAATATCAGATTGAGAAAAACATATAAAACACGAAACAAATACCAAGAAAGCGAAAAAAGAACGTGAGTAACCTGAACCCAATAAAACATGGGTTCACTCAATTGCTATGGAAGAGATAACAGTCATCCACTACGGTCCACGCCATACTTTCCGTATTATGACTGAAACCTCCCCGACGTAAGGATCTCCCCTATCCTCAACCCGAGGACGCGCCGGGCTGACATTAAAACGATGCAGAACAAAAAATTGTCCTTCTTGCCATAACATAATCAACATACTGTTTGCTTAAAACTAATGGAAAATTCTTCTTCGTTGATTATTAGTAAAAACTATCTTACCTGCATTGTCTACTGATTGTCTTTTCAAGCAGCTAAAATAAAACAAGTCCAAATTGTATCAGGTACTAAAATTTAATATTAATATTTTAACTAGATATTTATACTTCTAAGTCAATGATTTTGAGTCTATGTTCTCTCCCCCATTTGCCGATGAAACATTTACATGTTTGTTGTTGTTGCTAAACGCAAAAACTTACTTCTACATAATGTGAATAATTTAATCAAGTAAGTTACATAATTTTTGACATTGTACTTTTGCTGAAAATAAACTACAGGGTAGACGTTATTTAACGTATTTCTGCCTAATGTAACCATTTAAATATGGTAGTTGTATCTTAAAAAAAACCATCGACCTTTAATGATTATATTTAGTTTTCAGAATTCCCGTCATTTCATTTTTAATTAAAATTTACTTCATCATCTTAATTGACTGAGTGAGGTTTTTTATTTTAATTTTTGTTTTAAAGCATAATTGAACATTAAGAAATGTTATATTTAAAACATTTGAAATATAGCGGCAAATTATTGAAGAGAAAGAAGATCAAATCTTGTTAAATAGATTTAAAGGGGAAGGAAATCACAATCACAAGACATTTAGCTCAATTAAAAGAAAAACAGACTAAAAATAAGATTTACTATTTAAAGTTGTAAAATATTTAACAAGGTTTGTCGAAGGGTATTAATTAACAGTAAAACAGTAAAATTTTTGAATTTCCCTCCAGCTCAAGGGCGTTGACATCTTGTGGCACTCATTTGCATTGAGGATTGCAAACAGTGCAATTGTCTACACCATTCCTACTATTTCGATTAAAGATAAGCAGTGAGATGTATATATTCATATTAATATTCTTTCATCTGCACTAAATTAAGCCTTCTTACGAACTTTCGTGACGGAAAACGGATATGAGTCATCGAATAAGTTGCACGATTATTACGTGGCTTTCCAGTTTTGTAAGGGTGTCCAGTTACAACAATTTACACATTTATGTAGAATGTTTTTAACAACCTAACAAAACTTTGGTCGCACAGGTAATGATGTTTGACAATCCTACGTTTAACTGACAATTATTTGCATCAATTACTATTAACTCAGTTAATTGCACCTTTTACAGTAGCAGTAACAGAATTTTTTTCAAACAATTCTCTTGGTGTGTTCTTCCTTTGCATCAAAATCTACTTTCGTTCTCTATATAGAGTTTCAGTTGTCTTTTACCAGAAAGTTTTCCTATCCAAGTCATAGAGGCCTTTTGTATCGTATCCGGAGTTATAGTAATAAAGTTGCATTAGGTAGTAAAGTTATTTATACGTATTCTGCAATCGGCAAATTGTTTAGCATTGGCGATTATACGTAAACGTTTTTTGAATGAACTGAATCGAATCGAATCAATGTTTTTTGCGCTCAATTATCAGTGTCGGTAATTATGATGTCGTCCAAAAACAAATGATTATGTTTTGTTAGATGTTTTTTTTCAAATTCGACTTCATATAAGTTATTGTAAACGACTAAAATATTCTGCTTTCAAAAGTGAGAAGTGAGAAAACTAAAATGAGATTAACTTATGAACGCTTTCCTTTCAGGTGCTAAGACAACACAGCCTTAAATATAAAGTATGAACACGTGACTCAAATAGGATTAATTTAAATGTGTATCTTGACATTTTACTATTCGGATAAATTATATGTTGCATTCTTTATCCAACCCAACAGTCATAAAGGCCTTTCTGGTTTCGTTTATTCTGGCAAGGTGATCTGATTTCTGCCGGCTATTTGTTTAACACAATGAGCACATGGAGTGAGCCATTTGTCTGGTCTAACTTTACAATGGTTGCATAGTCAAACTAATTCCAGACTACAAGAGAGTACAAGTGCCCAAAACCATTCGTGTAAAACGTCATCTTGAACGGTTCAGTTTATCTTTCCAATTTCTTGATAAAACGGTTAATTGTAAGAAATAACCTTATTTTCCCTATTGACTTAAAGAGAACTAAGTAAACTATTAGAGGAAGACTAGTAGAGAAAAAGAAAAATTAGTCATGATCAGACGGTTAATTACAGGTAGAAATAGCAAAAAAAGATTTCTATTCAACAATTTACCATAAAATCATCTTGATTTGTTTTCCTGTAGAATAACATATACGTACATAAATAGCGTACAACTATTCTGTCCTTCTTGTTTGTTTAAGTATTTATTTGATTGATTACTTGGTTGCTTACACATTTTTGACATCTGCAAAAACGGACTTTCACGTGCAAAAAGCGTAGCGTTTTCCGAAGCTTTTTGTTTTATAACCTCATAACCCCTTAGCTATGGGCACGCCATATATGGCACCAGGAGACGCGCTTAGCAGGTCTGTAGACAAAGCCGCTCGAATGGTCACCAGTGATTTGAAGAAAAAGAAAAAGCACAGCAAGATTTTGGTGATAAATATTACCTCAGAAAAATGTTATTCAATTAATCATACTGAGGCTTCTATGATCCTTTGATATATAACTTAAACTTTCCAGGGATCACCACTGCTAGGTTTGGTTTAAACCGGTTACGTTTATTTCTACATAATGGTTTACGTAATTATTAAATTGAACGTCTCCTTTTCAAAAAAGGTTCTATGCAGTTAAGGTGAAAGTTAAATAAGATATCATTGGTACCGGTTGACATCTTCATTCAAAAGCTCATATATATGATAATATTTACGTCGGCGACCGTCTAAGACTCATCCATATCAAGTTTGATGCAAATTAGTTCAATGATTGATTGAATGTTTGTTTAATGTAAAGGAAACAATGTCATATTATAATATATTCAAAACGAGAAATGTTAAACAATAAATTAACAACAACAAAAAAAAAAAAAAAAAAAAACAACGGGTAGGGCATTGGGAACAAAAGTTTAACAGCTACTGCAAATGTATATGTAGTAATAGGTAAGGGCGAAGAATTTAGATTTTATAGTGGTTATAATGAGTATACTTTTTAATTAATCTTTCAAAGGGGCGGCTTTATCGTGCCATGAGCGCGGCATTTTCCAAACACTATACCATTTATGATCCAAGGTCAAACTTTCCTTTATTTAAGTATTATCACCTGACAACCACCCAACAAGTGTAATCCCTATCCGCCAACTGTGAACGCGTTGAGCAGCTTTGTTGGACATGCACTGGGTAACCTGGTTTCAGTAGTTTCTTAAGAGAAGATTATTTATTTATTTTGTCAAATATAAGTCTCGTATGAATAGTTGTCGTTATTTTGCTAAAATCTAAGAAGGGGAAACAATCATTTCGACGACTTTCAATTTCAGTTAATGCAACCATTTCAGTTTTAAGGGAGTGTGGAACTGATTCATATCGGCCTAACCTTTAGCAAGAAAGATAAAAAGGTATAACGTTTAGTGGTAATAGCTGTCATTAAGGTAAGCCTAAAACTAGGTTTCAAGGTTCAAATATTGCGTATTATTCGAACTCTATCCGTGTTAAATACAATATCTATATTTGCATGTTTAATTTCCATATGAACATTGTAGAAACACGATAGTGAGTTGAAAAATTAACAAATACCTCTCACTCTCAAAAATACTAAAAATTGAGTTGATTCTACGCGATTCCAAAAATGTGCGCATAACTTTGTATTTTCTCTCGGTTTGCTCAGTTTTTCAGTTAAATTAGCGAACAAGAATCTAACTATGGTCTGTAATTATAGTTTCCACCAAAAAACTTCCTGGTTTGCAAAAGTAAAACGCTATTAGAAACTTGATTTGGGGCAAGGTTCATATTTCATTTGTATGCATTTTATGAAGAAATAAGAATATGAGATGAAATTTGTAACACTGTTATTCGTAAATAAACGTGTAGAAACCTACCTTTCCGGAATCTGGAAACTACGAATACAATCGCTGTAGCAACTCCAACAATTAGTAATGGTACAACGATGTACACACCATGGTTTGTCGAGGAGTCGTCTATTAAGTAAAAACAGTGCTTGCAGTGTTAATGCAGGTGGTTTCTAATTTATTCTTTTTAATTGTGATGAAAAATATGTCTCTCCATTGATGGTTATTCAAATTCAATTTATATTTCCAATACAAAACCTACGAATGCACATGAAAACAAAAATTTGACTTTTTGTACTCTTCCAGAAAAAAAAGAAATGCAACTTGTTGAAAAATATAAATAACTTCTAATTATAATGTGCAAACGCCCTGCTTATTTCATACACCGTCCTCGTTAAGAGTACACATTCTGACCAAAAGCCTATATAGTCAATAGTTTAAAGATTATAAAATGCCTGAATCAAGCACATTTGTCGGAAAATTGATATTTGCAAGAAATAGTAAATGTTGCCTTTCCTTTTTGGGACAGTATGTTAAGTTGTGTTAATTTGACTAGTATAAAAAGCAAAACATAACTATTATTAACTGACGAAACAATTATAAATGATGCGCAAATCTTTGTAACTGTTTGCATATCGACGCTATTTTATAGCCAATTTCTTTAGTAAGTACATGACATTGTATATCTGGGTTACACAAAAAATGTATAGGAATTTTTAAGTTGCTATTAAAGCGTTTGCCAAATTATTATAAAAGTGGAAATATTGCTATACGTTTTTTAAATGTTCGCTAATACGTGCTATATTTCTTCAGCTCTTACTTGGTTAAATCGGAGATAGATTTAAATACAAATTTCGTTGATTTTACGTTTGAAACAAAATAAGGATGCAGTCATATTTGTTTTGATTTAGTGTGGAAGCGAAAATTCATGTATACTTTTTTAAAATGTCATGCAATGACAGTTTATTTTTGAATTTTCGAGTACAGCCCGCTATACCTGTAACGACAGTGACAACAACAGACGCATTACTTTTTCTTTTGTCAGTCGTAGTATATACTCTGATATAATACTCCGTATCCGATTGTAGACCGTTGATGACAACGTTCTGTTCTTCTGTAGATTGAAAATTCCATCTGTCTTGGCCCTTTTTACGATATTCGACGATGAAGGACACATGATTAGCGCCATACTGAACCGATTGCCATGTTATCTTTACTTCGTGTTCTTTTGCATAAACAACTTTCAGATTTTCTGGGGATTTCGGAACATCTATATAAACAGATGTGAAAGCTTTTATAAGGCAATTGGAATTTAAAGAAACATCTTTTAATGCTTTTTAAACCAAAAAACTCAAAGAAGGGCCAATAAAGAAATTGCAAGAAATGTTCAAAGTAATATATACTATTTATGTTAAATAAACTTATGTTTGGTAGATTATGATAACGAGAAAACAAAATATTTGGAATTTTGACATTGAACCCCAATTTTACTTAATTGCAATTTAAAACCTACTGTATGCACATTTAAAGCCTCTAAAATATGTAAAACGAATATAGATTGCATTTTTGAGAAAATTAGTTTAAATTTTATATAACATCATATTTTGCCATTTTGTAAACTTCGTCAGTATAGTTTTTTGTATAGGGTAGAGATGATAATATTAGACGATAAATTGTTTTTGTTTCTTGAAAATAATTTCAAAAACACATTCCATTTGTTTGATTAATGCAATGGACTTAAAAATATGTTTGTCATATATGAACATATGTTTATTCGTTTACAATTACACAATTATACATGTGAATGCCATGTTAGTATATGCTAAAAATATGTGTTTACCTTCAGGTTTCATATTGTCTGTAAATCTGCCAACTCCAAAACTATGGGTCACTTGAGTTGTAGATCGATTGAAATCATACATTGTTTCTATATGAAATGATAAGAACACACTGTAAGGCAACAGTAATGTGCTAGTTAACTTAAGAGTCTATTGTCTTTAAAGTACGTATAGATAAATAGCAAGGAAGTCAAAGGACCGAAAGTCCAATCAAGAATACAAATCAAACATAAAACAGAAAGTGAGTAACCGAAAGATTTTCAATAGGTACACTTCTTTAATATTTAAAAAAAATTTATTAACTTTCTTTCGAATATCTGTTAAGGAAGCATTTCCTGTTAGCTATCTTTTGCAAGAACGTGAGATAATGATAAAAACCTATATTTCAACGACTTGCAGATTTATGTTTGTTTGTTTGATGGTGTTTACAATTTTTCAGCTATATCATGGCGCCCAGTTTTTATTGGGGGAGGAAGTCGGAGTACCCGGAGAAAACTCCCGACCTGCGGTAGAAAAACTGACAATCCTTGTCAATTAAGATTGGAGTCGAGTAAACCCTGCCCGCAGTGAGCATTGATGCCACAACAGTGTTGACACACCAAGCTATCAATAGTAGACAAACAACCTTGACCACTCGGCCACCGAGGCCCCGACTGGCAGATTTAAAGTTAACCTCTACTAAATAGATTTACAAAGGTGACTACTATAACATTTTATGGAATACTGAATTTACCTTCAATTCACTATTAGTGACACCGTTATTTTCTCAAAATACCATATCTTCGCTTAAAAATATCTGACCGGCACAACAATATTAAAGTCTAAATAGAATGTTTTGTAAAGTTTACAAATTGACGTCACAAATAGAGCTAGTTTCAGTTGTCAGATGGATAGAAACAGGTGCCAGTCTGTTAAGTTTAGTACAAAATGTAATACTTGCTTGAAATTATTAAATTTGGATTCATTTCACTTCTAAAATATTTGTGCATCATTTATACTTAATTTTAAGCAGGTTCATTTAGAATTACAATTTTTATCCAAACTGAAAGTAGAACTACTTTGGTTTTTTTAAGCACTACTTTTGACTACGGCATCAATTGATTGGCTATTTAGTAGAGGCTAACCTTAACCGCCTAACAATTTGAGTAAGTAGTAGTAAAAATATTCAATTAAAGTCCTTTACATGCGCGATTAATCAGAATCCCGAATATAAAATGCCTTCGATGAAATTCCTATTTTAGTAACTACTTTTACTGATTGGCTTATTGCATCCTAAATATACAGTGAACCCTCGTTACAACGACATTCGATTTAACGGAAAATTCGACATCCGACAGGATTTCAGTGGGAACAAACGTGTCCACGTGTTGTTTATGCTCGATACAACGACATATTCGGTTTCCGACTCCGACTGCGTCTGTCGGTAACAAATATAGCAAAGCTAGAATAAAATAATTCGTTACAACGACAAATTATCAAGATTTACCTGTGAAAGATTATCTTTGTCCAGAGAATTTATTTTTTTAACTGTTAATTGCACAGGTGAACACCTGTTGCTATTGCGTAATTAACCTTGCGTGACATTTCCGTTACAAAACTAATCGATGATAGGGATATGGCTTCATTAAAAAGGTGTCAAAGGCTATTTAATATTTAAATCTTCAAATATTTCAGAAAAGTATTGGCTTAATTACAAGTGTGTAAAGATTGAAGCGGCACATAGGATAATTACCGAAAATCGGTCTAATGTAAATAATCATAACTTACAATTAATTTTGTTAAAAAAAAGGTTTTTAATTAAATATCGGCAAGAAAACAAGCATTTTATTATTTTTTTGTTATTAAGCTTGGATATTGAGCAGACTTGAACGATTTTCAATAGACGCAAACAAAAAAAGGGAGATAATCAAAGTACAAAAATACAGATTCATTATAACAGCAAATTCAGTTCAATAATGGCTGGAAACTTACATGGTCGTTGTAAAGAGGGTTGACTGTAGTTGATATATTGATCATTCACTCATTTGATCAATCAGCAAACACTGGGACCGTAATAGGAACTGTCTAGCGCGTCCTTTCCTGCTTGTACGCTTATTTCAGCAGACCCGTATTAATTATTATTATTATTATTATTATTATAATGTTTAAATAGCGTGAGTACGTAGCACCAGCATGAGGAAATTTCTTGATTCACGAATTTTTTTCGTATATCAGTCAGCGCCCGGTTTAAAGTTCAGCTAAACCACTTCCCCCATTTTTTCACAATCGCTTTTTTTGAGGGGGGATATTAAAGAATATACATTTAAATGATATAACGCTAAAATTAAATCCGATACAGAGGACTTTAAATTATATCTTTAAATTATATTCGTCATACATTGAGAATTGCTTAATGGACTAAAAATGACTTTTCATTATAAAAAAATTGCAAATATAATTAACATACGTATTACTAAAGAAGCAAAAATATGACCATCAGCAATTGATACTTGGGTTTTATATTATTTATTTTACATATTTGAATTGTTTGTTTGTTTGTATGATGCATAACGCCACTTTCATTAATTATTGTGTTATATCATGGGGTCAAGATTCTATTGGGGGAGGAAGTCGGAGTTATAGGAGAGAACCCCAAACAGGCAATACTTGTCAATTAAAATTGGATTCGAGTACACTAGCAGTTAGACTCGAACCCGCAAACTTAGTGTTAAACAGATGCATGATCAATAGTAGACGAACTACCAAACCACTCGTCCACCAAGGTCCCTTTATTTAAATCATATGGCTTTTTCTGTACTTAATGTATATAAACACTAGATTTTCTAAATCTAGCGACTTGTGTTTTTCGGTATTCTCACGAATAAATCTGTACCTGACGTATGCTTATAGAGTGTTGGCCAGCTGTTCTATATGCCGAGCTATTCCAATATTATACACGTGTGGTATTATTTTGAATAAATACTATTTGTGCATTATAGGAAAGAAGAACAAAAGGTAAAGATAATTATAAGTAGACAAGTTACGGACTTAATTTATATGAGTATTTATCACTTTATTTCAGTTGAGATACCTATATAGACGTATATTATTTAATTCTGCTTTTTTAAATCGGACATCTTCTTCGCTTCACTTACAAACTGTTTCAGATAACACCTAAAGTTTCATTAAAATAGCCAGTGTGATATTAATCGGATTCTGCAGAAACTTCACAATAGCAAAAGGACGTGCCTTGAAATTTTCATGTCAAAATGTTGAACGGTGCACGGGATGTTTGTGCAAATAATGGTCATTTTTAAGTTAGGTAAAAATTTATACATTTTGATTGTGTGGGTTTTTTTGGGGGAGAGTATGTTAGAAACAAAATACCTTGGAGATCATGCAATAATGTTCTTACCTTTTATTTGTAGTGTGAAATACGTGTTGGCTACTCCTGTACTACACTTATACAACCCATCGTCTTCTTTGGAAACATTTTTTATTATTAAGTTGAAATACTTGTCATTTATTTCAATAGAAAGTCTTTTATAGCTTTTAACAGACGGGTTTATTACACTCCCGGTGGTGTAAGTAGTGTAGTTTTGAGGACCTTGCCAAAACGTAACATTTGTCGTTCGATTACATTCCAAATTAACCGTTTTGCCGTCTATCACATCTATATTTCCTCCAGAAAATGCAAGTGCTATAAATAGAAAAAAACAGAAATAAAAGTAATCAATTAAGTTTATGTATTATATAGAGAGGAAATAAAACGGACAGCACAGTACAGTTGACAGTTTGAACCCGACTCTCATAATATTGAGCCCGGAGACCTGTCTTTTCTCAACGATAAAATTAGAACCTTATGTCACTCTTTATCAAAAAGTAATATCGTTTTTATTATCAATATTTGGTTAGTCATTGATCCGATTGCACATATTTGGATGACAGAAATATGATGGCTATATAACAGGTTATGCAACGGGCAAAAGGGATGGAGATAGACACATCATATTTTGCGAGAAACGGTTTATCAGCTTTTTTTTCCTGAACCTTCTTTGTTGCTAATCTGAAGGAAAATGATCATGTGCTTTTTAGCCTTTAACCTTATTTAATTTTAAAATGCAAAATAGTCTAGCGATGTCACAACAAAGTTGACACTTATTCAACTTAGCCTTGACTGACTTTGTTGTCAAGAGTTAGAAGCTATTTCGATTTCGGGCGATTAAGATAATTGTTGCGCGACCATCAATTTTGTCGCAAGTCTTATCGATACCAGGTAAAAACCTTCAACTAAAATGCATAGCACACATGGTTTTATTTCTGAAGCGGCTACCTGAAAAAATACAAAATGTAGAAAGGCTAATTACCTTTCGAGATAACTGAGCTTAAGTTTTGTCCAAAAAATACATCCGTTATTGGAAAACAAAATAGCAAACGTACTGTGTCCGTTATCAGAAATTCGTGTGAGTTCGAATCCAGCGGGGGGGGGGGGGGGGGGGGTGAACAACAGTATTAAAAATCTAATTCTAACAAATTTGGCTTAATTTCTTTTATTATAGACTCCTTTTTTAAGCGCGCATTACAAAACACAGAGAGATAGCACAGTATTAACCTATATAAGGTTACATGTAGGTGATGTTGTATATGCAAAATATTTAATTTTATATCGATTATCGCTTTAAATAATAAGCAATTAACGATTAATTACGTCCGCAAATTTGTACCAGATACAGTCCTCCATTACATTAAAAAATTCATTTCCGGGGCATGGAAAACCCATGAGGGGTACAAAAAAATACGCCTACCCTACTGGCAACTGTTAAATTAGAAGGCATTTATTACTAAGTAAATTTGTAATAAGTGGAAATGTAACTTTTTAATGTCATATTAGTCCAGATCACAGTGAAAACCAAATTCGTAGGACCTACCAGACTTGTTTGGTGAAAATCCATTCGATTTCAATCGGTTTCTTTAGTTAGCCAGCTGAATTTAAACAAGAACGTACTGTTCGCTTGCTTCACGTGACGGAAGTCTGTAGCTGTAGTTCGTACTTCAATATTTATAAGGTTACATGCAGTTGATTTTGCACATCAAAAATATTTAATGTTGATATCGATTAAGTCTATTATAAAATTATTTCTCTGTGTTTTGTGATGCGTGCTCAAAAAAGGGGTCTATAATTTCAGTAGTATAGATTATAAACATTTTGGTAAATTTCTGAGAGACAATGACCCCAAATTTATGCAAAGCAACCCATCCATGTCATATTAACATACAGTTGTGTTCCTTATATTGCTATCATAAAAGTAGCCACCAGAATCAACACCACGGGTTAAAAAAATCCGTCTTTCTAGTATATTTATATATTTCTAGAAATTAAGCCAAACACTGTTATAATTAGATTTTTAACACAGTCAAATTTTTGCTTACCCTCAGCGGCTCAGCGGGATTCGAACTCACACCATAGTGACAGTTTGGCACCAATTCGCCTGCACTATGTCCAGCGGTCTAGATCCCTCGACCAAATTCGCTATATAAAAATATATCTTCATAAACCGGGATGAATCGTAGACATAGACATAGTACATGTGTACTAGCGTGTGACGATGGAATTTTCGTAAGCAATACCTATTAATGAGACAGTAATTTGATTCACCATTTTTGTATATTGTATATACAAATGACCGAAATATGATGGCTATATAACAGGGAAGAAAGGGAAGGAGATATACATCATATTTTTCGAGAAAGATGTTGAAAAGAATATATTATATAGTAAGACAAAGTTACTTGTCATACAGTCACAGTAAGTAAACTAGACGAACGTCTAAGTATGGTGACAACCATATCCAGCGGATTTCCGAAACATCCGAACACCAGTCTTGAAGATTATGCAACGTTGGTCAGTCTGTCCATATATTTTTGACAAGAAAAACCGTCATTTGTATCGTGCATAATCTTCTAGATTGTATATTGTTTTTTGTTTATGCTGCATCGTTATGTTTGTCGATCTGTTACTTAATAAGTTTCCTGGTTAGTACTTTCTCTTTATATAATATTTTGAACTACCTGTATTGTGTATTTACACGATCCCATTGGAAATATATTATTTCATCTCCAAATGAAAAATAAATACTTTAAGCGTTTGAGTTAAGCGCCACTGATGAGTCTTAAGTAGACGAAACGCCTGTCTGGCGTAATGAATTTGTCAGCTTTATAATTTTGATTACATTTTGTTGGAAAATTTAAGCAACGCCAAGTAACAGCGTGTCCCCTGGAAGGGGGTGGTTGGTGCTATGTATGGATGTTTTGAGTTCAGTTGAAGTGAGAAAGATTAAGATCAATATGTTATGAATTGTTTACGTTATTTATATTGACACTCAATGAATAAGGCCAGTCTGTGTCTATATCTTTGACAAGATATATACAAAAAACATTGATCTGCATATGAAAGACCATACTCTACATTTTCATGACAATTTTAATTTAATTGTAAGAGCCTTGAAGTTACAAAACTGGTGCAAATGCAAATCTCTGTCAATGATTTCTAGCCTGTATCGCCGCAAGAACAATAAATTAATGTTTGCTAACAATGAAAGAATATTGTTTTTGTCCCCACCTTAAAATGCATCTGATACTATGAAAAACATGACGAAAAGTGCATTCTAGCCGATTTCTGACTTGAAATATCGTAATTCGTATTCGATAATATGTCGTTAACCTTGAGTCAATTTCACAATTATTATAACTTACTTATATATACTTTAATAAGACAATTAGGATGTTTTTCGAAAAATAAATCTATAAAAGAAGACAACTTCCGTTGAAGGTTGGACAATATAATTGTCTCATGTCTTACCGGAAATCTGTCCAGATACAATTCAGACTTTCAAACCGGAAATGAGGTTGGCCAAGAGAAACAGATTAGGTCGGCTTATATTAATAGATACACCAGTCTTTTATTAAAAAATGTATGTGTAGTTTAGGTATAATAAAACAAATGTTGGTAACATACAAGGTGAACATTCAAGTGATTTTACCCTTGATAGATTGTCTTCCGGAAGCCCTCAAGAATACAACACACCTCGAGAAAACAAATTTAAATAATTACATTTTATGGAGGCATCAATTTATAAAATTGTGACTGTAAAATCAATAGTAAGTGTTGGAAGGTCAAAGGGAAATGCATTGTGATGTCAGCAATTACGTGCTGTTTTTGTGAAAAACACTACAGGAGTCGATTTCACAAAAAGTCGTGTGTAAAATACATCCCAAGTTCCTACTTCTTAATGGATTTTCCCTTTGATCTTCCAATATTTACGATGTATTTTACACTAAAGGCTGTTTGTGAAATTGACTCCTAAACTGTGAAAATTTAAGACACGGGTACGTATATATGTCTCCAGGGCTAATATCGATATTTGCCCTGTTCACCTCTTATTACCTAGAAAGATTCCCCTATATATGCACTAAATGTGCGATAATGATTCTGATCAAACAATATCAACTATAAACAATAAAAACCACCTGTCAACAACAAGTCAAAATAAATTTTAATTAAACAACATAAGAATATACGGTCAGGATTTTTGGCTGGTCTTAACCGATAGAAATCGTTTTTGAAAATTTATTGTTATTGTTTTTCAATTTTGTCTAAGGCCTGAATGAGTTTAATGTTACTTGATCGTATTTTGTTTAGTTGGTATTAAAGATTTACAACATTATTTTTCAATAAACCCAAAACTCAAAATATTCCTTCTATCGTTTGCATTAGTTCATACAAATACCTTTTTGATGAAAACCCTTAACATAAATGAATTTGCGTATTTAAGGCCAAACGTTTGGAGTTGTTATCAAATATGTTGTGATACTGAGATCCATATGATGTAATATCGCCCTCAGTATTTTGACGTATTTGATAATTACTTCATGACAATTAGAAATCGTCCAACTCCTTTTGCAAATTTAAAAGAATGATCTTTATCCACATGGGACCTACTATTGCACCCGGTTGTTCATAGTTACTTTGTGCAATCAAGATTAAGAGGAAACAAATTGCTATCATATTATTTACGTTTTTCATAGTTGATGGCACACGTCGAAATATGTTTCGAGCGTTTTGTCAAACATATTGCAAAAGAAATGAAGATTTTGTATCAATATGTTTCAAAGCTTAAGAACGAGAAATATAATATAAAGGTATATAATCCAGTTAAGTTGTATAAATAAATTATATATAATTATAATATCTACATCTACATCTACATCTACATATACGAAGAACCATCATATGGCTGATGACTACTCTTCGGCGCAGAGGCGCAACAGACAGCTTGTTAAAAAATATTAATATTAATAATAAATGATATAATAGAAAATACATACTATCGTTGCCCAGTACTATGCATATTGAAATACATAGTTGAAATAGCAGGCATACCATTATGTCTAGGTTCTTCATATGTCTGAAAAGAATCTACTTTTAATCGATATGAAAAATCACTAAGTCCTGATGAATAATCAGCGGATAGACTTTATCACTATGTTTTATGTATATGTGTTGTAATTATTTTTAAATATCTAATTAAAAAGAATAAATAATCAGAGTTAATAAAATTTGCGTTCATATTTCTTTTGTTTTGTATGCGTGTCAGATTAACACTTTTCAAGTCACAATTACAAAGATAAAAAGGAATAACCACAAAAACGAACAACTGGAAAAGGTGCCAAAATGGCTGCTTCCGGTTCCTGTATACAGGTGCACAAGAAAAACCCACAGTGTTTCCCCTAATCCCTCAACACAATTCCCGTTGTAATAGCTATATGGTAGTACATTTCAGTTTTTCATTTTAAAATTACGCTGATATTATAAAAATCCGTGACTGTCATCATTATTTCTCTTAACAACGTAAAAAGCAGCGATCCGAATCCCTCTCTTTTTTCTGAATAGAAGCAGCCTCAAACAGTTTGCGAAGCACTATTTTAAAATATATAACAATTAAGATTTGAGACAGCAATAAACACGCATATGCATAGAGTTTGGCAACAGTACGGTATTTTTAGTTTTGCGTAATAATAATGAAACAAAACTGGGTAAGATTGGATTTCGCAACTTGTCAAAAGAATACTAATATATCCGTTCCAAAGCAACGTCTTTACAACGTGTGTAAAGGTAATAGTAAAGTAAAAAAAGCCTATAAGTTTATTTTACAAATGAACGGAATTAAACTTTTTTATTTGATTTTTCTTTACTAGTTTACTGTCAATTATAACTAAACAATTTTTCTTTTACAGCATATCATGTGAAAACAAACGTCTATGTGTCTAATCATTTGTTGATGTAGTTAAAAAAAGCGCCAAGCAGATAATGGTACTAATCTTGACGAGGAGGTTTTGGTTTAGTTAAGTGGTTTTGTACCAGTCCGATATTCAGATTGGGATCTATCGCTTACATACCGAACTTGAAAAGCTTTCTCATATTCATTTAAGTATTATCCCTAGCAATATAATTTAAGCTAACATGACAATTTTCGGTAGATGTTAAGAGGAATAAGTGTTCGTCTTGCGTTATTTTCATTAAAGAGTTTCTGCGTACTCTGCAATTAATGCAGTATTGAAAAATAAGATACTTTGTTTCATTACAAATATATTTGAACCGAGGACTACTCATGTCAAATCAATCGAAAGAAAACATATAGAACATATTTATACACTACATGAAATGTTTATTTTATTTTCCTATTCTCTTTCTTTTACGATTATTTTACAAACTACGAAAAGAAAATAATCAGTTAGTCTTCTAGTTTGTTAAATAAATGTATAATTATTCCTTCTTATCTTTGTAGGTTTGAATCTGGAACCCAATGCTAACTTCACACAGGTGACTTAAAAAGATTTAATACAAACTATATTATATAAACTCGATGTACGCTCATATACGATGTATATTTTGCATTAAAATATTAAATATAATGTTTTCTGTAATTCAATCGTTTGATTTTACAACGAAAAATATTAAATTTTAAAATATGGAACGGAACATTGTCATGATAGTTTTTAAAGGGGGGATAGGAGGGGGTCTCATTCCGTACTCCCGTAAAAATAAACACAAAATCCCGTTTTCCCGGTGAAATAATTGATCAATCCCGTTTAACCGTTCAAAAATCAGGCGACTTACCTCAGATCTGTAGATGAACAAGGATGATGCTGTAAATTACAACGTATTGTGACTTGATAGCAGGTATATCGCATTTAAACATTCGTCTGCTATCGCTATATTGGAAGTTTGATTGAGTATTGATACATGTCGGAAGAAGACATGTGTGATTTCCCCATTCATTTTTTATGTTTGTCATGATCTGTTATTGATTGCAGACTTACCCGAAGACTTACTAAAGTGAAAGTTTGTAGATACACGAGTCCCGATTTCCCGATAAAATAAAAAAAATTCCCCGTATCCCGCTAAGTAGAAATGCCGTATTCCTGTTGAAATAAAACGATCATTCCCGGATCCCGCTATGTAAAAATCCCAAATTCCCGCAGTTTTATTTGTTAAATCCCGAATTCCCGGCGAAAAAATCAGCCTTTCCCGGTGCCCCGTAAAAGGTCCTACCGACCCTATTTAAACGGATCTACATTGAAATTGATTAAAATATCCAAATTTAATTGTATGGTCAAAATTTGATTGTTCTACATGTACACAACCTACGATAAATAACAACTCTCGTTGTAAATTGTTTCGTAACACAACAAAAGTTTTGAGTTTGATCAGGAATAAACAACATAATTGTCAAGTATTGTCAGTTTTCCAGCCGGCTTTTCTTAGCAAATAGTTTTCTTCCTACGCCAATAAAAAAGTAGGTTTCACGATAAAGCTTACTTTTTGATTAAAGTTGCCAACACCATTCAGTAGTATACAGCAATAACAAATACTATTTTATATCTTTGTCTTTACTTTTTTTCCATGCTACATAAATAGACAACTATATAATGAACAGAATTCGAAGAAACCCAGATAAGAATAAGTAAATATAACATTTTTGTATATTTCCCGTTTCATCGAATTAGGATTTATATAACCACATGAATGACACGAGTAAGGAAAGTAAAATCAAAGTCCCTATGCTTACACAATTTAACGACCCAGAAGATTATAAAATTACTTATATAATATAAATACTTTATAATCTTCAACAGTTTAGAATAATAATGCTACATTAAAAGCAAATGCGTAAAAAATCTTACCAATACTCACCGCGTGAATAAGATGAACATATCAATAAATGATTGTAGTCACTAAAATTTTACTCAAACTGACAACAATTAATTCAGGAAATGACGAATTTGAAGTGAAACAATAAAACAATATTTTTCGATTGTTGACACAAACGGAACAAGGAAACCAAATTATCTATTAACAATCTGATTCGTGTATGTCCTTGATGGTTTGGTTTAGTTAGTTATTCCCTGTTTGGTCATAGAGGAAATAACATTTCTAATTTGAAATTGTTATGTTAGCAACATCAATTGTACAGTTTAAAAACAGTGACAATCTATATCAGCAAGTTTAGCAATATATGGATCCCTTAGATAGTTCTAGTATACAATCGTCATGTTTAGATACGGGTGAGGGAGAACTAGTTCACCTTCACCGTCACAGATAAAAAAAATATGTCACCAAGAACATGCATATATCAAGTAGAGTTCATGCACGTGTTACAGTTTTTAAAATACTTTAGCATGGACTTTAAGAAGGCCTGATCATGATTTATCAAATAAAAAATGTAATAATGTACTTTTCAACGTGTTTTTGTTCTGTCACTTTAGAACTGGCGCAGATTTGATTATTGGAATGCTTGTAATCTATCTGACTAAATTTGTCATTTGTAAGAACGTTCTAAACTAAAAGAAATTTGTCGGCTTAAGCTTTCTTATACATATGCAATTTGAAGTCGGTCAAGATGTTTTTAACAGTTTCGCGTTTTCCTTGTTGCGTATTGTAAATGAGGGTATGTGGAATCAATTTTATGCAATAAATTGATACTGATTATTTTGAAGTATTTATCATCCTTGTCCTGTCTGATACTTATCATGTACACATGATCACCGACGTTTTTGTTTTCAATTCTGTTCATCAATTATTCTTTTACACCACTTCGACTGTGTTTAACTTTATCGCACTGTTGCTTTACTTAGTGCAAAAAATCCGATGTCAATGATGCTATTTAAAATGTGGCGTCACTCATTGTTTCCGAAAAAATACCGGAATTGACCAGTACTTTCATTCGAGAGATGCAAAAAAATCCCAGTAAATTAGACATTTTTCTTTTAGAAATAGTTTAAAAAAAGTTTAAGACAGGAGTATCACGTATAAGCGAAAATTACAAACAAGCTGGTAAAAACCGAGCGCTGGAACAATATAGTGACCGTGAATAACAACCTTTCATTAACGGTAACAGCATATTCCTATTCCCATTTTGAATAAGAGATAATTGTCTAAACATGTCAATTTACTACACTTGAGATGGCTAAAGATGGTTCAGGTTGTGTTTGATTAGAAACGATATCGGATTTGGTATGGACTTTTGTCATTTTCCTTTCTTGACACTTGTTGTGTAATCCGGCAGTGTAAAACAATAGATGGTAGATTTTGAAAAATAAGTTATCGAAAGTTTGCTGAAAACTAATCTGTTCGGCAAGTAGCGATTCATGATAAATTTTTAATATCGGAAAAACATGAGATTTATAAAACTAAAAATATGAACGGCAATAGTTATTGAAGTAACAATGAACATAATCAAAGATGACATGGTTATTAAATTTAATAGACCAGAATGATTATACAGAAAATCGCCTTGTCTGTGCGGCGAATTTTACTATGCCAGACAAATAAAAACTGCTTACCGCGTTTAGCTGAGTTTGTGGTCCTTTTGTAGATTCAAAAATTCATATTTTGAATCAATAATTATATTCCACAGTTAATTGGCGTTTTGAAATTCGTGTTTTTATTTCATTTTATAGGGCATTTTTCCATAAAAGTTTTGAACTAATTTAGAATGGAAGTTTAAATTAGGTACAGTCTTTTGTTGTCTATTTGAAGTCCTTCGGGTCGTGTCGTCTGCAGTTAAGGCTGGAAAGGTTACGCGGTTTGTCCAAAAACCATTGAACTTCACGATAGGAAACGAACTTGTGTAAACAAGCCAAGGTTAAACATAACTGACTTACTATGTAAAATTCCCGTAGCAAAAGTCAAGGGAGATTTTTTATCATGGGAAAAGAATTCTATTGAAATTTCGAACTCAAAAGGTGCGATATTAAATAATTAGAAATGCAAGCAAAAAACTTAGCACACAGGGGTTGTAACTTTTAGATAGAATAGTATTTACTTCAAGTTCATGTTAGTGCAAAAATGATATACCAATAATCACTGCGTGATAACAGGTCAATATCAATAAATGATTATCCACAATAGAATTTTACTCAAATTGACAATACCAATTGATCCAGGAATTAAAAATTGTTCGAAGTAAAACAATAAAACAATATTTTTAAGCGTGACACAAATGGAACAAGGAAATTAAATTATTTATCAACAAATTGATAAGTGTTGTCCTTGATGGTTTGTTTTAGTGAGTTATTCCCTGTTTGGTCATAGAGGAAATAACAATTCTAATTTTATTTGAAATTGTGATGTAAGCAATAGCGGAATTGTATTGCTTGAATACAGAGACAATCCATTTCAACAAGTTTATCAATATTTGAAGTCCTTTTGTTCATTTTAGTTTACAAAAGTACTGGTAAAATAAGGGCGAGGGAGGAATAGTTCATCATCACCATAACAGATCAATACAATCTGTCATAAAAACCGTGCATATATCAAGTAGCTTTCATGCACGTTCTATAGTTTATTATAACGTTTTCCAGCTGCTTTAACATGGACTTTAAGACGGTGTGATAATGATTAACCAAACAGAAATATAACAATATGCGTTTCAGCGTGTTTTTGTCAGTATTAGAACTAGCGGAAATTTGATCGTCAATTGTTTGAAATTTTTGGAACTAAGAAATGTATCGGTATTTGCTATCTTATACATATTCAGTCTGAAGTCGGTCGGGAGTTTTTAACAGTTTCTCTGTTTTCTTGTAGTGTATTGTCAATGGGGGTATGTGGGATCAATTTTATACAATAAAAGTGGTCCTGGATTTTCGCAGTAATTTTTATCCTTCTCCTATCTGACGCTTGATCATGTGTACATGATCACCGACTTTCGGTTCTTCATTTATTTTTTTCCCACACTTTGTCGGGACTAAGTTTTAATTGATCCTACTGTTGATTTACGTAGTGGTAAATATAAGTCAATTTTAGAATTAGTACAGAGCGAAGAAAATGTGAAACGAATTCCGTAAATGATTTTAAATAAGGAATTTTAAATGACACTGTATCAACATGTACAGCTTACAGAATGTCATATTTAACAAGCTGTTTGATATATATGGGGTCAAGTGTTTCAATATAGTTTTGTGCGTGCGCACACACAATCTCCACTCAGTTGAAAATAAGACTGTGTGAAGTTTTGTGTCAAGTAAGGTAATAGTTCATTGGTCTCTCGTACACTGGAAAATAATCTTGCTCCCTCAATGGCAATGATGGGCAAAGTCTCGTTTGCTTTTGCCGAAACATTTGATCATTAAAAAAACGTACTGTCCAAACATATTCAACTCTTTCTCTTAAAAGAATGCCAATGTCTAATACCCCCTGTACTGTTTTGGTTTGAAAAAAAGATAAATACCACTCGCTATTCGGTGGTCTGTCTTGGGTTTCGATATTTTTATCTACATGTGAATAATCGGAGCTCGAATAGTATGGTTCAAACTATTAAATAGTTATAGGAGTGACTGTCCCATCGACATCTTGTGACGGATGATCTGACTGTTAGCTTTAATCACGCCAATGGTGTGAGGATCTAAACGACAGTAACTGTCCACTTTCTTCTGAATCTGATCTTTGATTTACCTTTAAAATCTCCATCACTACAATGTCAATGATGCTGTTTGAAATGTGACGTCACGCACTCTTTTAGATCAAATATCAAAAATGACCAGAACTCAATTAAAGCCCTCATTTGAGCCAGACAATCTAGCACATGATGATATGCCTTTCTCTACTTAGGCACCGGTCGAGCTACTAATCGTCATGAAGCGAAAGAAGTCTTCAAGGAAAAGTAGTGTTGACGGCTATACAATGTCCAAAGAGAAGCCATCAACATAGGTGAAATAAATCCCTGTTTTATCAGCAGTATTGGTGAAAAGCAGCCTCCGATCGAGAAAATCGGAATACCGATCGTAAGATATAGCTTACCGTTTGTATTGAGAATGTAAACACAATACGTTGAAGCAGATGGAAAATCTTGCTATCAAATAAAGGGATGCTGAAGTCATTATACTTGTTGTAGAGCTTAGTTTTCCATTTGAATCTATGTTGAGAAAAATGTCATGGTTAGACATAGAAAGCGGTCGATTTAATCTGTAGTATCCTTAATCACACATGGATAGATGCAACACCTTTTCTTCTTCCTTAGATCAACTTTCGATAAATGCATCCTAATACGATGACATATTTATTGTATGCTTAGAATTCTACCTTGACTTTTGTATGATTTATTACAAAGTTAGTTTTGTCATGACAAATCAGAATCGAAGAAACTACCGTTTAGCTGGAGTAAATCAATACGGTTTTGTTGTAAAGGTTGAAATCGAGTTTAACTATTTTTTGACTTTGAAAGACGTCCGTTGGACATTAGTTACGTGTATTCTTTGCAAACCCAATCCAGCGGACAAGAAAGTTTGAAATTTAGGTCAAAAGGTATATGTAGAAAAAGTCTTCAGCGGTACATTACATGCAAGTATAAATTAATGCGTCAATAATTTTAAAGGAATTTTTCAGCGTTTTTCATACTTGCCAATCCTATTGATTTTCTACCATTTTCCGTCAGAATATATATTTTGTTACTATCTTTTTTCTACCTCTGCTGACGAGAGTCTGAATAAGATAGTTGTCCGTCCGTCTGTTCGCACGTTTGGTTTCAAAAATCTTGCATACGATTTAAATGAAAATATGGGATGTTGTTACATGTCAAGTTCGAAGAAGTCTACTGATTCTTGACGAATTCTGTCAAAGATCAATGTCACAATCGACAAAATAATATTAGAAATATTTATACAAAAATACATTTCCGGACAATAACTCAAAAGTTGTCCATTTGATTTCAATGAAACTTAAGAATATTATTATATTTTAGGATATTATTACATATCAGGCAAGTAATAAATTTTATAAGTGCTGGTAGTATTTTACATAAAGGTTTTTAAAATTTAGTGGGTATTAGTGATTGCTAGATCGACTTTTTCTAGTTTATTTGAAATAGCCAACTTCGTTCAAAGCCACAAAGTCTCTCCTGCTAGACTACTGGGACGGAAATTTTTAAGAGATATTTGTTCTTCTAAAACTAAAGTTGGCCAACCCATCATTTTTCAGAATGTATCATTTTGCGTTCTCTGACAAAACAAATGTCTTGGATGAGGTGGGAAAACCATACAAACCGTTGTACACCTGTAGTCTGTTTTCGCGGTTTCCCCCACACAGCAAAACACGAAGTCTGAAAATAACATTGTGTTTAATTTTACCACATTCTGTAGACAGAGACCTTTATTATCTCACAACAGCTCTTTTGTGGTTTTGCAAGAGGATCTGAATCATATGCAAATGACTACAATTCCGACGACGATGTCTCACTACTTGTCAGAGATATATATTGAGATATATATTTGAAAACGACTTCTGATCAGATGGCAACGCTGAGCTTACAAAAGACATGAGTGGATGTGATAGATCCATGAGTATTTTTTGATAGATTGGAATAACACAATAACATAACAAATAAATGAGAAGTTGGTAGTAAGCTTTCATCATAAAATGACGACCAGACTCCCACAAACTGACACAGAGTTTAACTATGCAAAGCTGGACCTTTCACTGACCAGAACCTACAAAGAATATTCGACAGAAAACTTGCCCAATAAGTTAAATAAACCTATGGGTGTGTGGGCGAACGAAGTTGACTATAAAAAAATAAAAGACACATTAGATGAGAGTGACAAACGATGACACTGTCTAAAGTTTTACAAATGACCTACAGATAGAAAGAAAGCAAGCTCTGGCAAATATGGAATGCAATATTAACACCCCTACATGTATAGATAAAAGTATAGTTCCAGTACACAGTAATGAAACTACCATACAAGCACTTCTAACAAACACCATAAACCGAATGGAAAGAATGATTTCAGCTGCGATAGAAAAAATAGGAGAGAAATAAACATTATTATTTGGATTCTAAGATGGACACAACAGAAAAACTTTGCGACAATCTTAAATTACACGAGGAAAAGTATAATGAATTGCCAGAAAAGTATGACATACTTTCATAAAAAAATAATTCAGGTTGAGCAGTAAATCAGTGATTTCAAAAGGACACTGGAAAATAAACTATTAAAGTCAGAGCTTAAATTCAAACAACCAGTTAAAAACTAGATTATGTTTTAAAAAACTTAAAACAGTGAACATTGAATCTAAAATTGAGAAGATTACACATGAGTTTCTGATAAACAACTATAAACTTAAGAGTTAGAAAATACGAACAAACTTTAAAAAGCAGAACTGAGCAAAAAGAATAAATGAATTAATAAGCATGGAAATACAAAATTCTAGGGATGATACAGATGAATATGAAGAGGTGACCTGAAGAACATCTAATCATTCCAAGGATAAAACTCGGCGTTATGATATACCAAATGTCACCATAATAGGAACATCTAATGGTGTAGATCAGCAAACAAACTCTCATGACGGAAAAATACAAATACAAATGACTGACAACAGAATAGATGAAGCAGAACTTGTATTAATCAACAGCATGTGTGGATCAACCGATATTTTCATTATTGAATGTAGTGTCTTCTAGGCAGTACCTGTTTTTATGTTATAAAGTTAAAATAAACTAATATAATTAGTTCAACTTATAAACTGAATGAGGAAAAGTAACAATGTAATGTTGACACATTTCTTTTATTTCAAATGTTGTCCAAGTACTTTAAGCATAAGCCTCTACTTTAGCATGATATCCCAGTTTTCTTTCACAGACTTCTGGTCAAACATCAAGAACAAAGAAGCATCTGACCTATTGCAGGAAGCAAAACAAACACACCAATTAACATTGACTCTTCTGTAGTTGGTTCTGCTGCCATGGAACTATTTTGTAAAGAAGAAGCAGCTGAGGCATATATTTCTCTGACCGAGACATTTCCCAAAAGCTTGGATGGAAGTCAGAAGTATCGCATATTAAATCATATATTAACCAAACTAGGTTTGTCATTATAAATATGCTGTCCAAACTACTTTTGATATTGTGTTTATAAGCATAACAATAGCACACACAATGATTTAATTGATGAAAAAGGGTTATTTATTCAATTAATTCACTATCGTTATTAATAGAGTTATAAGAATCTACAATGTTTAAAATGGATTGATTTCAGTATAATCAAAACTAAGTAACTGACAAACATACATGTATCAAAAGTCCTTCAGACTTTTATGTGCGAGTTAATATTTAATAGTTTAGTAACGTAGTCTATTTCTTACAATTTATCTAGGTATTTGAGCCATGATGTTGTAACCAAACAATCAACGAGCATAATTTTGTCAACTATATTAATAGCCTTGATTTCTTGATTTCTTTGTTAAAATTTATGAAAAATATCAGAACTGCCTACTCATCAAACCAACCTTAAGCAGTCTACATCTATGAACTATAAAACAAATCTTAAATGGAAAAGTTCTGGGCATTATAATATGACAGATTTGCATACTATCTTTTGAAAACTCTTCAGAGGCACTATGCAAAAAAGTTGGAAAGGCCTATTATATAAAAGTTGACCATGTCAACACATCGGTTTGTATGTGTACATTGACATTATTGAATAAATTTATTTTTCAAAAGATATGTGTTTTAGTTGAAAGCAAAGTAATCAAATTACCAAAAGATCCCTCTACGAATCAAATGTTGAGAAAGAATTAAATAACTGAAGCAATGGAGGATTTATTGAAAGCAGTTGAAGGTAGTACTTATTAGAATATTATATGCAGTCATCTGATTTAACTAAAGGGGTTTAAAATGTGGTAAAAGTAAAAGTGAAAAAAGGATATGAATTTTTAATTTAGGTCTACAGCTGAAGAATGTGTTTTATGTTAATATAGTTAACTTTCACAAAACATTGGATTTTTTAGAGAACTGCAAAAGTTAGAGAAAAATGGCACTTCACAAAGTAACCTGCTGTATTGTAACTTACACTAAATTAATTCTGGAAATACGAAGTTAACCAAGCTCCTGTTTTTCCTTTCATTTCCTAGTTTTTTTATTTAAAAATTGATGGTTGTGGCAGGCAATCAATTCTCCACTCATGTATATATTTTATATGATTACCTAGCTTATCAATAAATACTTAAAACGAGTAGAAATATTAATTTTGGACATTTCAATTTTCATGTGATTCCTTGTCAAATACTAAGAAAGTTACATGGTCAGATGGTTTTGAAACTGGTGATACAGTGTTAAACCTTAATTGGCAAATCAAATCGACAATCCTGTAGTATGTGCTAATTAAATCTGTCAATATGTGAACAAAGTATCACATAATATGTCTCCATTTACCTTCAAACAATAAAAGTGTGCCACCTCTCTCCTTTTCAAATTGGCCCTTATTTGAGTTATTCCTTCTAAAGCCTATCCCTGTATGTACATGTACTTTTCTGCAAACTATATAATTTATTATTTTTTAAAACATGTTGTGAAATTGCACTACACAAGCAAATATATTTACATAACATCAATAAAGGTTTAACACTGTATTTAATTGTGTCATCAGTCCAATTTTCTATGGATGTGTCCCTAGCAAATGGGGTTCTCACATACCTTAAGATATTTATTTATATATTTTCACATCATACACAAGATACTTGTTAAATTAGTTGAAGATGAGCAGCCTGCTTTTATTATAACTTAATGTTATATGTATTTGTCTTTAAAGCGCACATAGGTGTTGTGGTTTTAATACAAGACACGGACAGGAACCATTGGTAATAACTTGTTGTGTTTGTGCTAACTACCTTTCAGTTGATAAAAGTTATATGATATATGATATAATGTAACATTTAATAGAAAAACAGGTTATAACGTACCTTTCAGTGGCAAAATAGATAACTATAATAGATTACTTCAATGTATACAATATGCAAGTTTTAACTAGTCTTGACAACATTGTCTTTACTACTGACTTTTAGATTGGGGTTATAAGAAAATATTTAATTTCCATTAAATACTCAACAGCTGAGCAACATTTTCCATTTTTTATAACCTAACTTGGTATTTCAGCACTTGACTGATTGTTGACGTCATAGTTATATGTATTGATGACATTCAATTTACATGGATTCTTCCGCAAACAACAAGCGATGACACTAAAAATTGTGAATTGCAAATATTATTTGACTACTTGTTATTAAACATTGTTTTTGTTATTTCTTTGCATAATTTATCTTGTACTCAAGCATGACCGTAGCAATTGTCATAACTCCAGTAGTTTATTACCTATTTTGTCCAATCTGTTTTGTTTCTTTATCTTGAACATTTTGTTTTCAATCCTTTCCTGTTTTCCTAGTTGATAACACGTTTTATTATCTTTATGTTTTTATTAATGATTTGTATTTTGTGATTTTCTATTAATATGAATATTACTAAAAAATATTTTTTGATGACTACATCCTTGATTTAAAATATGCATTTATGATTGTTGTATAATTTTATTTACAAACTTATTTCTAAAAACTTTAGGAAAAGAAATCAATATCATATCTTATTCATACTCAATTAAATTTGTATCGTACCATTATTTGAGTTCACTCTGATGTACTAAAATGGAATTAAAATGTAACATTAAGCAGTTTTAGAGGAAAATGTATAATTTTAGCTTTCTACTTTTATGTATCGCAGGTAAAATGTAGGATGTGTGTGAAATACTTCCACATGAATAACCGTTGTGTTGAAAATATCACAACAGAAGATGCTACCTTCATTTGAGAGATTTACACCAGGTCCTGAATGTAATGAGGGGTCATTTTGACAAGCACAATAACTTCAATGTAAAATGAGATCTTTTTTGCATAGTATTTATATCGCAACTTGTAAGAGTGGATTGTATAGAAATATATTTCCTTATCAGCTACTCATACGTTCATTAGCATTGTACTTGTGCCCGTATATTCTGTAACAAACATTTGTGATCGAAACTTGAGCATGAAGCTTTGTTGTGAGCAGTTGAAACATGTAAGTAATTTGTATTGGACATTTAACTTTTCTTTTGTAACTTTGGTTTGGCTAGGGTGTTACTATGGTTTGACTAGGGTGTTACTATAGTTTGACGAGGGTGTTACTAATGACTAGGATGCAACAATAGTTTGACTAGGGTGTTACTGTGGTGTGACTAGGGTGTTACTATGGTTTGACTAGGGTGTAACTATGGTTTGACTAGGATGTTACTGTGGTTTGACTAGGGTATTACTATAGTTCGACTAGGGTGTTACTATAGTGTGACTAGTGTGTTGCTATGGTTTGACTGGGGTGCTACTATGGTTTGACTAGGGTGTTACTATAGTTTGACTAGGGTGTTACTATGGTTTGACTAGGGTGTTACTAAAGTTGGACTAGGTTTGTTACTATAGTTTGACTAGTGTGTAACTATGGTTTGACTGGGGTTTTACTATGGTTTGACTGGGGTGTTATTATAGTTTGACTAGGGTGTTACTATAGTTTGACTGGTATGTTACTATGGTTCGACTAGGGTGTTACTATGGTTTAACCAGGATGTTGGTATGGTTTGATTGGGGTGTTACTATGGTTTGACTAGTGTGTTACTAATGACGGTTGTTTCTCTGTCGTGACTGGTGTGTTACTATAGCTTGACTAGGGTGTTGCTATGGTGTTACCAGGGTGTTCCTATGGTTTGACTAGGATGTTACTATGGTTTAACTAGTGGGTTTGACGAGGGTGTTACTAATGACTAGGATGCTACTATAGTTTGACTTGGTTGTTACTATGGTGTGACAAGGGTGTTACTATGGTTTGACTGGGGTGTAACTATGGTTTTACTAGAATGTTACTATGGTTTGACTAGGGTGTTACTATAGTTTGACTAGGGTGTTACTATAGTTTGACTAGTGTGTTGCTATTGTTTGACTTGGGTGTTACTATAGTTTGACTAGGATGTTACTATGGTTTGACTGGGGTGTTACTATGGTTTGACTGAGTTGTTACTATGGTTTGACTAGAGTATTACTATAGTTTGACTAGGGTGTTACTAAAGTTTGACTAGGGTGTTACTATAGTTTGACTAGGGTGTTACTATAGTTTGACTAGTATGTTACTATGGTTTGACTGGGGTGTTACTATCGTTTGACTAGGGTGTTACTCTGGTTTGACTAGGGTGTTACTATAGTTTGACTAGGGTGTTACTATAGTTTGACTAGGGTGTTACTATGGTTAGACTATGATGTTTCTACAGTTTGACTGGAGTGTTATAATGGTTTGACTAGGCTAGGGTGTTGCTATATAGTTAATGGGGTGTTGCTATGGTTTGACTAGGGTGTTACTATTGTTTGACTGGGGTGTTACTATGGTTTGACTGGGGTGATACTATGGGTTGACTCGGGTGTTACTAATGAATATGGTGTTTCTCTGGTGTGACTTGGGTGTAACTATAGTTTGACTAGGGTGTTACTAAGGTTTGACTGGGGTTTTACTATTGTTTGACTAGGATGTTACTATGGTTTGACTGTGGTGTTACTATGGTTTGACTTTGGTGTTACTATAGTTTGACTAGGGTGTTACTATGGTGTGACTAGGGTGTTATTATATAGTTGCTGGGGTGTTACTATGGTTTGACTAGTGTGTTTCTATGGTTTGACTGGGGTGTTACTATGGTTTGACTGGGGTGATACTATGGTTTGACTCGGGTGTTACTAATGAATAGGGTGTTTCTCTGGTGTGACTTGGGTGTAACTATAGTTTGACTAGGGTGTTACTAAGATTTGACTAGGGTGTTACTATAGTTTGACTAGGATTTTACTATAGTTTGACTAGGATGTTACTATGGTTTGACTGGGATGTTACTATAGTTTGACTAGTATGTTACTATGGTTCGACTAGGGTGTTACTATGGTTTAACCAGGATGTTGGTATGGTTTGATTGGGGTGTTACTATGGTTTGACTAGTGTGTTACTAATGACGGTTGTTTCTCTGGTGTGACTAGTGTGTTACTATAGTTTGACAAGGGTGTTACTAAGGCTTGACTAGGGTGTTGCTATGGTGTTACTAGGGTGTTCCTATGGTTTGACTAGGGTGTTACTATGGTTTAACTAGTGGGTTTAACATATAAAAACATGTTAAAATTGTTCTCTGGTTGTTGCCTTCACTGGAGAAATTTAATGTAAATTTGAATGGGGTGTTACTATTGTTTGACTAGGATGTTACTATGGTTTGACTGGGGTGTTACTATGGTTTGACTAGGGTGTTACTATGGTTTGACTTGGATGTTACTATAGTTTGACTAGGATGTTACTATGGTGTGACTAGGGTGTTACCCTGGTTTGACTAAGGTGTTACTATAGTTTGACTAGGATGTTACTAAGGACTTGGGTGTTACTCTGGTGTGACTAGGGTGTTACTATGGTTTGACTAGGGTGTTGCTATGGTGTGATTAAGATGTTACTATGGTTTGACCAGTGTGTTACTGATGACTAGGGTGTTTATCTAGTGTGACTAGGGTGTTACTGTAGTTTGACTAGAGTGTTACTATGGCTTGACTAGGGTGTTGCTATGGTGTGACTAGGGTGTTCCTATGGATTGACTAAGGTGTTACTATAGTTTGACTAGGGTGTTACTAATGACTAGGGTGTTACTATGGTTTGATTAGTGTGTTACTATGGTTTGACTAGGGTGTTACTATGGTTTGACTAGTGTGTTACTTAATGTTTGACTAGGGTGTTACTATGGTTTGACTAGGGTGTTCCTGTCATTTGACCAGGGTGTTACTATGGTTTGACTAGCGTGTTACTATGGTTTGAATAGGGTGTTACTATGGTTTGACTAGGGTGTTACTATGGTTTGACTAGGGTGTAACTATTGTTTGACTAGGATGTTACTATAGTTTGACTAGGGTGTTACTATGGTTTGACTGGGGTGATACTATGGTTTGACTCGGGTGTTACTAATGAATAGGGTGTTTCTCTGGTGTGACTTGAGTGTAACTATAGTTAGAGTATGGTGTTACTATGGTTTGACTAGGATGTTACTATATTTTGACTAGAATGTTACTATGGTTTGATTGGGGTGTTACTATGGTTTGACTAGTGTGTTACTAATGACTGGGGTGATTCTGTGGTGTGACTAGTGTGTTACTATAGTTTGACTAGGGTGTTACTAAGGCTTGACTAGGGTGTTGCTATGGTGTGACTAGGGTGTTTCTATGGTTTGACTAGGGTGTTACTATGGTTTGACTAGAGTGTTACTATGGTTTGACAAGGGTGTTACTATGGTTTGACCAGGGTGTTACTATGGTTTGACTAGGGTGTTATTATGGTTTGAATAGGTTGTTACTATGGTTTGACTAGGGTGTTACTATGGTTTGACTGAGGTGTTTTGATTTTCAATATTACATTAAAATGAACATCATGTTGGCTTATGAATAGTTATGTGTATCTATCAATTATTCTTTTCCTCTTTTTTTGTACAACTCTCGTTGCTTCCAGCGGGCTCCTGATTTGGAAAAAAAAGATATGTTATGTTATTAAATTATGATGACAATAGAATAAAAAAACAGTTAAATTTTTAGAAATTAATCTCCTGCTTATAAAGGGGGGACTTGGTGGCTGAATGGTTAATTATTGATAACATGCCTGTCAACGCTGAGGTTGCAGGTTCTAGTTTCACTTGGACAAGGCTCATCCTTTCCAAGTCTTAATTGATAAGGATTGCAAGTTTTCCTACCGAACGTATGGTGTTTTCAACAGGTAGCCTCGCTTCCTCCTAGCTGCGGAACTGTAGCTCCATAGATAGTCCGCCAAATCTAAAATATCCAAAGGACCTAAAGCTTTGGTTCTCCAGCTAGCTTCCTTCCCAATAAAAAATGGACTCAATGATATTGCTGAAAGTGGGTTTAACATATAAAAACATGTTAAACATTTTTCTCTGGTTGTTGCCTTCACTGGAGAAATTTAATGGAAGACATCTGGAACTTGATGGCTAATACACAATATCTGTCTCTAATATAAGTACAGGGGTGGGTTTTGTAGTATCTACCTTTACTGGACTTGACCAACTAGTACCGTGGATTCACTACTGGCTAACAGAGGTGGGGAAATTATTTGTTCATATGGAATAAAGGTATCAAATTATCAGCGTTAAATGCTTAAATCAAATATAGACAAAATCTGTCGAGTATGTAAATTGAAGAAACAGAACATCTAGGACCGTTGTATTACTAACTCCTATAGTAAACAAGTGTGGACTGGTAGCACGCTCATAAAGCAATATCCCCTGCTTCGCTTTCAAGTCCAATTATCTCCCCTAATAATACCCGAGGTCAATAAAAATCATTCATGTATATCTACATATAATGTACTTCCTTTATGCTAAGTTTATTTATATTTCATCAAGCAGTTTAGGAGTTGGGCTTACAATGGATGCGGATAGACGACACAGACAGGGTGATTCCTATATACCCCCAAACAAGTTTGCGGGGGGTATAATAACAGTGTAGAAGTCTACCAGTAGCAATGAGTGATAGTTGTAGTAAAATCATGCGAAGATAAGTCTACAGAGTATTAAATTAAGTGTCAGTTCATGTGTATGCTCACACTTGATTTTCGGCGATTATGCATAATATAAAACAATACATCTAAAGAGAAGTGTACTGTAAAATATCTCTTAATATCTATAAACAAATGAATGATCAATAATAACATACGGCAAATGTAAAGTAAATTAAATTTTATTTAGAGTCGGCACATATATATATACAGATAAACAAGACAAACATGAGCTCTGAAGAGCTCTATATACCGACTGATATTATAAGACAAAAACAAACATGTTAATTATTCAATTAATAAAAGCAACACACACATTACATAAAGAGAGACAAACACAACATACACCTAAAATACACAAAGCATCAACATGATCAAAACAATTTGACAGCACTAATATACACTAAAACACAATGAGAAGCATTGACATATAAGCCGTTGAACTTGGCAAAAAGAGAAGCGAGTATAAGTAAACAAATATACAAAGCATACTCAGTACAGGTGCATATGAGCTGGCTAGGTCCCATCTAGACTTGGTGTTATCCTCAAATGAGTTCTCCCAGTCATATTCTCTTATTAAACAAGAAGGCCAGGATACTACTGCAGCAACTGTAGATACATGCTATAAGATAACAGAAAAGTCAACGGACAAGTTGGCAACCAACACAAATTTACTTTAAACTGTTATCACACCCAAAATACAATTACAGTCAATGGAGACCGGGTTGAGATTTTTATCGATGAACTCTTTGACAATTTATGTACCAACATTCAAGCAAACTGTAAAACCCTTGATATAGCTAATCGTATCATGTCATCACAACTTCATCAGTTAAGAAACTCTACTTCTACATAATATGCGAAGGATCAAATTTTACAGGTGGTCAACAGGACAATAACCCTAACCCAAATGTAGCAATTCATAACCCTACACCAATGCCTAAGCCAGCCATTGGGTCCCAAACAGAGGACAATATCAACTCTGATGCGTGGGTATGCCCCGTCTGCGAAGCAAGCACTGTTGATGATGGCATTCAATATGATTTTAATGTGATAATTGGATTCACTACAAATGTTCTGGTATTGACAGTAAATTTATAGAAACTACATTCAAAGGCAAAGGTTATATATGCGCACATTGTAACTCTGAAATACTTTATTCCTGCAGCAAACCCTTGCCAGTCACAGACAGAAAAAATAAGTACGACTTTATCTGATACTAGTTCAGTCAAAAGTTCTACGCCTCTACGTACGACTCCTTCTTACTTTGTGTCATTAAGTTACTCAATTCCAGCTCACTCCTCACTCTCATCGTCATCTTCTTTTACCATCCACACAACCATGTGTTCAACTTCTGCTGTATCCACCACCTCTAGTGCTCCTTAATTATGTCGGGGACTTCTGCGTCAACACAAGCTGCTAGTACATGCACTCAAGACGCCTCACATAGAACCATTAACCCGAACATGGCGAAACCTCCTAAAAACCAGAGGCTCTTAAGAGCCTGCATCGCTCACCTGATTTTATAAGCAATGAAGATGGCATTTGCGTGATGTTAAGTCCTGTAATGTTCAATAAACTTTAAATAGGACCATCCAAACAATATTACTAGAAAGCTTTGTTTCCATTGGTTAATCGGTTGTATATAGAAGATTTTTTTATTTGACCATAGGGTCTTAGGTTAAACTAAGTCCTGCGGAGGTGTCGGCCATTTTGAATTTCCAATTGCCATAACAAAACACAAACTTTATAGAGGACCATCCAAACAATATTGCTAGTAAGGTTTTGTTTCCATTGATTAACCGGTTTCGGAGAAGAAGCCTTTAAAAACTTTTTCCCATAGGGTCCTATGTTAAACTAAGTCCTGCGGTAGAGGCCATTTTGAATTTCCAATTTCCAAAAAACACAAATTTTATAGAGGACCATCCAAACAATATTGCTAGAAAGTTTTGTTTTGATTGGCTAACCGATTTCAGAGAAGAAGCCTTTTTAACTTTTTTCCTATAGGGTCCTATGTTAACCTACGTCCTGCGTTGGTGGCCATTTTGAATTTCCAATTGTCATAAAAACATAAACTTTATAGGGGACCATCCTAACAATATTGGTATTAAGTATTCTTTACATTGGTTAACCGGTTTCAGAGAAGACCACTTTTTTTTACTTTTCCAGTAGGGTCCTATGTTAAACTAAGTCCTTCGGTGGCATCCATTTTGATTTTCCAATAGGCATAAAAAACCTTAACATTATAAAGGACCATCCAAACAATATTGGTAGTAAGTTTAGATTCGATTGGTTAACTGGTTTAAGAGAAGAAGCCATTTTAAACTATTTTCTGTTAGGGTTCAATGTTAAACAAAGTCCTGCGGTGGTGGCCATTTTGAATTTCCTATAGGGATAAAAAACACAAACTTTATAGAGGACCATCCAAACAATATTGCTAGTAAGTTTTGTTTCCATTGGTTGACCGGTTTCAGAGAAGAAGCCTTTTAAACTTTTTCCCATAGGGTCCGATGTTAAATTAAGTCCTGCGGTGGCGGCCATTTTGAATTTCCAATTGCCATCAAAACACAAACTTTATAGAGGACCATCCAAACAATATTGCTTGTAAGTTTTGTTTTGATTGGTTAAACGTTTTCAGAGAAGAAGCCCTTTGAACCTTTTTTCCATAGGGTCCTATGTTAAACTAAGTCTTGAGGTGGCGGCCATATTTGTTTACCAATCAAAATAAAAAACACAAACTTTGTAAAGGTCCATCCAATGAATATTGTGGCCAAAATGGAAGGAAGACAAAAGACGATTATCAAGCTCTTATTCATCTACAACGCTCTAAAATACTTGACTTGGAAAATGAAATACGCCAAATGAAAAATGTTATTGACAGCCTAAAGTTGCAAACTAATACTGGCAAAGAGAATTCCAGCATAAAACAGTTGTGTGAAGATAACAACAATTACAACAGTAATAATCACTGCTGTAAAGGAAATGAACATGTAGACATCCGTATAAGAATGCTTGAAAATCAATTTCTACAAAACATGCAATTAAACACGGCACTATTCAACCAGCTTATTCTACAAATGAGACCCCAGCCTATAGTATGTTTTCTATGCCAGGCAACCCTTTTCCTACAAGTCATCAAAGCATGTATTCTCAATCAGGCAGTATTTTCCTTTCTGGGCTCCAAGTGCGCCATACCAACATCATTATAATCATGTCCAATACATACCATACCTACCTAGTTATAACTACCAACAACTAGAGCATTAGGTAAAGGGTCAACATATCTTCTTTAATACCAAAACTGATAGGCAGGAATCTTCACCACAACACAAAAGTGGTATCTTACATCCGAGAACAGAACACAACCATCAAAGACCAATGACCTTTAAGCCCCAAAATAACCAGACTCAAGGTACTGTGAAACAGAAGGGTGCTGCTATCTTCGGTTCGTCCAACTCTGGGAGATATTGACTCTCCTGAAGACTTGCCTCTTAGCACTACCGATATGGGAGATTATGCAAATATTGTAGGACCAACGTTTAATAAAGTTGATCTAGAGAGACAAGAAACGATCGCTAGCTCCCAGAAGGACCTTTTTCGGCTTGCAAGCCTGGAAACAAAGCCCCCAGACCACGAGAAGCTGAAAGTAGACCTCTTCAATCTGGAGACCAGACAATCGATTTAATAACCTGCAACATTGAGGGTATTAAGTCGAACACTGCATTTCTACACTCCCTGGCAAAAAGCAACCGTGTCATCTGCTTACAAGAACATATTTAATGGGACTTTGATAAAGACCTTGTTTCTACCATATTACCAGATTTTGACTATCTTATTCGCTGCCGTGATAAACGACCCGCTAGACTTCACAAAACTTCCACGCTGACAGGCAAAAGTAGCAATCCTTTGGCCAAATGCATGGAGTAGTAAGATAAAGAGGCTCCAAATAGATATTGAAAGAATAATAGCTATATTATTATCCGCACATACATAACTCTGCATCATTAATGCCAACGTCTACCAACGTTAGATTCAGATTCAAAGTATGAATATATGAAATGCCTTGACATCGTACTCGACATTGTGGAAAAGTTCCAGTCGCCTTTTCAGATAATCCTCTGTGGAGATCTAAATGGAACCTTACAGTCGTCAAGAGAAAACAAACATGACCGTCTTCTTAAAAACTTTGTGGTTGAATCAAGCCTACATAACACCAACAATGATAGTGATTCTAAAACTTTCTTCCATTACTCTGCATTGTCAAGCTCACAGATAGACTATATCCTTGTACATAATTTATCTATTGTCAAAGATTCTAGGATTTGGAGTCCTTCTCATTCGAATGCATCATCCCATGTACCAGTAGAGATGTCTACAAACATCCTGGTTCCGGGGAAAACTTCCAGTACCTCTAGTGGTAAGCAACAAATAGTTAAAAAGCTTATATGGGGACAGGATAGACAGAGACGGCAAATCTGTGTTAATTTTGATAATCAGAACATCTTCTTCACAAGAATTACATGCATCTTGGAACTATATAAACTCCCATGTATTACCAAGTCGATGGAAAGCTTACCAAAAAAGTAATGTAGAAAAAGATGGTCAATCGGGCAATTAATAGCCACTGGAATTGTACTCTTAATGCAGAAGCAATAGAGAAATCATCCCTAAAGTATATTTTAACTAATTAGCTGGAGCCTGGAAAACTACATAACATCTATAAGACTGTCAGTTCCACAATCCTGGATGTACGTAAATGCTCAATTAAAGCTCGTATGGCCACTAGAACCTATGCAGTTCAGGCAGACAGACACAAATTTAGTCGGTATATAGAGAGTCCTACATGTAACCTCTGTAGACTGGAGCCAGAGGATCTTCCACACTTAATTACGACATGCCCAGCTTTAAGTGAAGTGCGTTTAGATCCTTTCCGGTGATCAAATCATATATCATACAATTTATTGGCATAGATGGATGGAAGGAATTCTTCGATAACTGTTTGAGTATAAATAAATTCATTTTGGACTGTACTATCTTTAGTAATCTGTTTCAGAACAATAAGGTTATAATGGCCAACTTAGAAACCTTAAGTCGAAACTACTGTTATAGACTAAATGTAAATAGAACTAACGTTCTGAAAGTGGCTGCCACCACCTGTTGTATCTACCTTGGTTAAACTTTTGACACAGAAGATATTTTTAGATTTTAAAAAGGGACTTTTTTCTGTAGATATTACTTATTCATATGGTGGTGATGGATATATATATTTTCTGTTACGACTGATGCCAAGGTCAGAAATTACCTCTTTATAAATTATCAGCCAACAAAAGACAAATAACAGTATTAACAATTTATTAAAAATAAAACAAGAATTAATTTTACAAGTTTAAAATATTACAAAAAAATACAGAGAATAAATTGTACTTATCTAATCTAAAAATAGTCACTTCTGTTATTCTGTTTCCAACGGTCTCTAAAAATAGAAGGGAATTTCCACAGGTTGAAATCACAAGTATACGTAGTTAGTTAATTATCCGATTAAATCCCAAAACTAAATAATGTCCAAATAGTAAGAAGATAATGTATGGTGTAACTTCAGTCTATGAATGGATGATCAGAAGTAAATCATCACTTTTCAAGTCCTTGTATTTATATGCATCACAGAAACTTCCGGAACATTCTCGAAAACAAACAAATTACATAAGCATAGAATATTCTAGATAATAAACAAATTACATAAACATGATTACAACATTGTATATTTGAAAGGACTAGAATCTTCCAGAAAAAGTAAACAATTTAAAAATAGATTTGAAGTTATTAATAGAATATTCTTTTCCACAATGTTAATGACAGATAAGCTATATACATTTAAATGATCTAATGAAATTACTTTCTCCTAACACCTCCCCCCTTAAGAAAAAGTTTGAATACAATGAAAACTTTTAGCTATCACTATGTAAGTCTTACATATATATACATAACAAAATTAGCATTCAGACTTATTTACAAAATATAAACATCTACAAACATCAATCAAAATCTGGACAAAGCATCAGCAATTACATTGTCTTTACCCTTAATATGGTGAATAACCAAGTCATACTCTTGCAGCAAAAGACTCCATCGAGTCAATCTTTAATTTTTGTTTTTCATTTTGTGCAAAAATGTGAGAGGATTATGATCACTAAAACCTCTATAGGATGTACAGCACAATTTAGGTAGACATCAAAATGTTGTAGTGCAGACAAAATTGCAAAACACTCTTTTTCAATAGTTGAATAATTTTTCTGATGTTTGTCAAATTTCTTAGAAAAATAAGAAATAGGTTTCTCAACCTTGTCAGAAGTTTCTTGAAAAAGTACCGCCCCAACTCCAACATCGCTTGCATCAACAGCAAGTTTAAATGGTTTCTGGTAATCTGGAGTGATTAAGACAGGATTATTGATCAAAAGCGCCTTACTATTTTCAAACGATATCTGACAAACATCACTCCATATAAATTTTGACTCCTTTTGAAGTAATTTAGTCAAAGGCTCAACAACAGAAGCAAAATGTGAACAAAATTTGCGGTAGAAACCAATCATTCCTAAATATCTCATTAGTTGCTTTTTGTTAGTTGGAGGAGGGAATTGTAAAATTGCTTCCACTTTAGCCGTTAGAGGTTTAATTTGACCTTGACCAACTGAATGTCCTAAATACTCAACAGTTGCTTTACAAAATTCACTTTTCCCTAAATTAACAGTCAGGTTTGCAGCTGATAATTTCTTAAATGTACCTTTTAAATGTTTCATATGGTCAGACCAGCTATCACTACAAATAATTAAATCATCAATATACGCATAACAATAATCTAAATCCTTAATGACATTGTTAATCATTCTTTGAAATGTAGCGGGTGCATTTTTCATCCCAAATGGCATGACTTTATATTGGTATAAGCCATCTGGAGTGGCGAATGCAGAAACTGTTCGAGCTCTCATTGTCATAGGAACTTGATAATAACCTTTTAACAAGTCTAATTTTGTAACATATTTTGCATTACCAATTCGGTCAATGCAATCGTCTATCCTAGGGATAGGATATGAATCAGTTTTGGTTACAGAATTTACTTTCCGAAAATCTGTAACTAGCCGAAAGCTCTTATCTGGTTTTGGCACAAGAAGACAAGGAGAACTCCATTCACTACTACTTGGCTCAATAATATCATTATCTAACATATATTTTATTTCTTTTCTCATAAATTCAAGCTTTAAAGGATTGAGCCGATAAGGATGCTGTTTAATAGGTGCAGCACCGGTAACATCAACATCATGACAAGCAACATTAGTTTGGCTAGGTACATCTGGAAATAAATTTTGAAAAGAAAAAATCAAAGTTTTAATTTCGTCTCTTTTATCAGAGTCCAGATGCACAAGTTTTGAATTAAGATTAACCAAAATATCCGAATTGTTTAACCTAACCTGATGTTCAAAGTCTTTAATTTCGTATGTGGATTCATGAGTTGCACTGTCATGGGTGTCAACATTTGAAATTTGAACTAAAGTGGAAACAGGTTTGATGTTGTCAGAGCGTTCAAAATACTCTTTCAACATGTTAATATGACATAATCTTTTGTTTTTACGCCTACCTGGCGTTTTTACAATATAATTCAAATCATTGACCTTACTGTCTATTTCATAAGGTCCACAATACCTAGCTTGTAAGGGATGCCCAGGAACTGGTAAAAATACAAGAACCTTATCACCTGGCTTAAAAACTCTGTTCCTGGCATCTTTATCATACCACTTTTTCATTTTACATTGAGAAGTTTTCAAATTATCCCTTGCTATCTGTACAGCATTAAATAATCTTTCTTTAAAGTTAGATACATAATCTAAGAGATTTATATCAGTGTGTTCAGTAAGCCATTTTTCTTTAACAAGTTTCAAGGGGCCTCTAACAGTATGACCAAAGACCAATTCAAAGGGACTGAAACCAAGGGACTCCTGTACTGCCTCCCTAACAGCAAAGAGTAAGAAATGAATGCCTTCGTTCCAATCTCTCTCTGTCTGCTGACAAAATGTCCTCATCATATTTTTTTAATGTTTGGTGGAACCGTTCTAATGCTCCTTGGGACTCTGGATGGTAAGCACTCGATTTGTACTGTTTTATTCCCAGCTCATGGACCACTTGTTGGAACACACCTGACATAAAATTGGACCCTTGGTCGGACTGTATAGACTTTGATAGCCCAACTAAGGTAAAAAACTTTAGTAAGGCTTTCACAATGGTTGGTGTCTTGATATTTCTCAACGGAATGGCTTCTGGAAAACGTGTAGAGGCGCACATAATAGTAAGTAGATAGCTGTTACCCGATTTAGTCTTTGGTAGAGGTCCAACACAATCTATAATTACTCTACTAAAAGGTTCTTCAAAAGCTGGGATTGGCATTAATGGGGCTGGTGGTATTTTCTGGTTTGGTTTTCCAACCATCTGGCAATAATGGCAGGACTTACAATATTTAGCCACGTCCCTGTTAATTCCAGGCCAATAGAAGTGTTGCAGTGTCTTGGAGCAGGTCTTTTTCACTCCAAGATGACCTGCCATAGGGGTATCGTGGGCAAGGTTTAAAATCTCTTGCCTGTACACCTTTGGTACCACTATCTGATGAACTGTTTGCCATTCCTCATCTGGTGTTGCGTCGGGTGGCCTCCATTTTCTCATCAGGATTCCATTATTAAGGTAGTAGCAGTATGGAACCCTGACGACTTCCTCTGGGGGTAACGCTTTTTCTAGTAGGTTCAACACCTCAGGATCATTACACTGTTCTGTGATGAGCTTTTGTCTACTAAGAGAATGCTTGTCAACATCTGGCAACATATCCGCCATAATCAGCTGCTTTGGTACCTTTTCTGTAGTAACAATATTCTCGTCCCTGACAAAGAAAGTATCAGAAAGGTCCACTGGCGATGGCTGTTCTACAATTTTATTGTTTTGTGCCTTTTTCCCCATGGCTCGGGTAACTGCACATGCTGGATACAGGTCAGTATCGTCTCCAGAGAGAGCATCTAAATTTGGATTACAGGTAACAAGCGGCTCAGCAACCACCTTGTCCTTTGCTAAATCATTCCCTAACAACATTGAAACACCCTCAACAGGTAAACTAGTACGAACACCCACAATAACTGGTCCAGTAATCAAATTTGACCTCAGATAAACATGATGGAGGGGAACATCAATACCACCTAACTCCACACCCCGCAACAAAGCTGAGGCACCGACAGAAGTCTTTTCAGACAAAGGCAACACACCTTCCAAAAACAAAGTTCGAGAAGCGCCGGTGTCTCTTAAAATACGAATGGGTACTGGAGCAGAATTCTCATTTAGAGAAACAAAACCCTCTGACATAAAGGGCTCATAATCCTCCATATAATCACAAGAACTGGACTTTAAAACCTGACTTTCAACAGGACTTTTCAACTCAGTAGCCAAAACGGGTGCTGTACAACCACTAGGCTGTGGCTTCGACTCGCGATTTCTCTGCCTCTGGAGCTTAAAACATTCAGAAATTAAATGACCTGACCTCTTACAATATGAACAGGATACTGTCTTTTTATTAAAAGAATCTGACTTCTGAATAGACAACGCTGGACTAGGAGATGCCTGAACATGAGGAGCTTTCTTAACAGTACTATCCGTACTTTGAATTTTAGAACTTTGATTTTGAAAATTACCTGTTGTATTAGAACCCTTGAAACTTTTCTTATGAGATAGACTATAATTATCTGAAGCAATAGCTGCATCCTGCAAAGTCTCAACGTTTTTATCATCCAAATATAATTTAATATCATACTGAACACACTGCTTGAACTCTTCTAACAATATAAGTTGTCTTAAATTATCAAAATTGTTATCAACTTTCTTTGAAGTAAGCCATTTATCAAATAAATCTTCTTTTTCCCTAGCAAATTCAACATATGTTTGTGAATCATATTTCTTATATGACCTAAATTTCTGCCTATAAGCCTCTGGTACTAACTCATAAGCTTTCAAAATTTCACGTTTGACCAAGTCATAATCAGAACTTTGAGTATTTGAAAGAGCCGAATAAACTTCAGCGGCCTTACCCGTAAGAACACTTTGCAGCATAATAGACCAAATGGGTTTAGGCCAACGTAAATTTTCAGCAATTTTCTCAAATTGAGAAAAATATTTATCTGCAGCTTTTTCAGTAAATTTTGGAACCAAGCGAATATTTTTGGCTACATCAAAGTGTTCTGATTTTGACAAGGATCCAGTGTTGCTGAAAAATGGTATAATTTGGCCTTGCCTAATTCTTTCGAGTTCTAATTCCTTTTGCATTTCAATTTCTTGTCGCCTTATTTCCATTTCTCGTTGTTTTTGTTTTTCTTCCATTTCTAACTCTTTATCTTTTTGTTTTTCTTGCATTTCTAATTCTCTTTCTCTTTGTTTTTCTTGCATTTCTAATTCTCTTTCTCTTTGTTTTTCTTGCATTTCTAATTCTCTTTCTCGTTGTTCTAATTCTCTTCCTCGTTGTTTTTCTTGCATTTCAATTTCTCTCATTTTAAGTTGGTGGTCCATTTCCATTTGTTTTAACTTTAAAATATCTATTTGCTCTTCTTTCAGATCAAGTGCTTCGGGACCAAATTTTCCGATTTCTATCATTTTATCTATCACTAAATTCTTAATAGTTTGTTTTCTCATTGACAGCTTGAACATTAATTTAAAATGTTTAGCAAGCAACACTAAATCCTCTTTCTTAAGTTGGTCAAACTGATAAACATCAGGAGTTTTCAAAAATTCTTCTACTTCAAATACCATTTTGACTCTTGTTGGTGATAATGCAATTTAAATATTTTTTTTTGGATCCCGGACGAGCCCCCAATTTCTGTTACGACTAATGCCAAGGTCAGAAATTACCTCTTTATAAATTATCAGCCAACAAAAGACAAATAACAGTATTAACAATTTATTAAAAATGAAACAAGAATTAATTTTACAAGTTTAAAATATTACAAAAAAATACAGAGAATAAATTGTACTTATCTAATCTAAAAATAGTCACTTCTGTTATTCTGTTTCCAACGGTCTCCAAAAATAGAAGGGAATTTCCACAGGTTGAAATCACAAGTATACGTAGTAAGTTAATTGTCCGATTAAATCCCAACACTAAATAATATCCAAATAGTAAGAAGATAATGTATGGTGTAACTTCAGTCTATGAATGGATGATCAGAAGTAAATCATCACTTTTCAAGTCCTTGTATTTATATGCATCACAGAAACTTCCGGAACATTCTCGAAAACAAACAAATTACATAAGCATAGAATATTCTAGATAATAAACAAATTACATAAACATGATTACAACATTGTATATTTGAAAGGACTAGAATCTTCCAGAAAAAGTAAACAATTTAAAAATAGATTTGAAGTTATTAATAGAATATTCTTTTCCACAATGTTAATTACAGATAAGCTATATACATTTAAATGATCTAATGAAATTACTTTCTCCTAACAATATATATATATTTGATAACTTCGTACAGAAGTATGTTCCTACAATTGGAAGATTATACAGAGAAAAGAAAAGAAAAATCTAAATTTTCTTCCGTAAAAGCGATGCATTTTCAAAGACATGTTCATCGCCGAAATTCGAGTTTACTACCATATATTATGTCTTACATTTATCTTATATGTGTAGTTTCAGGACATCGTGCGTCTTATACACGAAGTTAATCGTTCAGGTCAACTTTTAAAACATTTAAAACTAATATTTTCTAATTTTTTCTACTTGAAATATACATTTCATGCCTCTACTTCATACTTCGCCCAATTTGATGTAAATCCATTGCGGAATATAACAGTTAGTTATTTTCCTGCTTTCAGGTCACGTCTCTTCATAGTAGGAGATCATCCTTCAGATCAACTTTTCTCTGCTGTTATAAATTTTTCTAATTTTCTGTTTAACTTTTAATATAATATAGATGAATATCTCGCACTGACTAAAATTTAAGCGAAATTTATTCAGAAATAAAAAAGTTATAAGTTTTATCCCTGTCACGTTTTCAGGACACGACAGGTAGTCCTTCATGTCAACTTATCTCCTGTCAGAAATTCAGCCGGTGATACTTATAACAATAACAGGGAATAATATGCATTACCAGTTCTAAAATAAGTAGTCTAAAATTAACGACCACTTCGTGAACTTGCAACTGTTAGGTCTTCTGTGTCAAAAGACGTCTTCACAGTTCCGCAGGCAGTTTACAAGTGAGTCAGTCAGTTCCAGAAACTAGAGGGGTTCCGAAAGTGTTCTGCTTATCTTCCTCCTAAAGATGGCGCACTCCGACATTCCTCTCCACTATCTTCTTTAAGGTTTGAATCCTCACTGATAGGCTGATGGTCGAGTGCTAAAAAATTTCAAAGCCTTACCCCTTAGGCATAACAACAGATAGTCCAGTTTTTGCTGTTCATCCCATTCGAAACGTTTCGCTGTATGTACAAATTGCAACTGGTATGCCTTCCAGTCACCAGTACCATCATACGTCGACAACTTGGGAAATTGAGAAAAAGACAAACTATTTTTTGGCTCTTCATCGCGTAGTGATCTTGTCCTTCGATAGTCACTGACTTCCGATCTTATGGGCTCATATTCTTCATTACGTAATGTGCTGGTATAAACATTCCTAGGAGCTAGAGTCTAAATTAGTTTAGATGTCCTTAGGTGTTGAATTTCACTCTCTAAATTTTTTACTCGACTCTCTTGTTCTTTTCTCTCATCTATTAGAGACCTCTCTTTCTCATTGGCTTTATCGATGGTGTGTGCTTGTTCTTCTACTCTTTCCATCAATTTTTTTACCCTATATTCTAATTCTTTTATTTGCTGTGTGTTGACAAGATTTTTTTCTTTTGCATTATTAACATATGCTGCTTGTTCATCTATTAGGCCTAACATTTTTTGTCTCTCAGTCTTCAACTGACCACAGAAGTTTTTGAGTTCTGTTACTTCTTTTTGATATAGCTGTTCTTGTTTTTGTATTTCATTTTTTATAGTTTGTTTGGTAATGGCTTCGGTCTCTTCCAGCTGTTTATTAATTTTGTCAATGAAATTGTCTCTATTGTGAATTTCTGTACTTAGTTATTCATTTTGTTTAGATACAGTCTTTAATTCTGTAGTTAATTTCTCTATGTGTGTGTCGAAATCATTTTGCATCTTCTTAAGTTCTTGATTTTTAGCCACTTCCCCTTGTTTTAAGATGACATTTTCTGTTTTAAGCTTATCTGCCAATTTCTTTAAATCTTCAATTCCATGTTCGGTTTGTACAGTGGGACCAAAACTTATTATTCCATAGGCTACCAGAGGTTCCCAGATTGTTGGTGGAATTCCAGGAATTTGTTTTATGATTTCAATGGTAAATGGACCACCTTGTTGCCTGGCATTTATTATTGCTTGGGCTCTCTTTTCGCCTATATCTCGAATTGACATTAAGTCGTCTTTGGTCGCCGTATTATTGGTTGACTATTGACATTGTAGAAGTTGACTGTGAATTTATATTATCAATTTCATTGTCTAATTTCGGCAGGGGGCACCTGCACAAAATCAAAATGGATCTGAAGTTTATTGTTTAAATTTCAAAATTTGGCAGGGGGGCACCTGCTCAATAACTACTTTTTCCCTTTTATTAATTAACTTTCAATCATTTTTATATTATTTATTTATTTATTTATTTATTTATTAATATTTGTTAAAGTGTTAAACTTTAAACACGCAAAATATTACGTGACTACACAGGTAATAATTTTAATTCTACTTTATTGCATTGTTTTGAAAAGTAGGACCAGAAAGTGAAAAATGGATTTTACCCTTTTATTTGTAAATGTGTTATTTGTATTTCGTACAACAGCTAGGCAAGGGTCACATGCACCGTAACTGTTATATCACTGTCTAATCAACACATTATTACCCCTAAAATACCCTGAGTGAAATACTATAAAATGTCCAAAATAAAAATATTATCTATGATACACAACATTTCTGAAGTCTTTCTCCCAAGTTTATAAATGTGTAGTGCTGGGGAACAAAAAAGTTGGAGTGGGCCTTTTTATTTGTACGCGACTTATGAAGTCAATGCCGTGTCAAATAAAAATGCAACAATATATACAGTTGAAAATATAAATAAAGTATTATTGACAGTTTAATCAATAAACAATTTGCTTTATTGACACTCAAGTGTCAAAGTTTACTCAAAATTTGACACAAATTATTCTGAGTAAACATTAAGTAAATATTTGTGGGTGCTCACCACATTGAGCAATCATTTTGAATAATTTCAGTTCGTTTTTTTGTCTTACATTCAAACGAAATGAATGCAACAATGAATGAATGTACGTTTGTCAGAAGTCTGATTTGCATGGGTTAATTGTCCCGCTAAAATGATCACGCCATTGAAAAATAAATTTTTACTTCTGACACCATTTGTCAGAAATTGAGCCGGTGATACTTATAGACATAACAGGGAATAATATGCATTACCTGTTCTAAAATAAGTAGTCTAAAATAAACGACCACTTCGTGGACTTGCAATTGTTAGGTCTTCTGTGTCAAAAGACGTCTTCACAGTCCGTAGGCAGTTTACAAGTGAGTCAGTCAGTTCCAGAAACTAGAGGGGTTCCGAAAGTGTTCTGCTTATCTTCCTCCTAAAGATGGCGCACTCCGACACTCCCACAAAATTATTTAAAAAAAATTGTTTTCATATTCCTATAATATATGTTTATATCTCAAACTGACCCAAATTTGGTTTAAATCCATCAAGAAATAAAAAAGTTATGATCATTTATCACCGTTTTCAGGACATTACCGGAAATTTCAAGACATTAGTGCTACCCATCGGTGAAGAGTACTAAAATTTCCGGTTGGGTATGACTAGGGTATTACGAATCCGCCACCAATTTCTTATACTAGAACGAAATTGGTCTCAATAGGATTTCGCACATTTATTAACGGTGCACCGATGTATCTAAATTAATAAATTGATGACGTCATCACAATATATTTACTAAGGAAAGTGAAAGTAGATAAAATGTAAAGCATATTTACTTTAATTATGGGTGGACTCGGGTGACTTCTTTCATATGTGTACTCAATATCCACCCGTAGTATATTACACAGTGAATAAATCTGTTCTCTTGGCATTCTGTATCGTTCTATTACTTAAGTATCACAAAGAAAGTCTAGCGTGTTAGTGTGGTCCCGATATATTCTTTGTCTTTTTACACTGTCTTTTTGTTCCTCTTTCCTCTTGATACAAAACGGCAAACAAAGCGGCAATTTTTGTAAATGCGCGTTCATTAACGTTTTACGATTTACGAGTTAAGAGTGCCTATAACCACTTCGAGAAACTTTTATCGTAACTCGCAACTTTATTTAGTAGTGAAACGGTCGTAAATCTTAAGAGTGCACTAACGTCAACGTTTACGACGAACGGTCGCCTGAACTTTAAGAAAGGTAAAAATGAAAGACTCACATAATTAGCCACGAAAATGCTAATTTATATTATTATTTTTATACATAGATCAGATTTTAAAACAGGCATGTTATATAAAGAAATTTCTGAATCAGTGAAAAATGTCATAGACATTGGAAGGGAAAATAAATTTATTCATAATTAAAAAAACCCACAAAAGGTATGGATTTTTATTTAATTCAAGATTTAAATTTTTTATGTTAAACTATTTTAAAGAAGCATGTTATATTTATATACTTATAAAATTAGATTAAACATACCTCTAAGATCGTATATGAAGTGATAATGTCCTTCAAACAAACAGAAATTTAAAAAAGCTAAATGAAATTTTGAAAAATGTATATAATAATACAATAGAAAAACAATGCAGCTACTATCGAGTAAAGGTCATCAACAGTAAATAGTTATAATAATTTTAGGAGTTAAATGTCATAATTACAATTTGTATCCAATTGATAAACTATGTTTAAGTATAGATATAGTGTAATCTATGTATATAGTCCTAGCACGGGGGGATGGGGGGGGGGGGGGGAGGTAACTAAGGATATCTTTAGGTACAGGTCTGCGGACGGACATTTGAAAACCCAGCCTATTCATATATTTTGGACATTATAAAACAGGATGTACCGTGGTAATCATATATTGAATGATTAAATCAGACCTATTCATATATTTTATTACTGCACTTCCAGTACATTCACTACAAAAATTAATGTGGTTTACATAGGCTTAACATGTTTAATTGTTTAACATGAGAATTGAGGCATGGATATTTTTAGATAATTTACAACTACCCAATGATATATTTTTCAATGAAAAAGCTACCTATTCATTTATTTTGGAGAGCTAAAAAAGTGGCATATTCGCCCCCCCCCCCCCCACCCGTGTGTCCTTGTGTTAAAGTCATTAACTTAGTCTGAGAGTAGTGAAAGTAGTAATATGATATCTTTTATCAGTTCTGTATATGCATGTTTAAACTGATTTATGGTTTGTTTACTATTATGGTGATGTAAGTGTCAGGAGTAAATTAGGAGGAAGTTATGAGAATTTAAGGAGGAAGTTAGGAGAATTTTAGGAGAAAGTTTTATAATTTAGGAGATAATTGAGGTCAGGTGATAATGCTGCAATAGGTATATAAGTCATGTAAGTACCAAGTTGTTTGTTTGTTTAGCGGGATCTGTGGTAATATTAGAGTTGGTTCTTTGGTGTTATTTTGATATGAGCCATGATATGTTTTTGGATTTACTTAATGGTTAATGGATAACCCTCTGACTTTGTAAGACTTAGTCTGTGTTCTGTGGTATGGGATTTATGCGTGTTTTGTGGTGGATTATTTGTTAGTTATTGCACTATGTTGAATTATATTCAACGGTTACCTCATGTGCGTTTGGCCGATATGATTTAGAATATCCTGAATGTTATGTTTGGTCTTGATTTTGTAAAAGGCATTTCTCCTACTATGTTGTAAAATTGACTGTAGATAATTGAGATGTATATATATTTAATAAACTGTAGATAAGTACAATTAGTATTTATGTGATTTAGAGGATTAAAGCCAGCATCACTGTTTCCGTCTGTCCGTTTATATAGTCATTTGCTCTCGACCGCCGTCACATAATAATCTCATAAATTGTTTTACAAAAACAGAGACATATAATTACATGTTGAAAGGATGTTGAAAATTGGTTGAATTCTGGTCAGTGCACGTTGTAATAAGGTTGAATAATGGTTAGTGTATGTTGAATTAAGGTTGAATTTTGGTCAGTGTTTGTTGCAATGAGGTTGAATTCTGGTCCTTGTCATCCTCTCAATTCAGGGTTTCTGTGTCATGTGGACACAGAAACCATGGCTTGTGAGGATTGGTCCTTGCATATTAAATATTGGTTGATAATAGGCTGAATTTACTTTAAAAGTGATTGAAATACACTGTGCAAATAATAATAGTTTTTTAATCCTATAATACTATTTTACTAGATATGACAGTAGTTTCAAACATGTGTCATGTGTGTTACAGGTCAAAATGAAATGCCCTTTATATTGGCTAACAAAAGGATAAATACAAGGAAAGAAATTGATTATTTATTATGAACAACTAATTACTTATAAAATTACAATAACAAAAAAGAATGTTATTTGTCTTTTGAATGTTCCAGTCTGTATACATAAAAGGTGTCCAAGTAATATACCTAGTCCCAAAAGTTATGTCTAAAATCACTGGAATTACTAGTCCAATAATAAGCAAGGTTAAATCCAGTAATGTTCTGTCATAATGAAGTATTAAAAAATCAAACAGCTTCACATTGATGCATGTCCATTATATATATCGTATGCAAACTTTTTGTAGATGAAAGAATGTTCTGTAATTTTGTAGATTACTATTTCTTGGTTAACAGTTATTGTCTGTATGGTCCGAGTCCATTTTTTTTTCTGTAAACACCTCCTTAATTCCTTGTCACTTTGCGAGTTCTTATCACAGCATCTGAAATAAGAGAGACATTATTTATAATCCTAAAAATTCAAAATTGAAGTTAAATACAGTCTTCCAGAGCTCTCTCAGTTGCTTATTTTTTTAGTATCTTTATACTAGTAATAAATGTAACAAATACTTAATGATATGTTGTCAGAAGTGTTTTTGCAGAGCAATTCATGTTAATGGTTTTTTTTTTTTAATTCTGGAAATGTCTATTGAAATAAAAGCTATTTTACATTTAACTAAATGTAGTTATAATATGATAAACAAATCTCGATTCTTCTAATGACTGGAAAAAATTTTGTTAAGCACATATTTTGGCTATAATCGTGTACGTAAAGACAATACTAACCTCACATCTATGGATAATCGATACCCCAAATGGTCAAACGGAAACTTGTTTTCCCCTTTATGGCTTTAAATTCACCAGACTCGATACTTTGCTTGTAGGATACATGTATCTGCAAAGAAGTGTAAAAGCAAGATTTTAAATATATGACTGTGTACATGCTTATAAATTGAGAATGTGCATAATGTTACTGTATAGGTACAGTTAATATGTGAGTGGAGCACATCCATGACATCCTATTTATATAGAAATATTGGTACATCAACTGAAAATGTAGCACCTATATCTATAATTTTCTCAAAAAGGGGAGGGGGAATCAACACGATTTTCCACTTGTCATGCTTGTACCCCTTATTTATTCAGTAATGTACATGCATAGATGATGCTATTTTAATACAACTTTAGCTTTTCTAAAAAGCAAACCGTCTCTTACATGTCTTAGCTGTATTACAAAATTTATGGATTTATTAAAGTATCTGTTTTTGTAATTTATATGTAGGATAGGTAAACAATGTACATGTACCTTGTAAGGACTTTGTTTACGCTAAACTATTATCCAATGGTGCTTGAGAGATTTAAATGCCTGTCGTCACTTCACACGTGCTTTTAAAAAAATAATTAAACAAAAGTTGACTCCTTAAACAAATGTTCAAAATGAGCGGTAAATATATGTTTTGTTAAATTTGTATCAATATCAGAACGAAAATAAAGATACAGAACATATAATTTTTGCCTAACCCAAACAGCTTTAAAGAGTAGGGAGATTTTGGTACAATGTTTACCTTTTAATTGTTCGTTGACCAATGCATTGAATGAAATAGAAGTAAATATGTGGAACGTAACATTACTACCCTACAATACTGATTTAACGAAAATAAAGATATAGAACATATAATTTTGTCCAAAAAAGCAATTTTGTCCAAAAAAGCTTTATAAAGTAGGGAGATTTGGTACAATGCTTACCTTATAATTGTTCACTGACTAATGCATTGAATGAAATAGAAGTCAATATGTGGAACGTACAATACAATACAATACAAATACAAAAGCTTTATTTTAATTCGGCACATACAAAACAGTACAACACAAGCTCTGATGAGCTTTTTACCGAATACAGACAAACATAACATACATGCATGCATACAAATTAAAATGACGTGACAGTACAATAAAATAAATAACATCAAAAGCACTAGCACATGCATAAAGCAACATACAGTTAAAAAAAGTAAGATCAAAAGCACTAGCCTAAGCAACAGCAACATACAGTTGAAGCATAGCATAACAGCACCTAAAACTGAAGGCAACTAAAAATAACTAAGCAGTTTTAAAAACTGAAGACAACTAAAAATAACTAAGCAGTTTTAAAAACTGAAGACAACTACAAATAACTAAGCAGTTTAAAGCTAAGACTGAAGACAACTAAAAATAACTAAGCAGTTTAAAGCAGAAGATAAAAAAACAATTACTTGCAAGCAGAACAGTGACATTCAGATCCATTCCAGGACTGAATGAGGCTTTTAAACTGATAAAAACTGCCCTCAGTCCTGAAATGGTCTGGAAGGCTGTTCCACATTACAGCTGCAGCAAATTTAAAAAGTTTTCTTACCATAAGTTGATGTTTTTACTCGTGGTACATCCAAAATATTGTTATATCTGAAAGAATATTTAGATTCTTTAACATTTAAGAGATTTTGTAGACAAACAGGTGCAATTTTGTTTACAATTTTATATGTTTCTTGAGCCATAGTTCGTTGGCGTCTTATATGTAAGGAAGGCATCAAGGCTTTTCTAATAACATTTCGTATGTATTACAAACAATATCCTAAACGCTTTAAAATATTTAATTGCTGTGATGCCTTCCTGCAGGTGTTGCTAATATGTACATCAAAGTTTAGCTGATAATCAATATCTATACCTAGTAATTTTACAGTAGATTCACACGAGATATTCGAGCCTTTTTTATACAGGGATATTTAGAAAAAGTATTTTTTACCAATTGCTAAAAATTGAAATTTATCAGGATTTGCCTGCATTTTGTTTATCTTAAACCATTTAATAAGTTCTATTGAATCGCTTTGCAAGGCACTTATTAAATTATCATAATTCGGGTTACAAAAAGACAAAGTGTTGTCGTCTGCATAATTGTACAAGGTACCAGATTTCACAACTGAAAAAATATCATTAATAAACACGTTGAACAATAGAGGTCCAAGTATTGAGCCTTGAGGACTCTTTTATGGATGTCAGCCCAGCTGCTGAGGATGCTGTTCAGTTTAATTTGCTGTTTCCGGTTTGTTAAATATGATTTTAGGAGGGAGATCGAATTTGGTAAAACACCATATGCTTACAATTTGTCAAGCAAAATATCATGGGGGAGGCAGTCAAATGCCTTAGAGAGATCCATGAGAACTGCTGCAACATAGTGATTATTGTCCAGAGCAACTACGCCAATCTTCAATCAACCTCAGCAAGGTGATCTGACATCCATGTCCCTTTCTAAATGCACACAAATATGGGTTAAAAATAGTATCAAAATAATCTGAAAGTTGGATTTCCATTACTTTTTCAAAAATCTTAAAAAATATTGGTAATACACTTACTGGTCTATAATTTGACTTTTCTAGTGGCTTATTTTCTTAAATAATGGAGTAACCTGGGCTTGTTTGAGTCGGTTTTAAAAAATACTACATTCTACAGATAAATTAATTAGTGTTGTTAACTGTGGTACAATAACCTCTTTACAATTTTTTACAATTTTAGCTGGGATACCGTCAAATCTTGTAGCCTTCTTAATATTAGTATTGTTTACAATTTTTACAACATTGTTTTCTGTAACCTTTTGAAATACAAAACTTTTTTCAGGCTTTAATTCCATTGTTTTCTTAATATTTACAGTACTTGGATGACTTTCTGGATTATACAATATACCTTTTCCAATATCATTTGCTACAGTTGAAAAAAAATTGTTAAAACATTCAGTGACTTCTTTGCTGTTATTTATAATTTTGCTATTTTCACACAACACAATTCTTTGCTCACCTTTGTCGGTTTTTTTAGAGAAAAAAGGTTTCATAGTTGACAAAAAATTGTTGTTTATACAACGTTCAAGAAAATAGTTTTTCACGGATTTTGTCGTCAGTTTTTTACCAAGTTTCTTTGTCTACGATATATATCTGCCCCATGTTTTATCATTTTTATACTTTGTATACTGGGAGTACAGCATGTGTTTTTTTATTAATGGCTGATCTTAAATCACTGTTCATACATGGGAGGGGTTTTTTCATTGGTTTGCGAGATTTGATAGGTGCATGTTTGTCTAAGACACTAATAAACTCTGTTTCATAGTTTTCATACATATTATTTATTTGTTGTTGAATCTTACAAATATCGGCATACTCCGGAATTGTCTACGCAAAATAGCCTTTTATTCTGGTTTCCGATTTTTCAAAAGCTACACTTGTCGATAGAGCTATCAACGAAAGACTTAGTACCAGGATAAAATTGGTCTCCCTCTATTGAGGTCATTATCCTTTTGGATGGCCTGAGCAAAAGTAACCGAACGGGCGAGACATCAAAATTTTTTATTAAAAAAATCTTTCTTTCACTTAAAATTTCATATATGCGGCATTAAACATATAATGCTAAATTACATAAAACTGGAGACAAAAGTATACCTGAGCACGGATTTTTTTCTGGAATTTTACTTTAAATAGAGACGTAAATACAAAGTGCAGATAACTCCCGATAAGTATGTTCGCGCATGACTGAACCTTTTCACTGCTTGGGAGGTGTTGCTTTACGGCCTTCAGTTGGAAGGAAAACAATAGGAGAGTATCAAATGTAGTTTATGAATATTCATGAGGGATTACATCACATTTACCGTATATCTGCTACAGTTTGTGTCCATGATTAGGTTGGGAAAACCAGAATTCAAAATTTTGTTGATCGTTTAAAGTTAGTTATTTGCACAGTAAATTAATGAAACTTCTACAGAACAATATTTTATACATCTTTTAAAAGATTTTATAATAAAACTAAATTAAAACCACCGTGTTCATATTTTAAAAAAGTTATAAATGTCCTACCCCATTGTGTCATGACGCAGTTACCTCCCATGTAATACATGATCAAGTACGGTAAATCACTCTTCAATGTGAAAACACAAATAGACTGCTTTTGTATGTGACAATCTTGCAGACAGATTGAGACAATATTTTTGTCAAACTACTTGCTATTAAAGCATTTTGAGTTAATATTTATGTAGGTTAAGTTCATTTTAATCAAGCCAAATATTAATTTCAATTTATATTACATTTTTAGAATTTTTTTTATATAATTGTTTTGTGGAAACAGTTTTGTGTCAAGATCGAATTTTTTTAAAAGAATAAAATGTAAATTTCTTTTAGATACAAATAGATATTTTAAAAATTAAACTGTTTTTTTAAGTGTCACGAATTCCTCTTTAAAATGATGTGTTGTATTTAAATTTTGCAAGACTTTTAAAATTTTATTTTGCGTCCCTACTTTAAAGTTTAAGAATTGTTTTTCTACTTTCATTTCAATGTTGTGGTCACATATTCAATATGATATTGTACCACATTACACACTTTAGGAAGTGCTTCCACTGTAAAGACATTGACTGGAAAAAAAGAATATTCTTGTTCTACAGTAATGCCATACCTTTCAAAATATCCAATTCTTAAGCAATAGCAGTTATAAGCAAAAGCAGAAACAAAAGAGAAAATTGTGACTATTTTTTCATCCTGCCATCTTTTGACATGCACCGGAAATTCATTACATGAATAGGATAATCACCCCTATTATTAACTTCCGTAAATATAATACTATAAAGTTATTATTATTATTAAGTTGTAAAACCCTTTACAGCATATAATGACTTTGCCTTTCACAATCGTCTTGTAAAACCCTTTACATGTTTTACAGCATATAATGAAATTTTAATTAAAACAAATTTTAAATCAAACAAATTGAAAAAAATTATAAAATCGGATACACCTATAACACACCGATCAACCGACTTATATCATTTTGGTGAGAAGAAGTATGACACGATGAAAAAAGATATAAACAAGTTAAGACCTATACGTATACAGATGACTTTTTCCAAATCGCTACGTTTAAAACTCACTGTATCAAATATAGTGTATTAAAACATTATTTGGCATATATTTGTCCATTAAAATATTCAATCGTTTTAACTAATGTTTTCATTTGTTATCTGAAAATAGGTTCCAAAGGTACTGGCATCACAAATTTGAACAAATAAATGCAAAATTTACGCTTCTGCACAATATATTTCTGTATCAAGTGTTTTTGTTCAAAAGGACATATATCCAACGTTTTTCTGACCTAAAAATTATTCTTTCAATTGCAATTTATTAGGAGTTTTCTTTACGCATTTACTAAAAAAATGATACGGAAAAAATCAGCTCATCTTTTTATAATGACACGATGAATAAAAGTTCCTTGACACGATTGAAAACAGCCACGTATTTCTTAAGTGATTAGTTTTATACTTCCACATGGGGCATTTCAATAACATTGTACAACTATAATGTCTGTATATCATTGAATATTATACAAAAAGTCTACAATTGTTAATACAATAGGACTATGATGTATACATTCTTGACACTTATCACTAGACATGGAAAAAGGTAACAAGCAGCGGAGCAGCTTTGTAATTCATCTTAAAACCATAGTCAGTGAGGAATTAAACATAGAGTAAATGCTCTCATTTAGACAATCCCAGAGCAGGGCTTAAGCGGAAATCAGTGTTATATGTCGATAACGCTCTACATATGAGTTCTCAACTATCAAGAAATAACACATAACGAACAAGATTTTGTACAAATATTTCCTACTTGTACAAATATTTCCTACTATGTCGACATTAAATAGTATATAACGGATCCATATACTTGGTAGGTCATTATATAGATGTCAAACTTTTTTTAACAAATTATAAGGTATGAATTTAGACAAACATTATCAAATGTTCTGCCTACAATCAGGAACCTATATACTAGTCCAGCTTCAATTTATAATAAAGACGAAGAGCGAGAAATTTAAGGTTAATTAGCGTACAAATGAGAGTAAAATCTCAAGAATTAATACATCATATATAACTGTAACACGAATACTGCCTATGTCTAATAATTTTTAACATTATCGGTTGCAAATATTTTGAGAATTCCACAGTAAACTTTTACATAAAAAAAGAAAAGGAAAACGTGTAAGACATGTAGTTACTAAGGACAATATTATATCATTCAAACAGACCGCGAGATTTACCTTTATTTGTGACAGACTATAAGTTCCATCATAATACTTGTTCTAGAGATCTTTTATTATATAACAAAAGTTCCAGTTGGAACATTCATTATGTAATATTTTATCCAATGTCATAAGGAAATTTCCACCCGAAAGAAATGGAAATATCATTATATAAGTAATTTTCCGTGGAACTTTTATTATTATCCGGAATAAATATATGTTCACACCTTGACCGAAAAGAATCGACCAAACTGGTTAGAGAATACTTACACAAATGTACACTGTTTTATTACAATTATTTATATTTATGGTTTAATTACCCGTTTTCTTTCATTGTTAATTCTAATAAATGAATAATAAATAATGATAAACAATCAAACAAACACAAATCAAAACACCCTGCCTTTAACGATGTCATATAATTGTCTTTATTTTTATGTCAACGCCCCAGATGCGAAGGCCACCTTCAGTTTTGCAGAAAGTACGAACGTCGACATTTATTTTGTCACTCTTTTTGGGTTTTCTTCAATCAAAATAGTTTGATGATTGATATGGTGATTTGTGCAAACGAATAGTACATTATAGGCTGTTATCCGACAGAACCCTACATCTTGTTGGCCGATGTGCATTACAATGATTTTAGTTTAACATTTAACCCCTTCTGGAAATTGGAACGGTTCGATATTTGGCGATTCGTACTAATAGGCAGTAAGTTCTGCACAAATCTCACTGTCGACCCTCTACTTTATGCTTGAAGCTTATACGTATTGAACAATTTCGTCAAACGTTTCTCGTGTTTCGTTTATCGTACTGGTTGGATATTTCATATTATGGTTTATACTAATGGATTGTATACGATTTAAAACCCTGGTACTTATTTGTCAATCAAAACAAAATGCGAATCGACTTGTCAAAGTTCAAAGTCTAAGGTCTGCAACGATGATAGGAGACCCATTGTCTAGTAATTATCTACCCACATGGCATATATGAAAAGCTTAGCCTATTTCAGCGAAGGTCGGGGTCTTCTCTGGGTACTCAGGCTTCCACTCTCATTAAAGACATCATACAGTTGATAAATTGCTGAAAGGCATTAAAAACCATTCATACAAGCAAACAGTCAAACAATTATTTTAAAAATTATACCAGGCGCGAAGCAATGACTAAAAAGGCATTGATGTTATCCTGGGTGGGGGGTGGGGGGTCAAATTCCGAAGTTAAATATCCCGGACACGATGCAGTCACTCAAAAGGCAATGATGTGGCATTGGGGGTCAAATTTTAAATTAAATATCAACACCTATGGCATGCGAAACATCGATAAGTTATAATCTACCCACATGCCAAATATCAAAAAGCATACCTAAAAAAGTTATATCCCGGACAAAATTTGTAATGGCTGCACGGATGAACACACAATATGTCGACCTTCTTTTGCCTCTTTTACCAAAAACCCAATATAAACCTCCTAGAAATGAAAAGTGTTATGTAACACTAGATAAAGCTATCTTACATATCCTAAACGTGTATTAGTATGCGATTTGCAGTGTCAAATAAATTTGGCTGAAAATATCAGTTTTAAAGGAGAAGAAAAGAAAAAAGAAGATGATGTAAATTACCAGACAAAAACAATATGTCTCCCATTTGTCTTCGTTTGGTATAGATAATAAAAGTAAGAGTTGCATACAAATACAAAGATAGTTTGAAAGCTTTTCTGCAAATGTTATTGTGTGTCAGTAATCAAAATTAATTTTCCCCATCCTCCTCTTCATGCTTGATATTGACAAGAAAATAAAAAAAAACATATATTATTACGTTACGAACTCTTAAAGTGCATACTTATTCAATCGGTTAGCAGAATTTAATAGCTTATACAAAGTCATATTTCTTGTTTTAATCATATCATTGAACTGATTTACATCGTATCGTAATTTCTCTGACAGTGCAATTAAAATCCAATTAATATTGTTAATGCACTCTGTTAAAGATACATTTTTGGCATCAAGCGAAAGGCAAAGGAATATTCTTTATATTTAAACGGCCGATTTGAAATAAAATTATATCATAAAAGGTCATTTTAGCATTTTAATAACTATATCTGCATTTTTTCGTTTATTTTATAAGATAAGTTGGACAAAAATAAAAGCAAGGGCGCCAAATCTATGCTAAATCGTGTTTTAATTTATTTTATTCGCTACAGTAAATTTAAAACATAAAAAAATTTGAAAAACTTAACTACGTTTTCATCGCTTCTAACTTTTTTATATCTTTTTTTCATCTTCTCGCCAAATGATATAAGTCGGCTGATCGGTGTGTATAACATATACTCTGGATGTGGGTATAACCCACGTGGTGTAACCCATATCTATGCACACAGTACCTGAGGGGCGATAACTGTGAATCGCTGACATTGAAAGACAAAGTCAGATGTGAGAAATTGTTCTAACTTTGCTTCCTTTGTTCGTTATCGGTAAACTTAAAAAAAAATGTGTCTAGTGTCTTTAGATTCTGGTGGATAAAAAAAGTCACCAGTTAAAAATTTTTATTGAAAAATATAAACTGGGAAGTTGTCTATTTTAATGAGAGGTGTTGAGTACATTTGTGTAACTGGTATACCCGTACCAAATTTTACCGTACACCGTACCGGGTTTCCGATTTGATTCTAATAAATAATGATGGAAACATTGCTAATTATATTATTTTAAAAGGATATGTTAACATTTTCTTATTTTTAGACATTTTTCAAGGTTTTAACTGGAATATTACGTTTCATATGCCATATGATATGGGGTAAAATGTGTAACCTGATTTGAACAATTCTGTACTCCAGTCCCAAGTCAAGTCAAGTCAAATAATATTTATTTACAAGTCGATACAAGTTAAATCAATAGGTACTTTATTCAATAATGCATAATTATACCCCTAAGGGTTGAAAGCATACAAATAAACAATTACAAATAAACATTGAAACTTCAAATACACAAGATTATTTAAGTGCATTCATTTAAAGAATAACAACTATATGTGATAGATAAAAGTATTATCAGTAGTGGTGAATCATGCAATCACAGGTTCCACTTTACGCAGTACAAGTGACTTTTTTATAAATGGAGCAACGTGTTGCAAGTGATTCGATGAAGACAATATTTTCACTAGGTTATTTATTTGTATTATGTCATTTTCCAGTTTGAAAGTTTTAATATTTTTATGTTCAAATTCATCTCTAATAGATTTGTATTTAGGGCATTTGAAGAAGAAATGGAATTCGTCTTCAATGTCATTTGTATGACAATACTGGCATATTCTATTTTCTCTTTTTATTCGTTTATATCGCCCTTTTTCAATTTCTAAAAAGTGATCACTTGTTTGCATTTTGCATATTTTTTTTTCTATTTTCGAAATCAGTTTTCATAATGAAACTTTCAATTTTGTATAAGTTAAACAAATAACACATGCTCTAATGAGCTTTTTAAACCGACATTGCATTACAAACATTACACACATATATAATAATGACATAATGAACAAAAATAAATAAAGACAGCACTTCATTGAAGCACATGCAAAGGACATACACAGCAAAGCAGTACATTTATAAATATGCACATGCAAAAATGCATATGCGTATATAGCACCCCATTTAGGCAGACACACATAGACATTATATATTAAGACACATAAAGCTAATAAAAGAACAGATTTCATGCAAGCCATAAAACAAGACAGAAATATAAAAAACATTAAAATATTTAAAAAAAATATATGGATGAGCCACCAGTTTTGATCTAGTTCAAAAGGTAACTTTTGGGATTTGCAAAAACTGCATTTACATACATCCCCTTCCCACTTGCCAATGAGGCCATTAAAATGTTCCAAAGACATTCCCTCCCTAAATTCCTGTGGTAGATTATTCCATAATTTTGGAGCAGCATACCGAATTGAGTGTAGGCCATATCTGGTGGTTCTTATCCTAGGCTATTCCACTGTATTTGTATATCTGAAAGAAAATAAATTTGCTTTAGGTGTTATTAGATCCTTTAAATATGCTGGTGAATTTCCATTAATGGTTTTATAGGTTTGAATGGCTAGTGATCTTAAGCACCTGATTTTCAATTGTGGCAAGTAGGATCTAGATAATAATTGTTCATAGGTTGATGTTACATAATTATACCCCCTCAAACAAGTTTGGGGGAGTATATAGGAATCACCCTGTCTGTCTGTCCGTCTGTCCACATCCCTTGTAAGCGCTTCTCTTCCTACATGAAGGAAGTACATCATATGTAGATGTGCATGAAGATTTTGTCGCTGTCGGATATTATTCAGGGGAGATAATTGTTCTCGGACTTTTTAAAATATAGTATTCAGTGCAGGACCTCGTAAGCACAACTCCTCCTAAACTGTTTGACAGATTTTGATGAAACTTTACATGAAGGAAGTACAGCATATGTAGATGTGCATGAAGAATTTTCGTCACTGTCGGATTTTATTCAGGGGAGATAATTGGATTTGAAGCGTAGCGGGGGTATCCCTTTGTGAGCGTTCTCACAGTCCACACTTGTTATAAATAAATCGTATAGAGCTCTTTCTTGTATATATTCAATGTGCTTAGTGCTTGATTCACCACAAAAATGCCATACTAGTGGACAGTAATTAAAATTAGATAAAATAAAAGAGTAATAATAATAATAATAATAATAATAATAAATTTTTTATTTAACCAAGGTAACTCATTTAACAATACACTAGAGGCCTTCACATAAAAAAAAAAACCACACACACACACACCACAAAAACAGTATATGATTTTACAGACTAATTGCATATACAATAAACAGTACAATAACAATAATAAAAGAAATTACATGTATATAAAGATGTTTGGTAATGGCAAGAATGTTGTAACATATGGTCAATCTGCCTAGTCTATTCAGATGAGTTCCAATCCTTTTCAATACATTAAGCTCCTGAGATGCTTTTTTGCAAATTTTTGAAACATTAGATTTAAAATTTAGACAGAAATCAAAAGTAACTCCTAACAGTTTTACTTCTTCATCGCATTTAATAATTTTACCATCCAAATCAAAAGATATATCTTTATCAAAGGTCTCCTGTCCAATGGATATGGCTTTGAACTTACCAGGATTAGCCTGCATTTGATTGTTACAAAACGAGTTGATAAGTATTTTTCTTTCAGTTTCAAGTGTTTTAACAAGATTTTCAACATTATCGTCAGAGTATCATATGGTGTTATCATCTGGCTGCATAGTTGTACAGAGAACTCTTTTCAATATGGTTAAAAATATCATTAATAAAAATATAAAAAGCAGAGGACCTAAAATTGATCCCTGACGGACACCTTTGTACAAATACAAAAAAGAACTATAGGTTGGTCCAATTTTAACACATTGTTTTCTGTTATATAATTAGCTATCAAAACGTTTGATTGCACTGTCAGAAACTCCATGCGATTTAATTTTTAACAACAAAAGATTGTGACTTGTGTGGCAAACAATCAAAAGCTTTTGATAAATTCATCAAAATGGCAGCAATATTAAACTTATTATTATCCAATTCATGTGTCTAATCTTTAAAAATCTTAATTAATGTATCTAGGCAACTATAGCCTTCTCTAAAAGCAGACAAATAAACACTGTACAAGTTTTTAAAAAGATCATTAACTTGAACATACATTGCCCTTTCAACTAATTTTGAAATAGCTGGTAAGACACACTCAGGTCTATAATTATCTTTTGTTAATGCACTATTCTTTTTGTGCAGCTGGTACAACTTGTGCAACCTTTAACTTATCTGGAAAAATAGAAGTAGACATACTCATATTTATCATATTTGTAATTGGTAGAACAACGGCTGGCTTTGCCAGTTTCAAAATCTTTGGAGACACCTGATCAAAACCAGTGGCTTTCTTTATACCTAATTTACATATCTGCTTTTCTACAATAGTCTCTTCTATAGGTTTAAAACAAACATTTTCCACATTTTTACCTTCACATATTTCTTGTATTTTTACAATGCTTGGATGATTTTCATCTACATCTACAGAGTTTGAACCAATATCCTTTGCTACATAAATGAAAAAATCATTAAATACATTAGCTATTTCAGCTTGGTCTGATAACAGATTATCATTTTCATTTAGTATAATGTCTGTATGGATTTAAATGACAGCCCTTGTTTGTGAGGAATGGCTTAATAATAGGCCAGAAATCTTTGCTCTAAGGTCCGCCTACACACCTAAGAAATAATATTTTACTGACTGTCTTTTTTATCTTGGTTACATAGTTGTGTTGTTTTTTTATAGATTTCCCAAGATTTATCATCTCTGTATTTTTTATAGTTGTTGTGATGCATTATTTTTTGTAAACCTCTTTTTAAGCTTGCTATTCATAAATGGTGCTGGGTTTGGTACAATTTTTCTATGTTTCAAGGGTAAATGTTTGTTGTAGATTTCTAAAAATTTATCATTGAAATTGTTGTAGCATACATTTACATTATTTGTATTTTCACAGACATTTTTTATACCAGAGTTTTCTTGGTCTAAGAGGAAACTTTCCTGATTAAAGTTTTTGTAGCTTCTGTATGTTCTCTTAGTGACTGATTTTTGTGGAGTTTCAGTCCTGAGTTGTACTGCTATTAAGTTGTGTACATCACTTATTCCAGAGTCAAAATGACATGTTGTTGCACAGTAGTTAGGTTTGTTAGTTAAGATAACATCTAGGAGTGTAGGTTTTGAGTTTTTGGTGAAGCAGGTTGGTTCTTTTATAAGGTTTGTCAAACAAAAAATATCAAAATTATCAATAAGAGTTTTCCCATTTTCAAAATCTAAACAATCAAAATTCATATCTCCTAAAATCTGTATCAAAGTTGTGTTGTTTTTTTTTATGTTTAGTTTGTTTGTCTTTGCTTTTTGTTCATTTTTGTCTCGCCTGCGACGAAAGTCGCTGGAGGCGAGACATATGTATGGGAATCCGGCGGCGGCGGCGGCGTAAACACTTGACATCTTGCTTCATATCTTTGTAAGCCCAAGCCCTAGGTCCATCAAATTTGGTCCAGAGGTAGCTTATGATGAGTACTTGCCAGTCAGTCACCTGTCACCTGACCTTGACCTCAATTTCACGGTCCAGTGACTACGTTAAAGTTTTTGGGTTACGACAGTTCCTCTGTAACTATGCATGGTAGGATGACAATATTTGGTGTATAGGTTGCTGATGACTAGTACATGACTGTCTGGTAGGTGTCACCTGACCTTGACCTCAATTTCACGGTCCAGCGACTACGTTAAAGTTTTTGGGTTACGACAATTCCTCTGTAACTACGCATGGTAGGATGACAATATTTGGTGTATAGGTTGCTGATGACTAGTACATGACTGTCTGGTAGGTGTCACCTGACCTTGACCTCAATTTCACGGTCCAGCGACTGCGTTAAAGTTTTTGGGTTACGATAGTTCCTCTGTAACTACGCATGGTAGGATGACAATATTTGGTGTATAGGTTGCTGATGACTAGTACATGACTGTCTGGTAGGTGTCACCTGACCTTGACCTCAATTTCACGGTCCAGCGACTACGTTAAAGTTTTTGGGTTACGACAGTTCCTCTGTAACTACGCATGGTAGGATGACAATATTTGGTGTATAGGTTGCTGATGACTAGTACATGACTGTCTGGTAGGTGTCACCTGAACTTGACCTCAATTTCACGGTCCAGCGACTACGTTAAAGTTTTGGGGTTACGACAGTTCCTCTGTAACTATGCATGGTAGGATGACAATATTAGGTGTATAGGTTGCTGATGACTAGTACATGACTGTCTGGTAGGTGTCACCTGACCTTGACCTCAATTTCACGGTCCAGCGACTACGTTAAAGTTTTGGGGTTATGACAGTTCCTCTGTAACTACGCATGGTAGGATGACAATATATGGTGTATAGGTTGCTGATGACTAGTACATGACTGTCTGGTAGGTGTCACCTGACCTTGACCTCAATTTCACGGTCCAGCGACTGCGTTAAAGTTTTTGGGTTACGATAGTTCCTCAGTAACTACGCATGGTAGGATGACAATATTTGGTATATAGGTTGCTGATTAATAGTACATGACTGTCTGGTAGGTTCCACCTGACCTTGACCTCAATTTCACGGTCCAGTGCCTACATTAAAGTTTTTGGGTTACGGCTGTTCCCTGTAACTATGCAGGGTATGGTGACAATATTTTGTATACAGGCCGCTGCTGATATTTAATGCTATTTACGTAATGCTTATGACGAAATTTATTTTCGTTACTGATGCGGAATGCAGGCGAGACGTTTCTCTGTGTCCACACTTGTTTGTTTTTGTTTCTGTTTTTGGTTCTTTTGTTTTTGTTATTCATTGTTGTTTTACTGACTGTAAATACATGTTTTTTTGTTTTAGTTTGTATTTAGTTTGATGGTATGACAGCTCTTTGGTAATTGGAGGGTTAAACTTCCAGCGGCTTCCGAAAAAAAATGACATGAATCGGTTAAACAGTGTGAATTTGTGTGGTGAACTAAGAAAGTTTAAAGAATTTTTACTGTCCAAGATATTGCCCTTGTCGTCTACAACAGATGTGATCAAGTGACCATGACCCACCTTGTGTTTTATTTCTAAAGCATATATCCCATTTTCAACACTGTTGTGTTTCACATGAACTTAAAACAGCTGATATTATGATATTGATATTTAAGAAATTGTTAGGCATAATTTATGGTTCGCAGCAGCTGTTGTGTGTCTGTGTGAACTCTTAGCAAGAAGGATACTGTCTTGATCCTGATACAGTAGGATTGCACTTCCTTTTAAGAATATATTGAGTTGAAATGATATCTTTAGGCAAACGTAAGTGGCATTAAAAATATCAATGGAGCAGGTTGTACAGTTTCAAAGCGGTTGTTATACTCATTTTCTATGTCTGGTTGCACATTTTACCCAATAGGAAAGACAATGACAATATTAGAGTTTAAATTTATAAGTTGTTATGGAACCAAAAAAATGTCAATATATAATAAAACAGCAAGCTATGTTCCCACATAATTGTGGAGGGGCTGGAGTGGGTCCATTAACCATGTTAACAGGTTAACAATTTTCCCAAAACAGATAACAGTAAGTTTTAAATAATTATAAAAGATAACAGCAATTTGCATGAGAAAACAGAAACAGTGAACAATCAAGAAAAAAACAGATAACAGCAGAATCTCACTGAAGGATGATACAGCATGAAAATGCATAAATTTATCTTGTTTCTATAGTAACTTATAAGTATGTGATTTAATGCATATTCCTCCCTAGGAAAACTCAGTTACATTAAAAAAGTGGTGAATAAAATGAATTAACAGATAACAGAAAAAAAATCTGTAAAACAGTTAACAGTCTTCTGACTATTAACAGAAAACAGGGTTTTATTTTCAATATAACAGTTAACAAGAATGTCAATTTTTAAGAAAACAGATTACAGCTAATGGTTGAAAAACACTAAACAGTTCAATGCTTTATTAAAAAAACCATTTAAGAGATTTGTAAATATTACCAAAGCATGTTAACAGAAAGATTTATTGCAATTTACATTCAGTCATAATTGAAAATATGTGTACTGGATAAGCTTCCAAATCATCAAATAGATACTATTCTACAAATAGAATACAGTTTATAAAAAAATCAACAACTTAAACAAAATGCAAAAACAAATTCTGTTCCACCAACAAAAAAAAAACAAGAGCAAGGTAAAACAAAAGCAAAACACAAAAGCAAACAAAATAAAACATAAAAAATGAAAAACCTCAATCTTAACTATAAACATATACACTATAATGACAATATTTGGGTTTTGTTAAGTTTTGGCCAACTTTCATGAGTTTTTTTTTTGAGCTGGTTAACAGTGTGTCTTCAAGATCATTCATCAACACTGACTTATGGCACTGACAATTTACTTTTATCTGCAAAAAAGTCTTTTTTTCATTTTCTGAAATACCATCAGTATAATTCTTTTCCTTTAAATAACAGTAGGGCGTTGTATTGCTCCCCATTCATTTCAAATCCACTATTTTTAGCTCACCAGACCTGGACCGAAGGTCCATGTGAGCATTTGCTATCACTTGGCGTCCGTCGTCCTGAGAATGTTCGAACGTGGGTGAGAGGATGTGTGAGGTGAAAGAGTCTTCTTCATAATTATCTTCTTTTTTTTTTTTTTCTTTTCTGTTTTATATCAATGAATGAGTATTATTGTAGTACTATTAATGATAAATTAGTCAAATACAAAAAAAAAAAAAAAAAAAAAAATAGTTGCTATTAGTGCGAAGTTGTGTATTGGCGTCTTGTAAGAGTTATCGCCCTTTTTTGACGATTTTTGACAAAATTTTTGGTATTTACAATATAACCTTAAATCTATACGAGGTAGAGTGAAACTGTAAATGGCAAAAATGATCAGCAATAAAAGCCCTACAATTCACTTGATTGGTCTGAAATTGTCAGATGACTCCTTATATGAGTTATTGCCCTTAAATGGTAATTTTTTATGAAATTTTCCGTTTTTTTCCTGTAACTTTAAAACTATAACAGCTAGAGTAAAACTGTAAAAAGCAAAAATGATCAACAATACAAGCCCTACAATTCACTGTATTAGTCTGAAATTGTAAGATGACTCCTTATAGGAGTTATTGCCCTTAAATTGCAATTTTTTATGAAATTTTCCGTTTTTGTCCTGTAACTTAAAAAGCATAACAGCTAGAGTGAAATAATAAAATGCAAAAATGATCAGCAAAAAAAAGCCCTACAATTCATTTAATAGGTCTGAAATTGTCAGATGACTCCTTATAGGGATTATTGCCCTTAAATGACAATTTTGTTATGAAATTTTCCATTTTTGTCCTGTAACTTGAAAACTATAGTAGCTAGATTAAAACTGTAAATTGCACAAATGATCAGCAATAGAAGCCCTACAAATGATTGCTTAGTCCAAAATTGCAAGATGACTCTTTATAGTCCTGAGTTATTGCCCTTTCATTATGAATTTGGACAAATGAACAGTTTTTTAATTATAAATTAGTCTATAACGCACCTATTAGTAGAGTAAAACTGTAAATTTCTAAAGTACCCTAAAGGACAATGCCTAAAAACTTTTTAATTTTCAGAAATTGTCGATGGCACCTTAAAGGAGTTATTGTATTTAACCAATTTTTTGAAGAAATGTTTAGTTTTTGCACAGTAACTTAAAAGCTATAACAACTAGACTGAAACTGTTAATTTCAAAAATTTCAATATAGTTTAAGTCATTTGGATTCCAGGTGAGCGATTACAGGCTCCCGGGAGCCTCTAGTTTATTATACTGATAGAATGAAATCACTCTTTTCTTGTGAAGATATCACGTCAATTATATATTATTGATTTAAATAAACTGGTAACAACTAAAATGTACCAAATATATAAGGAAAAGTAAACAAAAGAGCATAAAAGGTAAACAATATTTACAAAATTTACTCAACAATCAATAACACTTCTGAACAGGGCCATAAATTATATGTAGGCTTGTAGGCAACTGCCTCCTATTGCAAACTAGCAAACAAAATTGTGACCATAAATGAAATAAAATGAAATAAAAGTAAAAAAAAAAGTAAAGGGAAAAAGGAAGAGATAAAATAAAAAAAAATTATAAGTACAAATGTCAATTATCTATATTCTATGAGTATAAAGAAGGTTTGAAAAATTCGTGACTGGTGGTATTTCATCAGTTTAATAAACTGAGCTATTTTACATGTAGAATGAATTTAATTAACTAAATATCCCACCTTTTCTGTGTTAAAATAAATATCAAAACCAAGACAGTAAAATTTTAATAATGTCTCAGTAAACAAAATTCAGAGTTTTGTACACTAAACCCCAATCATAAAAACCAATGGAAAACACCCCAGGGATTGCCAGATAGCAGGATTTTTGCACAAAAATGTGCTCAGCTTAAGGGGCTAGGTGCCTCCACAGACCCCCGCCTTTACTGCCTCACTTTAATTCAAACAAAATTTACGGCTCTGTTGAATTACACATTTAAGCCGGAAGATATAATACACGGAATAAAACTACCCTTACAATACCTATATATAAAGCCAAATGTTTTCTCCTTCCATATTTTTATAAGGGCATTATGTTGTTGGTGTAAGAGGTTAAAAACTCCCACAATTAGAGACTCTTTTTGATCAGTCAATGAGCCCGCTTATTAGTTAATTTTTTTAAATATAAAACATGTGGGTAATAACACAGATTTTTATAGTCAAGAGAAAATCTTGCCAGAAAAATGATAAGATGGCACCATCATTTCCATAAAAGTTGCCCACCCCATATATAGATGTTACCCTTTCAATGCTTGTCTAAAACATTTTTGTTTTTTGATGGTTTTTACTATTTATCGTGAAAGCTCATAGTTGAGTAAACAATGTAAATTGCAAAAGTCAGTAGCATGACAAAAGTTCTCTGTATTATCATATACAGAATAATCTGCCAACCAAATGAGTTTTTTTTTTAGTTTTAAAATGTTGATGTTGATTTATGTTTTTCACTTTAATCTAATTAGTTCTACAATTACAAAACTCATTAGTATGGCAAGCTCACTTTGCAACTGAATGTTTAGAAGTATAGGTAAATCAATATAGGAGTGATTATAATAACAAACAAATTATTATATAAACAGTCCAAGATTTTATTGAAAACAATAATATTACATTATTTAGTAATATTATTGTTTTTCGTTTAAGAAAACAAGGGTTATTCCCCTTAGATTAGTACTTTTTATATTACAGAAAAATGTAATATAAAATTTTTAAATCTTTATTATCTCCCTTCCTTAAATCTTAAAAAAAAATAATAAGTTATACCTACAAAAGAATCCATGTTTTATAATAAAACAAAAACAAACAATTGGACATAATTTTAATTGTAATGCAAAATATATTTATACATTTGAAATGAAAACTCTAAAGTGCATAATAAAGCATTGATGTATTGGTACACTTTTACAGATTTAAATGTGCAGCTAATTTTTTTAATGTGATGATCAAAACATTACAAATGCAAATATATCTACAAAAGAAAATAGTTATTGATAAAAATGTAAAAATCATGTTTAAATCTATTGGATTTTTTTCACGAGCTAATTAATGCAAAATTTTTAATTGGGCATGGTAGAATTTTGTTCAATAAAATAACTGCTGCTTTAAACTGTCAGCGAAATAAGTGACAAGCTCTGTCGGAACTGTGACCAGTTTTGACAGATATACTGAGAATTTTAGAGTCGTTTTTACAACTATAGATTAATAAGCACTGATCTCAATACACAAAATACCAAACAAACCCTACAAAAGAAAAACAATTAGGTAAAGAAAGTAAGTATAAACAAATTTATAATATTTTTATTGTACATATTTTCTCATTTTTATTTTTGAGACCACTGTATATTTTGACAACTTAGTAAATATGTCATTGTATTTATGTCTAAATTTGGGATTACTTTATATCCAGACAATGTCTTAAATGTTTTATAGTACTATCTCATGTATATTTTTGAGACCAAACCTAACGGGTGTAGGTAATCATTGAGTTTGAGCGCTAGTTAAGATTCGACTTATGCAACAATCGAGTTAACTTACGAAGAAAAGGGTTATAATATTACAAGTTTTAGATAACAATCCTTATGGCTTACATGTAATCAATCAGACAACCTTAATAACAGTTTTCTGCCACAATACTGAAGACTTGAACAATTGCATAATTTTATATCTGAACAAAACATTCAGCATTTAAAGAACTTTGTATTATGGTCTCTGTAACAAAAATTAAGTTTTAAAAATCAAACGAACTTATATTACAGTTTTCTGTAACAAAACATCAAATATAAAACTACTAAACCTTATATTACACTTTTTGTCACAAAATATCAAACTACTAAAGAACCTTATATTACAGTTTTCTGTCCAAAAACATCAAACTTCTAAAGAGACTTATATTACAGTTTTCTGTACAAAGCATCAATCTACTTAAGAACCTTATATTACAGTTTTCTGTAACAAAACATCAAATATCAAACTACTAAACCTTATATTACACTTTTTGTCACAAAATATCAACTACTAAAGAACCTTATATTACTGTTTTCTGTAACAAAACATCAAATATCAAACTACTAAACCTTATATTACACTTTTTGTCACAAAATATCAAACTACTAAAGAACCTTATATTACAGTTTTCTGTCCAAAAACATCAAACTTCTAAAGAACCTTATATTACAGTTTTCTGTACAAAGCATCAATCTACTTAAGAATCTTATATTACAGTTTTCTGTAACAAAACATCTATTTAAGAACCTTATATTACAGTTTTCTGTAACAAAACATCTATTTAAGAACCTTATATTACAGTTTTCTCTAACAAAACATCAATTTAAGAACCTTATATTACAGTTTTCTGTAACAAAACATCAATCTACTTAAGAATCTTATATTACAGTTTTCTGTAACAAAACATCTATTTAAGAACCTTATATTACAGTTTTCTGTAACAAAACATCAATTTAAGAACCTTATATTACAGTTTATTGTAACAAAACATCAATCTACTTAAGAATCTTATATTACAGTTTTCTGTAACAAAACATCAATCTACTTAAGAATCTTATATTACAGTTTTCTGTAACAAAACATCTATTTAAGAACCTTATATTACAGTTTTCTGTAACAAAACATCAATTTAAGAACCTTATATTACAGTTTTCTGTAACAAAACATCTATCTACTTAAGAATCTTATATTACAGGTTTCTGTAACAAAACATCTATTTAATAACCTTATATTACAGTTTTCTGTAACAAAACATCAATTTAAGAACCTTATATTACAGTTTTCTGTAACAAAGCATCAATCTACTTAAGAATCTTATATTACAGTTTTCTGTAACAAAGCAAACATCTATTTAAGAATCTTATATTACAGTTTTCTGTAACAAAACATCAATTTAAGAACCTTATATTACAGTTTATTGTAACAAAACATCAATCTACTTAAGAATCTTATATTACAGTTTTCTGTAACAAAACATCAATCTACTTAAGAATCTTATATTACAGTTTTCTGTAACAAAACATCTATCTAATAACCTTATATTACAGTTTTCTGTAACAAAACATCAATTTAAGAACCTTATATTACAGTTTTCTCTAACAAAACATCAATTTAAGAACCTTATATTACAGTTTTCTGTAACAAACCATCAAACTTCTAAAGAACCTGATATTACAGTTTTCTGTAACAAACCATCAAACTTCTAAAGAACCTTATATTACAGTTTTCTGTAACAAAACATCAAACTTCTAAAGAACCTTATATTACAGTTTTCTGTAACAAAGCATCAATTTAAGAACCTTATATTACAGTTTTCTGTAACAAAACATCAATCTACTGAAGAATCTTATATTACAGTTTTCTGTAACAAAACATTTATTTAATAACCTTATATTACAGTTTTCTGTAACAAAACATCAATTTAAGAACCTTATATTACAGTTTTCTGTAACAAACCATCAAACTTCTAAAGAACCTTATATTACAGTCTTCTGTAACAAACCATCAAACTTCTAAAGAACCTTATATTACAGTTTTCTGTAACAAAACATCAAACTTCTAAAGAACCTTATATTACAGTTTTCTGTAACAAAACATCAAACTTCTAAAGAACCTTATATTACAGTTTTCTGTCCAAAAACATCAAACTTCTAAAGAACCTTTTATTACAGTTTTCTGTACAAAGCATCAATCTACTTAAGAACCTTATATTACAGTTTTCTGTAACAAAACATCAATTTAAGAACCTTATATTATTTTTCTGTAACAAAACATCAATCTACTTAAGAATCTTATATTACAGTTTTCTGTAACAAAACATCAATCTACTTAAGAATCTTATATTACAGTTTTCTGTAACAAAACATCTATCTAATAACCTTATATTACAGTTTTCTGTAACAAAACATCAATTTAAGAACCTTATATAACAGTTTTCTCTAACAAAACATCAATTTAAGAACCTTATATTACAGTTTTCTGTAACAAACCATCAAACTTCTAAAGAACCTTATATTACAGTTTTCTGTAACAAACCATCAAACTTCTAAAGAACCTTATATTACAGTTTTCTGTAACAAAACATCAAACTTCTAAAGAACCTTATATTACAGTTTTCTGTAACAAAGCATCAATTTAAGAACCTTATATTACAGTTTTCTGTAACAAAACATCAATCTACTGAAGAATCTTATATTACAGTTTTCTGTAACAAAACATTTATTTAATAACCTTATATTACAGTTTTCTGTAACAAAACATCAATTTAAGAACCTTATATTACAGTTTTCTGTAACAAACCATCAAACTTCTAAAGAACCTTATATTACAGTCTTCTGTAACAAACCATCAAACTTCTAAAGAACCTTATATTACAGTTTTCTGTAACAAAACATCAAACTTCTAAAGAACCTTTTATTACAGTTTTCTGTACAAAGCATCAATCTACTTAAGAACCTTATATTACAGTTTTCTGTAACAAAGCATCAATTTAAGAACCTTATATTACAGTTTTCTGTAACAAAACATCAATCTACTTAAGAATCTTATATTACAGTTTTCTGTAACAAAACATCTATTTAATAACCTTATATTACAGTTTTCTGTAACAAAACATCAATTTAAGAACCTTATATTACAGTTTTCTGTAACAAAACATCTATTTTAGAACCTTATATTACAGTTTTCTGTCATAAAACATCAATCTACTGAAGAACCTTATACATGTATTACAATTTTCTGTAACAAACCATCAAACTTCTAAAGAACCTTATATTACAGTTTTCTGTAACGAACCATCAAACTTCTAAAAAACCTTATATTACAGTTTTCTGTAACAAACCATCAAACTTCTAAAGAACCTTATATTACAGTTTTCTGTAACAAACCATCAAACTTCTAAAGAACCTTATATTACAGTTTTCTGTAACAAACCATCAAACTTCTAAAGAACCTCATATTACAGTTTTCTGTAACAAACCATCAAACTTCTAAAGAACCTTATATTACAGTTTTCTGTTACAAACCATCAAAATTCTAAAGAACCTTATATTACAGTTTTCTGTAACAAAACATCAAACTTCTAAAGAACCTTTTATTACAGTTTTCTGTAACAAACCATCAAACTTCTAAAGAACCTTATATTACAGTTTTCTGTAACAAAACATCAAACTTCTAAAGAACCTTTTATTACAGTTTTCTGTACAAAGCATCAATCTACTTAAGAACCTTATATTACAGTTTTCTGTAACAAAGCATCAATTTAAGAACCTTATTTTACAGTTTTCTGTAACAAAACATCAATCTACTTAAGAATCTTATATTACAGTTTTCTGTAACAAAACATCTATTTAATAACCTTATATTACAGTTTTCTGTAACAAAACATCAATTTAAGAACCTTATATTACAGTTTTCTGTAACAAAACATCTATTTTAGAACCTTATATTACAGTTTTCTGTCATAAAACATCAATCTACTGAAGAACCTTATATTACAATTTTCTGTAACAAACCATCAAACTTCTAAAGAACCTTATATTACAGTTTTCTGTAACAAACCATCAAACTTCTAAAAAACCTTATATTACAGTTTTCTGTAACAAACCATCAAACTTCTAAAGAACCTTATATTACAGTTTTCTGTAACAAACCATCAAACTTCTAAAGAACCTTATATTACAGTTTTCTGTAACAAACCATCAAACTTCTAAAGAACCTTATATTACAGTTTTCTGTAACAAACCATCAAACTTCTAAAGAACCTCATATTACAGTTTTCTGTAACAAACCATCAAACTTCTAAGGAACCTTATATTACAGTTTTCTGTTACAAACCATCAAAATTCTAAAGAACCTTATATTACAGTTTTCTGTAACAAACCATCAAACTTCTAAAGAACCTTATATTACAGTTTTCTGTAACAAACCATCAAACTTCTAAAGAACCTTATATTACAGTTTTCTGTTACAAACCATCAAACTTCTAAAGAACCTTATATTACAGTTTTCTGTAACAAACCATCAAACTTCTAAAGAACCTTATATTACAGTTTTCTGTTACAAACCATCAAACTTCTAAAGAACCTTATATTACAGTTTTCTGTAACAAACCATCAAACTTTTTAAGAACCTTATATTACAGTTTTCTGTAACAAACCATCACTTCTAAAGAACCTCATATTACAGTTTTCTGTTACAAACCATCAAACTTCTTAAGAACCTTGTACTTTTTGTAGCCGACCTTATAAAAGCTATTGTTTCTATACACATATATACATGTACATATATTAAAAAGTAAAATAAAAAATCTGGACAGTTGTTTTTAATTCACATACATGTATTGTCTTTTTCAAATGTTTTGAATTAAACATGTAACGATTCATCATAACTTGTATCCCATTCACACTGAAGTTGTTTTGAGTGAATATTTGTGTGGATGTAGTATTAATTTGTTCTTATTTATAAACTTTGACTTGATTTCTCCTTTAAAGAGCACTACAGCAGGAACAATGATACCCCATTTTTAAAGAAAAAATTAGTAAAACATTTATGTTGTGTCAAAAGAGCTTTTGTGGGTTTAATATTTTTAACTGGTGATATATCTATTATCAAATGATAACATGTTTTGAATTATATCAATCCTTTAGTAAATTTATATATATATGCGAAATGAATTTGCTTTATTTTTTAAGAAGAAAAATTAAGTAATTTTAACCTGACACAACAGAAATGTAAATGAAAATAAATAGGTGAGTTGGACATCAGAATTCTTTACATTATTAACTGCAAAAGTACATATACATGTTATTTTAAAATCATACTTTTTACTTATTTTTATCTACTTTCAATTATGGTTTCAAAGCCTTTCCAGTCCTTTAAGTATGGTCCATTCATCCGTTAGCAATATTTTTAAAGAAATTTTTAATGGTCAAGTTGACTCCTAACTTTATTTTACGTGTTTTGCATTTTTGTTTCAATAGCATATTCAAGATCAATGAAGTTTTTTTTAAAGAGACAAAACACTAACGATTCTAAAAAGAGATATTTCATTTTAAAACCCCCTCTTTATTAAATTTAATGGTCTATCATACCTTGAAATCTTAAGACAATTTGATACTAAACCTCAATCTCAATATAAAGTGGTAAAAATATAGATCCAATAGGTAACATCTTTTATGAAACCCTAATGAATCTTCTATGAAATCCTTTTTATATGACCGCACAAAAATTGTAGATGTATTATGGTATGATGCAGTCATCGTCATCTGTCATTGTCTGTTAACTTTAGTGTTCCCACAATAACTTTAGTTATAGTTATCCAATATGTTCCAAACCATGAATGGACGGATGGGATTGATTTTGGGTGTCCCCCTTTTTCCCTTTAGCAATTAGGGGAAACAATGCCACTATTTAATTAATGAGTGGAGGATCATTGTTTAAATGGGGTTGTAAGCAAAATATTTATTTTCAAATGATTGGCAATCAAATTAGCTTATAACTCAAAATTTTTTTGTAAAAGGGGACATTTTTGTCTAGATCGATAAAATCTGAATGAAATTAAATTTCTGTTGTTTAAGTTAAACATACCATTTTTTCAATCATTTAACCAAGACTACAATTAAATGGTGGGTTTTTTGCTCATATACCCTGATGGTTATGTGTATATATTTTCATGGTGATACCATTCTTCATCAAATAAAACATTCTCAGTGATTAAAAATATGATTGTGACCAAAAGCTATCTCTTTAACCAGAACTATAAACACATTGTTCAGGAGGCAAAACAGTTTTAAAGTACTAGTATTTGATTTTGGTAAAGTTTGTATTGTTTTAATTTTATAATTCCACATGCAGAGTTATTTTTACAGTTCATTCAGTTTGTGTAGTAACAGGAGTAATATGGTCTGCAAATTCTAGGTCAATTTAAAAGTCGCTTATCTATAGCTACTTGGTTAGAATCAGTGGAGACAGTGTATTTAACGCATCATTTGATAAATTTACTATGACAGCTGTGTAAGCATCTCACCTCCAAGTTCTCAAACCGATATATATTTTGGCAGGTCCAGTTTTATGGGAAAATTCAGTTTTATTCAGTTCTGTTAAATAAGGTTGGAAATATTTTGGCTTTGTTTTAATCCTACAAATCATACTAGTACATGTAGTAATTGTTTTAATATTATAATTTCATATATAAATAGAGGAATGAGTAAAGGAAAATTTAAATCATCATTAATATAAAATGTTTGAGGGAAATTTTTTTTTAATAGTTGGAACAATATAAGAAATAATAATATAATAATGATATACTTATTTTCGATTCAAGAAAAAAATTCTTCTGAATATTAAATATTAAAAAATTGATAAAAGAAAAATTATTACTAGATTTTAAGCAATCAATAGACTGTGTATTGAGCTTGGCAGACATGAACAAACACCAAACATTATTTCTGGAAAATTAGAAAAATTAGCAAGAATAACAGAATTTGTTTATATTGTAATACAGGAAATATAGAAGAATCCTTTTTTATTAAGATGTCCTTTATACTCTAGATTAAAATTTGATTTTTAAAATATTTTCCAAAGTAAATTCCCTTCATTGATATCCCTTAATACTAATAGCTTGTTCTACTGGTTAATGACATGAAAATTATGATTTCAACTGTGAACTATCAGAATTTTTACAAGTCCAATATGATACAAGAGATAAATTTAAATAAATATAGTTTTGGTATATATTGGATTATTTAATTAATATCATTATCAATCAATCGATCACATAACTATTGAACTCTTCCACTGGGCCCTTGTCCTCCTCACCACACATTTTAATGTCTAACAATGTTTATCAAACCTTAATGAACTTTACAGTTACTCTGGTTAGAGCAATGAAAATTAGAGGTGATGAATTGATTTCTAACTCCTGATGTTCCATATAATTCCCAGATGGTCATGAGAAAGATCTACAGTGAAGAACTGACCAGTCAAAACTTAAATTTAATTGATATTTACTGATCTATAATCATTAATTAAACAAGGGAGACATATAGCTTGTAAAGCATGTGATGATGTTTTATGAGCACCTGCTTTTAGTTTAATATGACCAAACCAATTCTAATTTTTAAACTATGTACTTTGAAAATCCAATAAATGATTAACCCCGCCACATTTAATATGTGCCTGTCCTAAGCCAGGAATCTTTGACAAAGCTTTTGTTTGTATTTGTCATTTTAATGGTTTCTGTTCTTTGTTTAAGAAGGGGATCTTTCTAAGACTATTTCAGGACTGGAGTTGAATTGTAGGCCTCAAGTCCCTTTGAATTTGCTATTAGAGAGATACACCTTCATTATCAACATTTCCTATACTTGTAAATTCGGCAGTGTCTTAAAATGAGGCCAGAAAACAAAACAAATAAAACTAATTAACTTTGACAGATTGGTAATAAAATTGCAATAAAACTAAGTACTACTGATAACAACCATTCTGCCTTAACCTTCCTGATGACAAGGCAGCTAGAATTTCAGATTCTTTATAGATGTTGTAAAATTTATTTTAATAAACATTTAATTCTGTGTATTATGACTTTAGAAAGTCCCATTATGTAGAAAGTGTCAAAGGAAAAAAAATGAAGAAACTGACTCTTCATAAGTGATGATAATAGGAAAACAACAATAAACAATTACAATGGCTTTATTCTTTCATAGTTTTGAACAAGATTGGCAAATGTTGCAATTTCAAATGAGAGCAAAACAATGCATCCTGTACATATCAATAGGCTTTCCACAATCTTTTTTTTCGGTATAAATTAACATCAACATATTTACGTTTTGACAATATACATGTATAATGTAGTATATCTTCAATGTCTATTTCAACTTCTAAAAATCTGTAATGGTTGGGTTGCAAATCAAGTAACTTAATAAATGGGGAATGGTTTACAATTTGTTGTAAGAAATTTTGGGATATGTGTCAAAAATGTAGGAAGGTTACACAAAAACTACTATGATCTAACAAAAATTTGCCAAACAAATGAGTTAGTTCCACATCTGAAAAAAAAAGAAAAAATTCATCAAACAATTCCATAATAAAGTTACACAGCTTTAATATGTGTACAATCTTTCTGTGAAATTCAGGTTTTTTTATAATACAGGGATCTGGGTTGAAACCTGTAGGGGGAGTTGAATACGCAAAATAGGAACCATCTTCTATCAATTTGCTGAAAAATGACTGTTCCCAAGTCTGGAAAAATTGTGAAAATTCCTCAAAAAATTCCATAATGCGGGTACACAACTTCAATATGAGTGCTATCTTTCTGTGAAGGTTCAGGGATCTGGGTTGAAAGCTGTAGGTGAAGTTGATCACACACAAAATATGTACCCTTTTTTCCTGCCATCAGCACATACCTCACCGGGTGTAGCGGATCATGGAGTTTGAGTTCAAGTTAAAGTTTTAGTTGAACTACAAGTTCGAGTTGGATGTGGAGTTTGATTTCGAGTTTGGGTTGGAATTCAAGTTACCTTTGAGTTGACCATCTAAACTAAACTTTGACGATGACTTCGAGTTAGAGTTCGAGTTCAAGTTAAACTTCAAATTAACTTGTTCATTATTTTTGGGGAATAGAAACAATTGAGGTACTTTTGGGGTGCATTCATTGTTAGACTTATCCAAAAATAATTAGACTTAAAGAAGAAATTAGTTAACCCCTCCCTGGATACAGTTCACAATATAGCAAAGTACAATTATTACATGTTGCATACATGTGGAGCTTATCATTGCAGTTCCATTGAGTGCTTAAAAAGTCACATACATTTAAAATTTAGCTGTTTTGTACCTGTTTACATTTGATTAAATAGTGTGTCTCACATTTGCTTGTTGATTTAACATCCCAAAAGGAAGCCTTGCTCATCTTCTAGGGATATTATGATACACATGTAAATTTAGATGTAACTACGAATCCCCGTTAATAATACTTTTTAAAAGGTGTGTCTGTTAAACATAGTGACTCTAAATATACAAATAATTGAATTTAACTTCAAACTCCTACTCTTACTAGAAGTTAACTCAGATATCCAATCGAAGTGTCACTCGAATTCAACTCGAACTCCAAATTGAACTTGAAATCAAAGTTCAGCTGAAACTCTAACTTGATGATCCCATACAACTATAACTTGCACATTGTGCAAACGAATAAAAATTCACTTATGATCACTTTTACTTTACCACAGTATAAACATTGAAAGTTTATCTTGAGTTTTTTTGTAATATGACACAGCACTCTAACAACATGTTAAATTTAAACTCTGTTGTCAGAACCAATTAAATTTTATTATCTTTTACTGGGAAGGTTTGAGATGTTTATGTGTTCTATTTATAGGTGACTGGAATATGGTCACAGCCTATGCAGACTTTAGAAGTCCCTTTGTACACAAGCTGATAGTATAGGCAATGTTGATAATGAAGGTGTATCTATCTAAAAGCAAATTGTCCCTTTGTACACAAGTGAATAGTATAAGACATGTTGAAATCTATGTAAATTTATCAAACCCCAAAACTGAACATTAAGCTTTCCTGCTAAAATTATCAAGTTATTTATTTTCAACCAAATGTTAAATTAATAAATGTTCTCAAATATGAAAATGAGTATGGTAAATTTTAAAATGCATTTATTTAATTCAAGTTTGTAAAGTTTTGTATGCATGTAAAAGAAGTTATTTACCATCCAAAATAATGCCAAAGCTTTATTGGTTTGCAATTTTTTTGTATCTGGACTGTAAAACCCCTATTTCTAACCCACGCAAACAAAATTGCTGATGTAATATTGTATTATGAAGTCGAACAGCAAGGGTTCATCAACTTTAGTGTTCCATCAAGAACTTTAGTTCTAGTTTACTATTCAATAGTTTTGAAATTTTACCATTACAATATGAATGAGGTTGATCTTGGGATCCCCTTTTTTGTTACGAAATTAGGGACCCAAAAGGCACAAAAATGCCACATTTTATTCACTCAAACATTATAAATTTGTTCTGGTTTACTAAGTGCTACATGGGCTATGAAATTTTTAAATAATATTTTTTCTCGCCATGAAAATGTGATTGAATTAAGGGGGTATCCCCTCTTTGTGATGGCTATACAAAAGAGGAATTTTTTTTGCCCCCTTTTTGTTTATAGAGTGTTTTGACATTATTCTGACTACTCTTATTTTCCTTTACATGTTTATATTATTTGATACAATTTCATCTTTTGACTTTATAAATTACAAGTTGGAATCAGTGCTGATGACCTAAAGTGAACTTTTAAATAGTTTATACAGTGCCTGACTATATACATTAATTAACTGTTTTGACATTTCCTTTGGTGGTTAGTTGCTACAGTTATCACGGAGGTGAAGGCAGTGTAACCCATAGTGACAGATTTATGTCCAGCCAGGGACTTCAAAACACCAAATACTTTTGTGTGTTTTTGTAATTAAATTAGAGCTAAGTTTAGGGCTTCCCATACTTTTTCAGTTTTTAGTTATTTGCAGTTGTGTTCATATATTAAAGGCATATTGTCTACGAAAAGCGTAATTTTTGTGTCAAGTATTTTGTACCAGAATTATATTACATTATATGAAAAATGATGATATAAAATTTGTTTTCCGTAAACAAATTAGTGTATCAGTGAATTTTGAAGTAAAACATTGACTGACCTCCAGTGGAATCTCATTAATTATGCACTGACCTCGATTCGCAAGGATGAAGTTTAAGTTATTTTTAGAACATAAACATAAACAATCATGTACATCGTAATTGCATTCCTTTAGTGCAATCGTGGGATTCTTATCAAAAAACACAAATGTTGATTGTTTGAAGTGAAATATTGCTTGTCTCATTACAAAAAATATATAAAACATATTGACACATGCAAAATGATAAAATATCATAGAGGAAATTTTAGCCATTTCGGTGTGTGGAAAGCATTCTTTAGATGCGCAAGCTCAGTGTAAGTTCAAACTGCAGGTCATATGAATAAGGGCGGGTTTACATCGAATTATTGTACTCCTTGACAATAATTCCTAAGTCGTATTTTATTGCTATAAAACACGATAAAACTGACTTTTTTCACATAAATCTGAATAAAAATAATCATTTATTTATTCAAACATGTTTCACAAGTTGTTTAAAAATTATGTGAAAATCGTAGACAATATGCCTTTAACTTCTTACATTGTTTCCAGTGGATTATATGATTGTTAAATGACAAAATTTTAATCTGGAGCCTTGGCCATTTAACTATTTAACTATCAAGATTGAGAAATCATATTTCAAGCAAAATTAAAAAAAAATACATCTTTTCATTGAAAACAGTTGAAATTAACAAATGGAGTTCAGTGTATTAATATTTACTTCTGTAAATCAAAATGCATGTGGAGTCCGTGCAACCTCAAAGTCTACAAACTTCATTTGTTGCATTCCGGTCATTAGTTCCTTAAGGATTTTATAGTTGTTAAATCAAGTCATATTCTTTAAATTTTTTAAGTATATGACATGTATGAGGGACCTATATTTTCTTTCAACACAAAAGCAACTTATAATTTTCTAAAATTTATTTATATGTATTTGATTAGCAAATTTTTGAATGTACAGATTGTGACCTTTTAACTGTTTTTTCCTGTAACTTTTGTGCAATTAACATTTAGTTTTTCATTTAATAGTTTTCAAAAACAAGAATATGTCCAAAAGACATAATGCCCTATCTCGTAACATTTGGGACAGACGGACGAACGGACAGACACAAACACTGTATGCCCCCCTTTTGTAGATGGGGCATAAACAAATAACATTTTATCATTAGTGTACTTAATTCTATTTTCAAAGTAAAAAGCAATTCACATCTTCTATTGATCACATAATTTCCAATGAATTACGAGTATATATAATTCAAACCTCTATCAACATTATAACAATTTATGACATACATAACATGACATACCAGATATATTTATATAATAATGTTGTGTTTAGCATTCACTATGCCAAAATAGTGGCCAGGGTTGAAGACATAGTGCACGACCCGAAGGGAAGTGCACTATGTCTTCAACCCTGGCCACTATTTTGGCATAGTGAATGCTAAACACAACATTATCATAATTATTATACTGACTGTCTTGACTTGGAAAATTATAACAAAAAGAAAAAAAGGGCATTAATGGAACATTAATTGATTCCCCGCCACGTTGTGATGTAAAGTATTCCTTTCCAAACCAGGGTGCCGTTTCATAAAGCGATCGTTAGCTTAACGTGCACGTTATCTTATTTAAATTGCATGGGATAACGAGCACGGTAATTAGCGATCGCTTTATGAAACGGCACCCTGGACATTTCCAGGCTTTCATTGCCGCTTTGTTTTTTTTTTGCAGACGTTCTACGTTGATCAGCTTCTTCCGTTGACTAGGATAAAAATACCTTATTTAAAGCGCAGCAGTGATCAATCAATGATTACAAGTTAACCCCGCCCATTCGCGTGAATTACAATTGATTGACGTCCAAATCAATAGTTTTCTTAAGCAGGTGGAGAAACTATGAGGGCATAGTGCACGGAGCACAATTCGTTTAGAAATATATGTCAAAATAGTAAAATATTTCTATTAAAGGACATTCTTACAGAAAGTATAATAATTTTGTCTACACTAGAATAAGAAACTATCTAAGTATAAGAATAACACTTTAATTGCCAAATTACACTCATGCGGGTTGAGCAAATACAATAAAAAACAAAATAAATTTAAACAAATTTATTATATAATATATATATGTTACTCATGGCTAGCTAGTCATCAGGTATGAAACATGTACATGGTGTAAAATATGAGATATACTTAGTACTTTCATAGGATTACTATTAATGATTGAACTGTTAAGGATGAAAAGAACATGAAATCAATTACCAATCCGTAAATTAATGAGATAATATTTTATATATTAATATTTACTCATATTAATTTAAGTTAAGGCAGCAAAGTCAATTCATTTTTTGTTCAATTGTAAAACTTTTTAAAAGTAAATTTCACATGATTGAAGTATTTTGTTAATACTTCCTGATTACCAAATTATTTACACAAATATTACTTGGGGTTAATATATCTCTTAGTTTAACACTTAAATACAAAATGTTTAATTTTTCTTGAAAATCAGTAATTCAAAATTTTAAATAAATAATAATTGATTAACTAGTTTCAACTCAATTGTTTCAATTGTTGTGTACAAAATACAATAATAATAATATTAAATGTCTTTTAAAAACAGCACAATTTTAATTTGTACCATTTAATTTCTTTTAGACTTTGATGTGTTAACACTGTTATCTTCATCCTCCCAAGTCAGGGGTTCAGAGTCCACGTTCGCTCCAGTCCGCATTCGCTCCATCATGATGGAGCGAACATGGACTCTGAACCCCTGACTTGGGAGGATGTGTAATCTTTAAAAAGTTTTATTACAAATTCTTAATGCAACACTTAAAATGTTAAACTATGAAATAATGAAAACATGCTATACATTTTTTAAATTAATGGCAATAATATCATGAAATAGATATTTTTTTGTTTTTTTATGTAAATAATTAAAGGACAAGAATTTGCATTTGCAACAACTAATATAGCTACCAAAAACTTTAGTTCTTGCAATTTAGCATGTTTAGTGCAAACAAATGTAAATTTGTGCAAATACTTTTAGCAAAAATCATATATTTACACTACACAATATACTGCAATCATATGGTTGCTTAAAATGAAGGAAATAGGAACATTTTAGTCCCTCATGAGTTATCTCCTCATTAATTTCAAAAGTTTTTTGAATGGGTATACTTTTCAGAACACAGCCCAACCACTTAAAACAAATTGCATGATTTAGTTAAATGATTTAAGTACCTAGGAAAATTGTTCATATCTGCCAAAAAATTCAATTATTAATAAATAATTAAGAAAATGTAAAGGCCTACCTTCTAAAAGCATCTATTTCTACTGATTCTTCTGTACTTGCTTGACTGGCCATTATCTTTGATAGCTGTACTGAATCTTCACAGCCAACCAGTATTTATACTAATGTAATTTGATACCCCTGTTTGATAACATGGTGATTTTGAGGCAGAAAATGCTTACTTCCACTATATTACCAGAAATAATAATATAAACAGTTTTCCATAATATTACTTATTACTGTAATATACATTTTATATTACACAAATAAGTAATATACTAAATTACAGTTTAATGTAATATCAAACTAAATTACATCTTTTTGTAATATTACATTTTTAGTAATATTACTTTAAAATGTAATATTATTGTTTTCAATAAAATCTTGGACTGATAAATGCACATTATCTGCAGCATGAGAAAAGAAGTATAATGTCTTCCAGGAGTGATTGGTTATAAATCTTTAATATTTTTTACATATATTGATCTGATTGTTATGCCTCAAGCCTTTTGTACAGTTATTAATGGACAGGAACAATGGTGACATGTGTTTTCAATGTATGTTATGTCTCCATTTGGTCTCCGTTGTTTTTCTTTTTAAATTTATTTAGTCATATTATATTAGTAGCTTTTTAATCAACCATTGCTAAAAATTTTCATATACTACATTAAAACCTTGAATTAATCTGAACCTGGATTGACTTAAAATGAAATTAAGAACTATTCTATTTATATCTTTATTGTTTTAATTTTTTTCCATAATTGTTTCTGTTGTATTCCATATTTATTTTTTAATCTTCTTTTACAATTCATTGCCTTTTTATTAATTTATTTATCGGTGAAGAATTAATTGCATCTGGTTTAATTAATCCCTAAAAAGAAATATTTTCTAGTAACTAAAGATACATATCCTACAGACAAAAATGTTTACATTTACATAAATAATTACCAAGCCTAGACTATCTCTGTTAAGGTCTAATAATTATGACAATAAAAAATCTATAGAATCCATGTAGCAGCAAGACACATTGTTCTAGCTTAGTTGGAAATTTCTTATTGTCATAAGATGGTCAAATTACAGCTTATGCAGATCTATGAATATTTAAGGTGTCGATTGAAAGTGAATATTATAGAAGAGAATGACATCAAATGCTTATGTTTGATCCCTGTTAAATAAGCAAAGCTCAAGGCCATATGGCTCTTAGCTTTATATCACTTTAATCAACTAAAACCTTGTCAACAAGTCAAGTAAGTCAAGTAAATTTTATTTAAAGTCAGTGACATAAGTAACAACAAACATAAGCACTTTTAAAACGGTCAGAAATAACAACTACATGTAACAGACATAATAAACATACAGTACAATACAAAAACTGACACAGACATGGGTACAAGACATGCATTCTAAGTTAAAATACTATCAAAACTCTTAAGACAATTGATCATGAAGGCAACAAATGTTAAAAAAGATGGAGCAAGAAATTTATGTAAAAGAACATAATGCAGCTAATTCTAATACTAATGTAGGCTAAAATTAAGCAAAAAAAAGTTACAAAGCAATAAAAGAAAGCAATATGCAGACTAGAGCTAATCTTAAAGGTACATAGCAATAAAAGAAAGCATTGGCACAGACATTACAGATAATATGACATAAAGCAGTTTATAAATAAAACATTAACAGCACACTGATATTCTAAATACATGTAAAGATACATTTGCTAAATATGAAGGTTGCAGAAACTAAAGGTGGAGAGAGGACAATACATAAAACATTAAAACGATTGCACTTATATAGCATCAAACTTAAGCACTGAGAGCCATGCATGTCAGCTAATGTCTATACGGTATGTCGCAGTGTATTTACCTGTAGAAAGCTTAAGAGCACCCCTCCTCTTCCCATTTATTTATTAATGTTTTAAACTGGTTTAATCTCATTTCCTTCCTAAAATTATTTGCCAGATCTTTCCACAGTTTTGCTGCAGCATACCTGATAGAGTGTAACCCATACCTTGTTGTATTCACCCTTGGTATATAAATTCATAATATTATTGTATTTAAAACTTTAAGTATTGTCTTTCTTTGTTAATAAATCGTGTAAATATACAGGTGTTTGTTTATTTATGACCTTATAAACTTCAATAGCTAGTAATCATAATCTACTGAGTTTTAATGATGGCATTTTAGACTTCTCAAACAACTGATTGTATGTACCGGTACTCAAGCGATCATTATATATGAACCTCAAAGCCCTTTCCTGAATTTTTTCCAATGTTTGAGTGTTTCCTTCCCCACAAAAATGCCACACCAAAGGACAATGATTAAAGTTTAATAATATTAAAGAGTTATAAATTGTCAGTTTCTCCAAATTACTTACATGTAGCTGATTTCCAATTCGCTTGAGTACATTGAGCTGTTGTGATGCTGTTTTATAAATATTTGAGATATGGCTGTTGAAATGTAATCTAAAGTCAAAAGTAACATCAAGCAAGTTAACAAAAGTAATATATAGATCATGTGCTTTTTACTAATTGATATTGCCTGGAATTTATCTGGATTTAATTGACTTGATGGTAATCAGAAAACCATGTAATTAAAATATAACTCTCATTTTCCAGAGTTCTTACAAGATCACCTAAGTCATTGCTGCTATATAATAGACTGTTGTCATCAGGGTAGTTGTAAAAGTTACTTTTATTGAAAAAATGAAAGATGTCGTTAATAATAATAATAATATTATTACTACTTTATTGTCAAATAAATCACATTTAAATGATTCGTTACAAAACAAAATAAAGGGCAACAAACAAATAAGGACAAAATAAAGTCTACGAGTCTCCTATCCTCAGTTCTGATGACCGTTTTATGAAGAAGGCAAGACTGAGTTTGCGAAAATTTGCCAGAGAGAGTATTTTAATTCAATTGTCTTGATCAGAGGTACTACTAGTTTTATTTACAATATTAAAATCTAACAATAGTTTTATTTCTAAATATGATCGCAATGTAAAAAGAAGTGGCATTCATCAGCAATACTATTTTGATTACAAAAAGTACAAATACGTTGTTCACGAGGAATCTTTCTGTATCTTCCTCGCTCTTTTTCTAAAAAGTTGTCTGATATTCTAAATTTTGCAATATATTTACGAGTTTAAAAATCGAAATGAGATATAAATAGAATTCTTTCCCTAGTTCTTTCTTTAATGATTTGTAAATAACTATCTTATTTTGGTCGTTTAAACTAGATATTTTATGATATGTTATCATATTATTTTGATAGTTTAGTTTTTTATATAAGAAGCATTTGATTTAACACTTTTACTTGTTTGACAAGATTTCGCCTTTTCGACATCAAAAGCTGTGTCAGAAATAATATCTGTTATATATGTTATCCAAGAATAAGCATGCTCAGAATTGAACATCTTGCACAAATCAAAACTTGTTTTAAAAAGGGGATTATGTCTACAGTGTGTAGTCTAGAGTAATAAAGCATTGACTGGGTTTAAATGAATTTTTCTGAAAGGGGTGGCCTTATAATAAAGACATTAAAAAGAACAGGGCCAAGTATTGATCCTTGGGGGGACACCTTTGTAAATATCAAAAAAGGAGCTATATACAGATCCAATTTTGACACACTGCTTACATATTACTCAAATAGCGTTTTAGTAAAAGAAGGGCACTTTCTTATAAATCATAATTTTAAAATTTCAATAGTATCAGCTTGTGTGGTAAACAGTCAAACACCTTTGTCCATCAGTATAGCAGCAACTAACTTATTTTCATCTAGTGACTGACGCCAGTCTTCAGCAATTTAACTAAAGTGTTCTGACAGCTATAACCGGATTTAAATGCAGATAGGAATAAATTAAATTTCTTATAAAAAAATTTACAAATTGGTTATCTATTTAAAAAATGTTAAGATGTTTTGCAGTACACTAACTGTTCTATAATTACCTTTTTCCCTGGTACTATTCTTATGTATGGGTACCACCTGAGGGATTTTAAGTTTATCAGGACAAGCAGATGTCATAAAAGATTTGTTTATGAGTTGTAAAATTTGTATCTTAATAACTGGGCTTGCAATTTTCTAAATTTTCATCTATACCTCTCACATTTTTGATATTTCATTATTTTTTTGTTTTTCTACATATTCCTCGGTGATCGGTACAAAGATTAATTTGCCAGATTCTGAGATTTGTTTGATTTAATTGATACACTGGGATGACCACTATCTATGGATATTCAATCCTTTCCAATAACATGTATATCTTTGTCCACATTGAAAAAATTGTTAAATTCATCACTAATATCTTTCTGGTTGGTCATGATTTGATCATTTTCATTAAGAGTTATATTTTTTTTTTTAAACTTACAACCTTTGTTGTTCAACAGAATTGTATGAAATTGAGATGGATGACAGGTATTTTACACTTGTTTTTGCAAAATACATTGAAATCTACAATTATATATTTACAGGAAACATGTGATCTGATCAATGATCTTTTTAAAACCAATTAAATTGACCTGTATTTGTAAATGAAATAGACACGTTATGTACCAAAATTTTCATTACAAATGTCACTCCGAAAAATATCCAACACATTTTTTTTTATGCTGTGAGGTATGATTATGGGGAATGAAAAAGTCTGTTAAATCAAGAAAGATATCTCTGTTTCAGTCTTTTTTCAGAAATATTGCATATCAACTTTAACACAATATAAAATATAATGACAATGTCTTATGTTTACAACTACTCAATAAAAGCAGAGTAGACAGAGTATCCTCTCATAAAAGATGAATCAACTTCAGTAACCATTAAAATTTATAGATCTTACTAGCATGCATTTTTCCATGTATAAGTTTTGATTACCCTTACTTTAGTTGTATTTAAATGAAATAATTGGTACTTTGTTTAGTTTATCTGGTAACTTTAGTAAATCACTCCAACTATTTGTTTTCAATTCAGCTTAAAAACTTAAAATGTGAAAAACAAAATAAAAAACAAAGAAACTGTTTTTAATCTATGGTCACTGCAATGAGTAGAAGGAATTTACATGCTCTCAAGGACAGCAGGCTAGTAATTTTTTTGGAAATTATAGATTGAAAGACCTTGTTTGAAAACACCTTTCATTCTCCTGATATTTAACTTATGCACATAAATCTCGTCTGTTTATTGCAGTACTTGCATGCAGATGAATGCATACATGGAATCGGACAGAGTTAACAAATATATTTTCTTTAAATTCTCTGCCAACATAACATTTAGATCAATGTCTTTTTCAGCTCAATACTGAGTAGGAAGAACTTTTGGTAATGTGATTTGACAAAGATTTTGGCTGATTATTTAAAGCATCCTTTTCACCTGGTGTTTCAGCTGTATTATAACGACCAGACACAGAATTGAAGAATCATCATTCTGACTGTAAGATTTCTTATTTAGTTTTCAGAATAAGCTAATTTTTCTACCATTGTACAAATTGTTTAATTAAACAGCTGATTGCAGTCAAACCGTGTAGTTGTGAATGCAGTACAGAAAATAAACATAGGCAAAAGTTTCCATTACATACTACTACAAACAATATAAAGTGGTTTTTGACCATCCAGGATTAAATATTAATGCAAAAACAAGTACTGCATTCTATAATCTTTAAGTTAGCTTACAGTTGAAAGGCAAACCTATTAATAGCATCAAAGGTCAAGACTTTGATCCAGTAACAGTTGTACAAAATGGATGGTTTTAATTTAAATGCACACTTTGTTGTTTTCTGCTTCATTTGTACATGCTTTTAATCATACATAAAGAGAATTTAATTATAATTAAGTATAATGTTTTTGACTGGTCTGTCAGTTCTTCCATCGGTGACCACTCAAAAGGATTTAACGAAACTTGGTATGCAAGAACTACACCATATGTAGTTGTGCATATTATCAGTAATTTTTGATCCACAAATTTTTGTGTGACTTATGGCCCTTTGGATTCAGAAATTTGCTGAATAACCCCGATTCATCAGCTTGTGGATGCAACTCCTCGAAACCACTCAACAGAATTTTTAAACTTGGTATGCAAGAAGTACACCATATGTAGTTGTGCATATTAACAGAAATTTTTTAGGCACAAATTTTTGTGCGAGTTATGGCCCTTTGGACTATGAAATTTGCCTAAAACTCTGATACATCAGCTTGTGGATGGAATCACTCAACAGAATTCAACGAAACATGGTATGCATAAAGTACATTGTACACCATATGTAGTCGTGCATATTACCAGGAAATGTTTATCTGCAAAATTGTGTTCAAGTTATGGCACAACCAAATTTGCGGAAAATCCTAATTTTTACATTATTATAGCCCAGGCAACGAGGTTTTGAAGGGTATAATATTTTTGACTGATCAGTCAATTTGTTGTCAGTCCTATTCTTATAAGCACAACTCTCTGTACATGTAACTACTGATCAGAATTTTATGAATGAATGAAGGACACCATTTGTAGTTGTGCATATCAACAGGAAATTATGATACAATATTTTTTGTAGTAGTTATTCCTCCTTTTAACTTAGAAAACTTTCAAAATATATGTATGAAACAACTCTTATGTGTTTATACTCAGAAACTACTGATCGCAATTGCATGGAACTTGATAGGTATGTGGGAGCATGGGGGTATATGAGCGTGCTCACTAAGGTTCTTTAATGTTTGAAAGTTTTAATGAATAAGATTTATTTTACCATTATATGTATAATGGCAAAGATATTTCTGAAATATCTTTAAATGACGAATGAAGTTTTTAGTCTACAGTAGATGGAAGATTGAGTGTACAAAAGCTTATTCATGCCACTTTGTTGTAATTTTTCATATTGTATTTAAAGTATTACATTTAAACGCAATAATTATTGCAATTAAACTCAATACTTACAATTATCGCATTTAAACTAAAAATGTATTGCGTTTAAGTGCAATCATTGCCAATAAATGCATTAACTATTGCGATTAAATAAAAAATATGCTGTAATGGGTGTGTGATTTGATAACAAAGGAGGTGTGATAGAGGGTGTGCGATATAGAATGAAAACTGTGTACTGTATTAATTACTAAATATATACTGAATATTACATGGTCTATATCACAAGGTGTATCAACCAGATAAGCTTGGGGGTGATATAGTTTGAGATGTTAGCATGTTACATGTCATGTTCATTCAATCATATTTCGACTAATTAATATTGTATGCAATATAGAGTTAAGATATATAGGGTACGTACTACAGTTTTGAATGATAACTGTATTATTATCTAAATATTTGATATATGATGATATTTATTTTTGGTTCCATATGACAATGACAATTTCGTTTGATGCGCACAGATTTATCACACCTCCTTTTATCACATCACAACCCCATGACGGTATATCTTTGAGTTTATTGCAATAATTAATGCATTTAATCACAGTATTATTGCAATATTAATTGCATTTATGTGCAATATTATTCCATTTAATCGCAGTATTATTGCAGTTAAATGCAATGTTTTGCTTTTAATCACTTCAACTTTTACACTCTAATGTAAAGTATTGTGTTTAATTGGAATAAGTTTTGTGTTTAATCCCAAATTATTTTATTTAATCACAATATGTATCGTTTTTATTTGCAAACTTTTGCGTTTAAAAGGCAGTGATTGCATTCATTCACAAAGATTGCATTTGAACACATTTAAGTTATTGCCATTAAATGCAAAGTATTGTGTTTAATTACAATAAGTTTTACATTTAAATGCAATGTTTTGCACTAAATAACAATAACTTTGGAGTTTAAACTCAAAGTATTGATTTTAATTGCAAGTTGAGTTTTATTGAGTTTGTGTAATTCACTTTCTGTTTCAGGGTTTTTGTTTTTTATCTCACTTAACCCAAAGGGTCAGTGTGAGCTATTCTCATCACTTGGCGTCTGTTGTTTTTCGATGTTGGCCATAAACTTTTAACATTACAATGTTGGTCCCCAAAACCACTTTGCCAATTAGAACTAATCATGGCAGGAATATTTATTTGGTTGTTCTTAACAAAGTTTGAGGTTTTGGTACTGATCAATTATTAAACATGGCTGCCAGGGCTATCAATGCGTTCTGATTGGCTGAATTTCAAAAATCTTCTTCTCATAAACCATTTCGAAGATATATTTGAAATATTGAAGAAATGGATCTTAGATGTTCCTCTACAAAGTTTGAGTTTCTTGTGCCAACCAAAATCCAAGACAACCACCATCGCAGAACTTTGTTTTACAAAATACCTTATGGGAAAAATATACAAACAACTTCTTCTCTGAAACTGTTCCACACAATGAAGCCAAATTATGAAGAAATGAAGGCTAGATAGTTATCTTACTATTTAGAATTTTTTGAGCCAATTGCAAATTCAACATGGCTTCCAGGGCCACTAATGTGTTCTGATTGGCTGAAATTTAAAAAATCTTCTTATAAACAACTTCTTCTCTGAAACTGTTCCCCACAATGAAGTAAAATAATGAAGAAATGAAGGCTGAATAGTAATCTTATTATTTAGTGTTTTTCGAGCCAATTGCAAATTCAACGTGGCTTCCAGAGCCACTAATGTGTTCTTACAAACCGGTTGTCAGATCGATTTGAAATATTGAAGAAATGAACCTTAGATGGTCCTCTACAAAGTTTTAGTTTCTTGTGCAAATCCAAAATCCATGACGGCCACCATCGCAAGACAGTTTAACAAAAGACGCTATGGGATAAAAATACAAACAACTTCTCAGAAACTGTTCCACACAACATACACAATGAAGCCAAATTATGAAGAAATGAAGGCTGGGTAGTTATCTTATTATTTAGTGTTTTTTGAGCCAATTGCAAATTCAACATGGCTTCCAGGCCACTAATGTGTTCTGATTAGCTGAAATTTAAAAAAAATTACCTCTTACAAACCGCTTTGCAGATAGATTTAAAATATATACACATGATATAAGTAATATAACTTAGATGGTCTTCTACGAAGTTAGGAGTTGCTTGTGATGATGCAAAATCCAGATTGCCACCATCACAGGACTATTGGAAAAACATGCGAACAACTTCTTCTCAGAAACTGTTCCACACAATGAAGCAAAACTATGAAGAAATGAAGGATGAATAGTTATGTTATTATTTTGAGTTGTTTTTAGCAAATTAGACATTCAATATGACCGGCATGGCTACTAGTGCATTCTGATAAGCCGAATTGAACAAATCTTCTCAAAAACCGCCTGGCAGATTGATTTGAAATATTGCAGCCATGTACCTTAGACAGTCCCTAATAAAGTTTTTTGTGCAGATCCAAAATCCAAGATGGCCACAACCGTTGAACACAGCTTAACATCAGACCCTATGGGAAAACTATACAAACAGCTTCTTCCCCAAAACTGTTCCACACAATTAAACCAAATAATGCAGAAGTGAATATTGTTTAGGATAAAAATCTTATTATTTTGAGTTTTTCGAGCAGGTAGGAAATTCATCATGGCTGCCAGAGCTGCAAATACGTTCTGATTGGCTGACATTTCAGAAATTCATTTCCTCACAAAATGGTAGACAGAAGGAATTGTGATATTGTAGAAGTACCTCAAATGGTCCTCTACTAATTTTGAGTGTGTTGTTTTGATCCAAATTGCTGCAAACATGGAACATCACTTAACATAGTAACCTATGAGAAAAACATAAAACAGCTTCTGCGCAGAAACTGTACTAAAATTGCTGCAGATTGGCAATTCAGCATGGCCACATTTTAGAAACATCAACTTCACACATAAACTCTTAAGCATTTAATATCCAAATTTTCAATAAAAGTCGTGTCTCTTAAAAAGGTTTTTTTGTAAGTCAGGTGAGTGATACAGGCTCTTAAGAGCTTAGTGTTTTTATGTTTTTATCTGGATTTGTAATCGCTCCTTGATTTTTGGCTCTTGTAGTTTAAATGGTTTTCTTGCTATTTTTCTCTTTAGAAAAAAATAGTTTGACTTACTTTCATATTGTAATAGTTCCTTATTTGATTATTCTGCTGTTACATAAATTTTATTGAATAGTTGCATCATGTTGAGGGGTTAGTATTTCAGCTTAATCCTTATCAGATCTTGAAACAATAAGTTGAGATTAAATGTGTAGATAATTTGACCTCCATTAAAAAAATCCAAAGCGATAAATATATATTAGTTCTTCGTATTTGCTACAATCGGCGGAATCCTTTTCAACACCCACATTGTGGTATGGTAATCTAAATAAACAATATCTGTACATTATTGGGGTTTTGGTTGCCGATTGGTTATGGTAGTTCGTCTACTATTGATCACTGAGATTGTGGGTTTGAGACTTCACTGCGGGCAGGGTGTACACGAGTCTAGTCTTTATTGACAGGGATTGCCAATTTTTCTGCTGCAAGTCTGGGGTTTCAGAACTTCTCTGAAACGGATTAACCAATGGAAACAAAACTTACTACCAATATTGAGACTTTAATGGAAAATGTTTGAAAAGGCTTCTTGTCTGAAACCAATTGACATGTCGAATAAAACTTGTCACTAGTATATGTTGGATGGTCCTTTTTAACGTTTTTTTTGTGCCAATTGGCAATTAAATTTCCAAGATTAAAGATGTAATTTCCAAAATTAAAATTGGAATTTACAAGATTAAAGTTGATAATTCCTGGAATAAAGTTGCAAATTCCAAGATTAAAGTCGATAATTCCACGTTTAAGGTTGGAATTTCCGAGATTAAAGACGACAAATTAAAAAAATAAATAAATGTGGCACTAATACGCTTCCGTAGACTAGTAACCTGCATTACATGAATAATTTATATTTTAAATCATGAAAAGCGTAAGGTTATTAAATTATAATATTACGATACATTATAAAAATGAAATTCAAGATTGAAAAGAAACTACCCCAATTTAACAAGCTAGCTACGAATACGTTTATATTATGTCAACCATATTTGGTCATCAAGTAAGTATTCACCGTTTATTCTAGGTAAATTTTATTTTTTTAATTTCATAAATGTATTTCAGCTTATATCCATAAGCAAGACACAACTTACGTTTTTGTCTACTATCGTACTGTATTGATGTTATCGATGATATTTGTACTTGCGTTTTCTATTAAAATAAATTAACCTAATTCAGAGAATTCAACAATTAAATTACAGTGTACATACAACATGTATGATAACAAAAAACCTCCTAACTTACGGACTGATTGTTTTACCTTCCTTGACTACCGTTAAACGGTCTCGCATAGACTAACCTGATTACCTACATTTTAATCAAAATAAATTCAGGTTGCAATGTGCTTTTCCTACCGAAGGGTAATTTTACATTTATATGGAAAACTTCGGTATTTCTCTTGAGAGTTAGATTGTTAGAATATTAATTTAATGTGATGTGTTATTTAATGCGTATATGTCATATGGGGAAGTAACCTAAACATATATATTTTGAAAAAATGCTTGAACAACGAGGAAAATTGACAATAGCCGAGTTCGGTACTAAAATTTGATTGGATAATTGTAAACCAGGAAGCAAATACGGGACAGAATTATATAAGTATAATTAATGATATGTAGAGCCACTTTTTCTGACAAACCATACATACATGCGCACGTTTTGTTTTTGAAATTCTGTCCTGTACTTGTATTGTAGATGTAATATAGGTCTTACTTCCAGTTCTTTTGACTGCTTGATAAAGTAGACTAATATATTGATATCTTTTTTGGAGTCAAAGGACTGAGTTTTTTTAGTTTTTTTAATGGATCAATATTCGCAGGTTTTTTGTACTTCAGAGAGCTTATTTAAAAGTCTCGTATTATTCTTTCTTATCTGGAAATTTTTATGTAGCTTCCCAATTCTATCTTAAGACCATGATAACTTTTTATTTTTTGTTCTTATCGTTTTTCAGTATCAGATAAGACAGTGTATCATTTCAACATTTTATAAATATGTACAAACATTTTAATACAAAGTATACAATTTTATAAAAAAAAAATTATAAAGCTTTCAGAAAAAGTGCATGTTGTAAACTAATAAATTATGCAATTATTTTTTACGTTTTGATATTGCAATATATTTTACGCAGTTAAAGTTGATGTCGGGTTGAATTTACCAAAGATTATCGAGGTATAAAGCAGAAGTTGATATTGTTGTCTAGATCCATTCCACATCATATGGACATATACACAATGCTTTAGTTTTTTATTACATATTTGATTTTCTTTTGGATAAAATTGATATTGACAGGTCAATTTTGATTCTTAAAATTGAAATGAAAGTTAAGCAAGTAAGTAATCTCTTCTGAACATGATCATAAATGGCAAAATTTCGCCAAAACCAAAATTAATCATCCTTTGTGTTGACATTTGTGCTGGATTCAGAATTGGTTAGGACCCTTATGTTTCTACATATATTACTTTGTAAAAAAAGAATGCTTCTTATACTTGTGGTATTTTTCAAAGATCATGTTTTTGTTTTACACCGAATATATGTTAATATACTCTTTGGAATAAATAAGTTTACATTAGTTCACTAATTGTTTTTGTTGGAAGCCATCTTTTTAGTCAAATAGGCAAAAAAGAATAAAAGAGGTAAAAAATCATCCATGCTAAGCACGACGTTATGGTAAATTGACTCAAAGTTTGTTTAATTTTGCAAAAGGGGCAATATTAAAACTTGTGCAGAAAGTGCATTTTGGATAGAGGTTAAAATGCTGCTATTAAATTTTGTCAATAGATATGGTTGCTCATACAAATAGGTTTGGTGTCAAAAGTGTCTTTATAAATAGCTAAATCAGTTAATAAATGAGATTGCAACCTTCAGTCTTAGCATCCTTTTAAACTTTGTTATCTTAATAATCATTCGCTACTTAAAATTAACCACAATTCACTAATTAAAAATATGTTTTTACAGTTGGTGATATATTGGAAGAGTTGTTCGATGTTTCACAAAAAACCAGCAAAACCCTTAAAATCTCGAAGATGAAGCTCTACTTGCAATTTTCTTTTACTCTATGTTTTACTGGAATCAACCCGATGGTTGCTGTTGGTTGTATCTGAACAACCTTCAGTAGAGAAATCATGTATACCCTATAAAGAATGCATATGTAAATTCATTATCCAAAATGATTTAGACAAGTGTTTTAATTCTTTAATCTCATCCTGTTGTATGCATCGTTTGCAGATTAGATTGTTTTCAAAAATAAAGTTACAACATATAGTGTTCTGCCATACAGTGATTATTTCTGTTTTGTGCCCTGACATTTCGGAAAATCAAGAAAATATTCAACTGCTACGCAATATTACCTAAAAGAGAAACCTGACACTCATATAGGTTAATACGGATGTGCGGCCCGAATGGGTCACCTTTTTACCTACCCAAAATATATAAAAAGGTAGATTTTTTTATTGAAAATATATCATTGGCTAGTGGTAAATTATATAAATATATTCATTTCTCAATTCTCATCTTAAACATGTTAAGCCTATGTAAACCACAGTGATTTTGCAAACAAAGTGTTCCATTTACATCACTTGATCATTTTGGAAGTGAATGGACTATTTTGTCAATGGGGAGAAACGTCAGAAAATATATGAATATGGTGGGTTTTCAAATCTCCGTCCGCAGACCTTTACCTACAAATATTCTTAGTTCCCCCCTCCGCCTCTCCCCGTGCTCAATAATAAATAAATATAATATTTAATCTATAAAGTTTCAGTAGCAAAAGAAAACGTGTGCTTACATTTAATGATTGATAAAATACTATGAAGATGATTCAAAACAGTGGCATTGTTTTGTAAGACACTTTAGAAAGAAGCCATAATGACATAAGCCTAAATTACCAACTAAGTTTCAAATTGAATATTTTACAGTTAATTAGATTATTAAAGAGTTCAATAAAAACAAATTCATATTTAAACAGAAATAAAACAAATTATTATCTTAATTAAATGAGTTTTTTGTGGCCAACAGATAATGACTTCATCCAAAGTAGCTGTTTGAGGTCCCACAAGGAACATAATTTGGTCCTACTGTGTTCTCTACTCTAAGACTTAAAGAAACTCGCATAATAATAAATTATGACTATTTTGTCAGGGTTTATTTTTGCTTTAATAAATTGTGATGTTTTAAGGTCAACATTAAAATTTACAATTTCTTATACTCTTCCACATGTCAGTTTTGAAAACTTGTGTTATACATTCACATTGTCTTGTGTTTTTTACTGGCTGTAAATTAAATTTAGTTCACTTCAATATCGGTACCCACTCAAACTCTCAAGTCTTTCCTGCATTAGCTCGTGTCTTCATCATTTATATTTAGTCATTGTGTTTTTGTAGAGGTTTAAATCGAAACTTTTAAGACATATCCGTATGTTTACCTAGTATCACAGGTAAATATTACTTGGGTCATGGTCACTGAACAAGGTCGGTTTTCGACGCATATCAGATATATACAAAAAGCTATTGATCCAATGTAGTTGACGTCACTTAAGGATAAATATGTCGCTATTCAGTTATTTTACTGTAGTATAGTGGAACAGTTATTCGAGTTTAATAGAAGTGTGCATTTGCAGATTTGTTTCAAAATTAGTAAGACAGGTTTATTTGTTAGAGTTTGTAACGGTGAGAAGATATAAATATATAAAGTGTCTTAATGTCTTGAACTGTCTTAGACAAATTGACTTGCATACATTTAACTTGTCATGGTTTTGTTTTTATACCCCCGCTCGACAGAGTCGGGGGTATATAGTGGTCCTCATGTCCGTCCGTCCTTCCGTCCGTCCGTTTTTTAACAAAAAAGTTGTTTCCGGACAATAACTCAAAAAGTTTACATCTGATTTGAATGAAACTTTGGGATATTGTCATATATCAGGTTGGTAAGAAGCCTATCGATTTGGGGGGAAATCCGTCATATTTCAAGGTCACAGTCCACGAAAAACATTAGAAATTTTCACAAAAGAGTTGTTTCCGGACAATAACTCAAAAAGTTTGCATGTGATTTGAATGAAACTTTGGGATATTGTTATATATCAGGTTGGTAAGAAGCCTATTGATTTTGGGGGAAATCCGTCAAATTTCAAGGTCACAGTTCACGAAAAACGTTAGAAATTTTTACAAAAAAGTTTCCGGACAATAACTCAAAAAGTTTGCATCCGATTTTAATGAACCTGTAAAATATTGTTATATATTTTGTTGGTAAGAAGCCTATTGATTTTGGTGGAAATCCATCAAATTTCAAGGTCACAGTCCACGAAAAACTTTAGAAATTTTCACAAAAGCGGGGGTATCAGTGATCGCTGAATCACAATGTAATGAATTTGATTGGTCAAATTAAAATTTTTGTTTGTATTCGTATAGTCGTCCCTTAAACTGGAAACAAGACCAAGAACTAGATTCACTTTAATAATTGGGTAAGAACAATAAGTTCTTGGAAACAACGTCTCATTGTGAATCCTTGACATTACGTTAATTATCGACCTAAATTCGTATTGAAAGACGAGGATGTTATGAGGTGCCTCACTTCCCTACATGACAAATATGAGGTTGTGTCTGCACACAAGGCTTCTAACAATAATGTGTTTGTATGTAAGTCACATTGCTTTGATTGCCTCATTAAAGATCTAGGCATCAAGGATAAATTTGGTAATCCCAAATACAAACGTACCACATTTGAGATGAAATCCTGCCTAACCATAAGTCGTTCGTCACTTATTTGAATATTTATTGCGACAAAGAATCTAAAGATTTAAGATACTGGTTTTTTATCCTAAATTACATAAAAAGATATTTTGTGCCGTAAAAGGAGGAAGCCAAATACTTTGCAACTGTTTTTTTCGAACAGTTATATTCATCTTATTAGGAAATTATAGAAATCGGACAATTTAAAATCAAGATTGGGTGTCTAATTAGAGAGAGGCACTGCTAACCTGAGTGCATCAATGGTTTTGATTCGGATTATTCTCTGTTTTTGTTTTTGTTTTTGGCTTTTGTGTTGTGTATATCCGGATTTGTAACAGTTACTGTCCATTGACTTTTGGCTCTTGTTGTTTGGTAGGTTTTCTTTGCTAGTATTTTTTTATCGATGCCTAAAATTTCCTCAAGGTCTTATTAAACAAAATACGATAGCAGAAGATAGGTCTTTTAATTTCACATATTAATATATTGAATCTTTATGTCCTGAATGGAACGCAATATTATCCATGGGGATTTTGGGCGACTTCTGTGTTGGCATCCCAACACATTATTTTTAATTATTAAGTCGTCCAAAACGAAGTTTTGGCGACTTATTGTTTTTGCACCGTTTCTTCTTCTTCTTAGTATTATTATTATGGCTCCAAAACGAAAGTTTGGGTGACATATTGTTTTTGCTCTGTTTCTTATTATTATTGCTCCCAAACGAAAGTTTGGGAGACATATTGTTTTTGCTCCGTTTCTTATTATTATGGCTCCCATTGTTTTTTCTCCGTTTCTTATTATGGCTCCCAAACGAAAGTTTGGGAGACAAATTGTTTTTGCTCTGTTTCTTATTATGGCTCCCAAACGAAAGTTTGGGAGACATATTGTTTTTGCTCCGTTTCTTCTTATTATGGCTCCCAAACGAAAGTTTGGGAGACATATTGTTTTTGCTCCGTTTCTTATTATCGCTCCCAAACGAAAGTTTGGGAGACATATTGTTTTTGCTCCGTTTCTTATTATTATGTCTCCCAAACGAAGTTTTGGGAGACATATTGTTTTTGTCCGGTTTCTTATTATGTCGCCCCGACAAAGTCTGGGGCGACATATTGTTATTCTACTGTTTCTTTTTCACTATTATTATTATGTCGCCCCAGACTTTGTCGGGGCGACATATTGTTATTCTACTGTTTCTTTTTCACTATTATTATTATTAAGTCGCCGACCACGAAGTGTCGGGCGACTTATTGTTTTTACTCCGTTTCTTATTATGTCTCCCAAACGAAGTTTTGGGAGACATATTGTTTTTGTCCGGTTTCTTATTATTATTCTTCTTCTTTCTTTCTTTCTTTCTTTTTTCTTTCCGTTCAATCTTGTCCGCACATTTTCTATGAGACGCAATGTCCAATCAAGATGAAACTTTGGGAACATATTAAAGGTGACCTGAAGTTGTGCAATCCACTTTTGAAATTTTCAAAATGGCCGCCATTTTCAAAATGGCCGCCATTGAAAAAAATGGCGACCATTGTCAGATCTCAGTAATGGCCAGAGCAATTTCAATGAAAATTGGTATACTGATACAGCTAACTATCCTGAGCATTTTTACTAAAAAAAAATAGACGCGAACGACATTTCAAAATGGCCGCCATCCGAACACCCCCCCCTAAAAATGCTAAAATTTAAATGTCATCCGATTTCGACGAAATTTGGTACACAGGTAGATTATGGCACCCTGAGTGTGCTATTACTTTCAAAATTTTTGTCCGACTTCCGGTTTCAAAATGGCGGCCGTTTCAAAGTTTTAAAAAATGGCGGCCGTTGTCAGATCTCCGTAACGGCCAGACCAATTTCAATGAAAATTGGTATACTGATACAACTAACTATCCTGAGCATTTTTGCCAAAAAGAAATATTTTCCGACTTCCGGTTTCAAAATGGCGGCCGTTTTAAAGTTTTCAAAAATGGCGGCCATTGTCAGATCTCAGTAATGGCCAGAGCAATTTCAATGAAAATTGGTATACTGATACAGCTAACTATCCTGAGCATTTTTGCCAAAAAAAAAAATTGGATGCGAACGACACCATTTTGTGATGGCAGCCGTTTCACCACACTCCCCCCCCCCCCTACCGTTAACTTAGTCCGATTGCAACGAAATTTCATATGTAGGTATATTTTAATGCACAAACTAAGAATATCATGTCTATTTGGGGGTTTTCAACATGCACAAGAATAAAGTGGCAATGGGGGTTCGTTTGGGAGACATTCTGTGTTGGCATCCCAACACAATCAGCACTAGTTATGTCTCCCAAACGAAGTTTTGGGAGACATATTGTTTTTGTCCGGTTTCTTATTATTATTCTTCTTCTTTCTTTCTTTTTTCTTTCCGTTCAATCTTGTCCGCACATTTTCTCAGAGACGCAATGTCCAATCAAGATGAAACTTTGGGAACATGTTAAGGGTGACCTGAAGTTGTGCAATCCACTTTTGAAATTTTCAAAATGGCCGCCATTTTCAAAATGGCCGCCGTTGAAAAAAAATGACTACCGTTGTCAGATCTCAGTAATTGCCAAAGCAATTTCAATGAAAATTGGTATACTGATACAGCTAACTATCCTGAGCATTTTTGCCAAAAAAAATTTGACGCGACCGACATTTCAAAATGGCCGCCATCCGAACACCACCCCCCTAAAAATGCAAAAATTTAAACGTCATCCGATTTAGACGAAATTTAGTATACAGGTAGCTTATGATACCCTGAGTGTGCCACTATTTAAAAATTTTTTGTCCGACTTCCGGTTTCAAAATGGCGGCCATTTTACTGCAGGAAAAAGTCAACTTTGTCCAATTTCAACAAAATTTGATTTCTAGGCATATTTTAATGTACTGATTTGAATGAAATACTATCCATAAGGATTATAGTGGCAATGGGGGTTCGTTTGGGAGACATTCTGTGTTGGCATCCCAACACAATCAGCACTAGTTAAGTCGCCGACCACGAAGTGTCGGGCGACTTATTGTTTTTACTCCGTTTCTTATTATTATTATTTTCATATTTCTTATGTTTTCCCCTCGCAATGTTGTCCGCTCGTTTTCTCGCTCATCTTTTAACCGATCGAAATGAAACTTTGGGAACATGTTAAGTGTGACCTGAAGTTGTGCAATCCACTTTTGAAATTTTCAAAATGGCCGCCATTTTCAAAATGGCCGCCGTTGAAAAAAATGACGGCCGTTGTCAGATCTCAGTAATTGCCAAAGCAATTTCAATGAAAATTGGTATACTGGTACAGCTAACTATCCCGAGCATTTTTGCAAAAAAAAATTTGACGCGGCCGACATTTCAAAATGGCCGCCATCCGAACACCACCCCCCTAAAAATGTAAAAATTTAAACGTCATCCGATTTAGACGAAATTTGGTATACAGGTAGCTTATGATACCCTAAGTGTGCCACTATTTAAAAATGTTTTGTCCGACTTCCGGTTTCAAAATGGCGGCCGTTTTAAAGTTTTACAAAATGGCGGCCGTTGTCAGATCTCAGTTATGGCCAGAGCAATTTCAATGAAAATTGGTATACTGATACAGCTAACTATCCTGAGCATTTTTGCAAAAAAAAATTTTTGTCCGACTTCCGGTTTCAAAATGGCGGCCGTTTTAAAGTTTGCTCGTTTTCTCGCTCATCTTTTAACCGATCGAAATGAAACTTGGCCAACTGAAAGCTCATGTTATGAAGTTGTGCTCTTGACTTTTAGTTCCCTCTACTCGGCCAAAAGTGCGGAACGGGAGGCGACTTCAACGTTTCGGGAAACGTAAATTTTAATTATTATTATTTTCATATTTCTTATGTTTTCCTTTTTCCCCTCGCAATGTTGTCCGCTCGTTTTCTCGCTCATCTTTTAACCGATCGAAATGAAACTTTGGGAACATAATAAGGGTGACCTGAAGTTGTGCAATCCACTTTTGAAATTTTCAAAATGGCCGCCATTTTCAAAATGGCCGCCGTTGAAAAAAAATGACGGCCGTTGTCAGATCTCAGTAATTGCCAAAGCAATTTCAATGAAAATTGGTATACTGATACAGCTCCCTATCCCGAGCATTTTTGCAAAAAAAAATTTGACGCGGCCGACATTTCAAAATGGCCGCCATCCGAACACCACCCCCCTAAAACTGTAAAAATTTAAACGTCATCCGATTTAAACGAAATTTGGTATACAGGTAGCTTATGATACCCTGAGTGTGCCACTATTTTCAAAATTTTTGTCCGACTTCCGGTTTCAAAATGGCGGCCGTTTTAAAGTTTTACAAAATGGCGGCCGTTGTCAGATCTCAGTTATGGCCAGAGCAATTTCAATGAAAATTGGTATACTGATACAGCTAACTATCCTGAGCATTTTTGCAACAAAAATTTTTTGTCCGACTTCCGGTTTCAAAATGGCGGCCGTTTTAAAGTTTGCTCGTTTTCTCGCTCATCTTTTAACCGATCGAAATGAAACTTGGCCAACTGAAAGCTCATGTTATGAAGTTGTGCTCTTGACTTTTAGTTCCCTCTACTCGGTCAAAAGTGCGGAACGGGAGGCGACTTCAACGTTTCGGGAAACGTAAATTTTATTATTATTATTATTCTTCCTCACTTTTTGTCCGGCTGATAACTAAGAGATGGCTGATTGGATTAGAACATCACATGGCATAAAGTAGAACCACTATCTGAAGTTGTGCAATCAACTTTAAAAATGGTGATATGTGGAACCATCTCCATGGAAACCAGAAAGTTATGCATGAGTGATTTTGGGCATTTTCCTTAATTTTCGGAAACCTAGAAGCACAGAGGGACCAAACTTGGTATGATGGGAGACCATAATGAGATACAGGTTTGAGATGATTTTGGGGCGGAACGGAAAAACAAGATGGCCGCCATGGCTTAAAATAGATTTAACATGGGGCCTATGGGAAAATGATTTTTCTACAATAGCTTCACCATGGTTTGAGATATTCCAAAGTTTTTTCATAGGAAGTTGGACCTCATCAACCTTAAGAAGACAGGAAAGTTTGAAAAAAAAAATTTTACACCGTGTGGCCGCAGCCACAACCGTTACGTTTGCATAGAAGCCTATGGGGAAATGGAGGTTTTTTGTCACCTCCATTTCTCTGCTATGCATTGATGGATTCCAATCAAACTTTACACAAAGCACCATCATCATTACATCTTGGAATTCACATATCAAAAAATTCCAAAATGGCCACCTTTTCCAAGATGGCCGCCACGTTACATTTGCATAGAAGCCTATGGGGAAATGGAGGTTTTTTGTCGCCTCCATTTCTCTGCTATGCATTGATGGATTCCAATCAAACTTTACACAAAGCACCGTCACCATTACATCTTGGAATTCATATTACGAAAAATTTCAAAATGGTGGCCATTTTTAAGATGGCTACCGAGTTACGTTAAAAAATGCAACATTGTCGGAATTCAATGAAAATCAACTTCTAGAGATAATTTGATGTGGGGAACAACATGGAATCATCGATTTTGGAATTCACATGACGAAAAATTGCAAAATGGCCACTTTGTTCAAGATGGCCGCCACGTTACGGTTTAAATGAAAATGTCAGAATTTGATGAATTTCACAACATGACTGCATTAGACAAAAAATGTCAGGGCGACATCTGCTATTGCTCGCAATGGCAATTCTAGTTATGTCGCCCCAGACTTTGTCGGGGCGACATATTGTTATTCTACTGTTTCTTTTTGACTATTATTATTATTAAGGCTTTCCACTTTTATTGCATTTTGTCTGTTTCTTATTATTAAGGTTTTCCACTTTCCCAGTGGAAAACCTTCCTGTTATTCGTCTGTTTATTATTATTAAGGCTTTCCACTTTCCGAGTGGAAAGACTTACTGTTATTAGTCTGTTTCTTATTATTCTTATTTTTTTCCACCAAGTTTTGTTACCCCATTATAAATTTTGTTTCGCGACATGTCGTAAAGACATTTTGTACTATGGATGTATGAGACATTATGCATTCGCAGTTAACCCTGTCACACCGAACACTTTTTCTTTACGGAGTTATTTCCCCTGTCATAAAAAGCTTGTGTGCAGATAAACTTTGAAACCGTAAAAGATTTCGCAATGAAAGTTGTTGCAAAATGGTCAGCTATTGATTGCGACAATTTGTTACATATCGCGCAAGTATTTTGACGACTCCTTGTAGGAGTTATTTCCCCTTATTTATTGGAAGTACATTTTGTACCATTGTAACTCATGAACCAGAGGTGACAGAGACTAGATATTTCACAGTTGGTCATCATTGACCTTAACCTTGAAAAAGGTCACAAGGTCAAAGGTAAAGGTCACATTCTAAATTTTGACATTGTGGTGTGTGCGATTCTCCTCCTGAACCATAAGAGCTACAGAAATAAATCTTACCAAAATGTAGACCATATTAAGGTCTTGAAAGGTCACTATAAATGATTTGACTTTTGAAAGAGTTATCTCCCCTAGACCATTAAAATGTATTGTGAATATCATTATATCCCTAAATCTCAGTAACTATAACAGATATATATATATATGAAACCTTATATAATTGTCATCATTGACCTTGACCTTGAAAAGGAACACAAGGTCAAAGGTCAAGGTCACATTCTAAATTTTTACATTTTCTTGTCGTCGCTATTTCTTTTAAACGGTAAAAGATAGGCTATAACTTGTAACGGATAAAATGTCGGCCTCTTAATGGCGCAACTTTTTCCTATTTGGAAGAAAAGGATTTGACTTCATCTTATAGGAGTTATCTCCCATTACAACAAGTGATATTTAGTTTTTCATTGATAACTTATGAACTATTGATAGTAGAGGCATGGGTCTTTCACCAAAGACCATTATGACCTTAACCTTGAAACAGATACAAGGTCAAAGGTCAAGGTCATCTTATAAATTTTGGTATTTATGATAAATAGTCATATCTTCATAACTTTAAGATATATTGACATAGTGGATCTTCATTGTTAATCCTTTTTTTACCCTCAGCTAGGTCAAGGTCACATTGTAAGAAGTCAAGGTCAAATCCTATTTTTTTGGAAATTCTGCTTTTTCGAGTATATAAAATGGTAAATAATAATAAATGATTTGTTTTTAAAGCATTAAATATGCAAATATCAAACACTTGGTAGTCAAGGTCATTTATCTCAATTAAAGTCATATTTTATGACCTTTTTTATTTCGAAAGATATACGCATGGTTTTTCTTTCGTTTGTTTATTTTGAAAAGAAGATTCAATTTCCATAAAACCAAAGTCAAGGCCATGGTCGTTCTTGCAATAAGTGGAAAGCCTCTCATTTGTTCGGTAGAACCAATGAACTTATATTTAAGGCTTTCCACTTCCGAGTGGAATGCCTTACTGTTATTCTTCTGTTTCTTATTATTATTATTATTCTTATTTTTTTCCGCCAAGTTTTCTTTTCCCATTATAAATTTTGTTTCGTGACATGTCGAAAAGACCTTTTGTACTATGGGTGTATGAGACATTACGCTTTTGCAGTTGACCCTGTCACACCGAACACTTTTTCTTTACGGAGTTATTTCCCCTGTCATGAAAAAGATTGTGTGCAGATAAACTTTGAAACCGTTAAAGATGTCGCAATATAATTTGTTGCAAAATGGTCAGCTATTGATTGCGACAATTTGTTACATATCGCGCAAAGTATTTTGACGACTCCTTGTAGGAGTTATTTCCCCTTATTTATTGAAAGCACATTTTGTACCATTGTACCTCTTGAACCAGAGGTGATAAAGACTAGATATTTCACAGTTGGTCATCATTGACCTTGACCTTGAAAAAGGTCACAAGGTCAAAGGTCAAGGTCATGTTCTAATTTTTGACCCTTTGTTGTGTGCAGATCTCCTCCTTTACTATAATAGATAGAGAACTGAAACCTTTACCAAAATGTGTATCATATTAAGATCTTAAATCGTCACTTTTTTTATTTGACATTTTATAAGAGTTGTCTCCCCTTAGACCAATAAAATGCATTGTGAGTTACATTAGATCACTATATCTCAGTAACTATAACAGATATATACATGAAACCTTATATCATTGGTCATCATTGACCTTGACCTTGAAAAAGGTCACAAGGTCAAAGGTCAAGGTCACGTTCTCAATTTTGACATTGTCTCGCCATCGCTATTCCCTTGAAACGGTAAAAGATAGGCAACAACTTGTAATAGGTAAAATGTCAACTTTCACCTTGACCTTGCCCAAGGTCACAAGGTCAAAGGTCAAGGTCACCTGTGTTTCAGTACAGCGACATATGAATTTTTGTACCTTTGGATTCGCTTTGTTTTTTTAGCTTGCTACATGTCGCAATAAAATTTGGTGCCAGGCATGGGCAAAAACGTGGGGAATTTGAGGGTATTCCGGCATCCTGCAAAAATAAAGGGGGGGGGGTGTTTCTAAGGGGACCCCATAAGAATGTAGTGTGCAGATTTCATCCTAGACCACAGAGAATGGTGAAACGAAATGGACGCCAAACCGTTCGGGGATCGATGTCCTTAAATTGTCGCTGCAGTAGAAATCGTTCTGACGAAGGATAAAAAAATTTCCAGGTCATGAAAGTTGAGGATAGGTTTTTTATGCAAAAATCGCATTTTTCAGAAAAACCATAAATCCTAGCTTTTCGAAAATGGTGCCAATCGATTTAGAATGTCGATTTTACCCTAACCAAGTATCTCGGATGTGCATTAATGTCAACAAACCCGAAAATCGGCAGAAAAAATCAAATGTCGAGACCCCATCGGTACCCCCTAGATTTCAGCGGTTGAATGTTTGTGCATTGATAAATCCTTAAAATATACATCTGAATTATGTCTTCATGAGTTGTTCTAGCTGAAACAAACATTTTTTCTACTTGAGCATTTATTTTGAAATGACATCGAGTGTCGTCCGGTAAGCACGACTGCAGTATTTTACCGAACAAAGAAACGGTTTCCCTATTACAATGAATTGAAAGTAACATTCCTTTGAATTAAACTGTCAAAATAGCATCACTGTTGACGTCCTGAAAAGTCATCTTTTCAACAAAAAAAAAACTCCGTGATAATATAAAGAATTGTCACGTGACTTCAGTCGCTTCCACAAGTCAAATCAATGCGTTTTATTTGTATTTCATAAATAAAAATCAAAGAATTTTCTGTCTTTCTTATTTATTTCATTTGTAAATACAAGAAAACATTATTAAATGTCTTTGTATTTTAAATGTAGAAAACACATAGAAGGTATATATACGTCAAAATTTGACTTTCTGAACATCGGCTTCCGTGGTCCAGTGGTAACAACGATGGGCTCGCAAGACTGACATCGTCGGTTCGAGCCTAGCATGTGACATGTGATTTTTGCATTGTTTTCTGCTACGTTTCACGTATATTTTATGCAGTTATGGATTTTTATATAGAAAAATGCAAAAAAAAACTGAAATTTTTTTTACGCCGCGGTGAAAAAAATGTCGATGGAAGTGGTAAGCCATGATTATTTGTGGCGAAGTCACAAATGAACCTATATTATTAAGGCTTTCCACTTCCGAGTGGAATGCCTTACTGTTATTCTTCTGTTTCTTATTATTATTAAGGCTTTCCACTTCCGAGTGGAATGCCTTACTGTTATTCTTCTGTTTCTTATTATTATTAAGGTCTTTCCCCTTTCCAAGGGAAAGACCTTACTGTATTTCTTCTGATTATTATTAAGGTCTTTCCCCTTTCCAAGGGAAAGACCTTACTGTATTTCTTCTGATTATTTTTTTTATTATTATTATTATTCTTCTTCTTTTCCGCCGCAGATGTCAAAAAAGTGTCTTGACGTATCGCTTTGAAACTTGGCACACTTAACCGACACTACCTGGGCTCGACCTGAGTCACCCTGCGACACCGATCTATTTTTAGTAACAGAGTTATCTCCCCAAACACTGTTTACCTTTGTGTGCAGATACACTCAGAAACAATGACAGATATCAAAAATCTAAAGTGAGGAAAATGTTGCCTGACTTATGGCCATGATTTGTCATGCAAAAAAACATTCTTCGATCCACTTCCTGTTTACGCGATTTTGATGCGAAGTTTGGCGAAAACGTCAAAGTTGTCGGATTTACACAAAACTTGGTTTCCAAGTAGATATGAGGGTCCTAATTACATGTATCGGATCAAAAAAATTTTTTGGTCCACCATTTTCAAAATGGCCGCCATTGAAATTTTGTTTTCAATATAACTCAAAAACCATAAAAAATTGAAGCAGACAATATATGAGAAAAATGTTCCTCTCATTGAGATCTACATTTGATATAACAGTTCAAAAACTGTGCGACAAACCGTTTTAGAGGTTATGGCCCTTGACAGGTTTCGGCTAAATTTTGTTTTCGAAATAACTCAAAAACAATACAAAATTGAAGCAGATAATATATGAGAAAAATGTTCCTCTCATTGAGATCTACATTTGATATAACAGTTCGAAAACTGTGCGACAAACCGTTTTAGAGTTTATGGCCCTTGACAGGTTTCGGCTAAATTTTGTTTTCGAAATCACTCAAAAACAATACAAAATTGAAGCAGACAATATATGAGAAAAATGTTCCTCTCATTGAGATCTACATTTGATATAACAGTTCAAAAACTGTGCGACAAACCGTTTTAGAGGTTATGGCCCTTGACAGGTTTCGGCTAAATTTTTTTACGAAATAACTCAAAAACCGTAAAAAATTGAAGCAGACAATATATCAGAAAAATGTTCCTCTTATTGAGATCTACATTTGATATAACGGTTCGAAAACTGTGCGACAAACCGTTTTAGAGGTTATGGCCCTTGACTGGTTTTGGTTAAATTTTGTTTTCGAAATAACTCAAAAACCATAAAAAATTGAAGCAGACAATATATCAGAAAAATGTTCCTCTCATTGAGATCTACATTTGATATACAGGTTCAAAAACTGTGCGACAAACCGTTTTAGAGGTTATGGCCCTGGACAGGTTTCGGCTAAATTTTGTTTTCGAAATAACTCAAAAACCATAAAAATATTAAGCAGACAATATATCAGAAAAATGTTCCTCTCATTGAGATCTACATTTGATTTAAATTATTGAAAATTGTGCGACAAATCGTTTTCAAGTTATGACCTTTGACATTTTTCGGCTAATCAGTTTATAGCTTATAACTTTTAAACCGTCAGAGATAATATAGTGAACGTTTTTTGTGACCGTCTCAACAAACCCTTCGATTTAGGACCAAAGTCCAATGGTTATGGGCAGCAATTTTCAAAATTAGCAACCATATACCTAGACATAACACTAAGAAATGCCGGGAAAGACCTCACATTTGTTCTTTGAACAAATGACTTTTCATTTTTTTTATTATTCTTCTTCTTTTCCGCCGCAGATGTCAAAAAAGTGTCTTGACGTATCGCTTTGAAACTTGGCACACTTAACCGACACTACCTGGGCTCGACCTGAGTCACCCTGCGAAACAAATCTATTTTTAGTAACAGAGTTATCTGCCCCAAACCCAAAAACCTTGTGTTCAGATAAACTCAGAAACCGTAACCGTTATAAAAAATCTGAAGTGGGGAAAATGTTGCTAGACACCTAGTCATGATTCATCATGCAAAAAATTTTGTTTCGATCAACTTCCTGGTTACGCGATTTTGACACGAAATTTGTCGAAAACCTCAAAGTTGTCGGATTTACACAAAACTTGGTTTCCAAGTAGATATGAGGGTCCTTATTACATATATCGGATCAAAAATTTTTTTCGGTCCACCATTTTCAAAATGGCCGCCATTGAAATTTTGTTTTCAATATAACTCAAAAACCATAAAAAATTGAAGCAGACAATATATCAGAAAAATGTTCCTCTCATTGAGGTCTACATTTGATATAAATAGTTGAAAACTGTGCGACAAACCGTTTTCGAGGTTATGGCCCTTGACAGGTTTCGGCTAAATTTTGTTTTCAATATTACTCAAAAACCATACAAAATTGAAGCAGACAATATATCAGAAAAATGTTCCTCTCATTGAGATCTACATTTGATATAAATAGTTGAAAACTGTGCGACAAACCGTTTTCGAGGTTATGGCCCTTGACAGGTTTCGGCTAAATTTTGTTTTCAATATAACTCAACAACCATACAAAATTGAAGCAGACAATATATCAGAAAAATGTTCCTCTCATTGAGATCTACATTTGATATAAATAGTTAAAAGCTGTGCAACAAACCGTTTTCGAGGTTATGGCCCTTGACAGGTTTTGGCTAAATTTTGTTTTCAATATAACTCAACAACCATACATAATTGAAGCAGACAATATATCAGAAAAATGTTTCTCTCATTGAGATCTACATTTGATATAATTGGTTGAAAACTGTGCGACAAACTGTTTTCGAGGTTATGGCCCTTGACAGGTTTCGGCTAAATTTTGTTTTCAATATTACTCAAAAACCATAAAAAATTGAAGCAGACAACATACTAGAAAAATGTTCCTCTCATTGGGATCTACATTTGATATAAAAGGTTGAAAACTGTGCGACAAACCGTTTTGGAGGTTATGGCCCTTGACAGGTTTCGGCTAAATTTTGTTTTCAATATAACTCAAAAACCATAAAATATTGAAGCAGACAATATATCAGAAAAATGTTCCTCTCATTGAGATCTACATTTGATATAAATTGTTGAAAACTGTGAGACAAAACGGTTTCGAGGTTATGGCCCTTGACACGTTTCAACTAATCAGTTTTTGACTTATAACTTGAAAACGGTTAGAGATAATATAGTAAACATGTATATTTAAAGTGATCCTCTCATCAAGACCTTCATTTAGTATATTGTATCCGAAACTGTTATATGAACCGTATTCGAGTTATCGGCCTTGACACATTTCTGTTATTCCGTTTTTGACTTATAACTTGAAAACGGTTAGAGATAATATAGTTAACATGGTCATATGTCGTGCGCAAAGAATCTGCCTAGCTTTTTGACCAATCGTACATCACTGACCAAAGCTCATCAATATTAAGGAAAACATACGATAAAAAAAATACACATCTTTGCTGCAATTAATCAGACCTGTCCAGACACTAAGAAGTGTTACAATATATAAAACGTACTAGTAACACATAACCAGTATCTAGAGAGTATCTCATATCTTCGAGCTCATCTGATATGGACCTGATAAGCTTTGTCGAGCGAAAAAAAAAAACAACTAAGAATTAATATGTAATAAGATATTAGTACTTTTTGGCTTAGAAAGGGGTAATCATATGAGACTTAAAATTTTTCGATGATGGACAATTCAAAATGGCTTAAACACTAATTTCTAATTTTTAGTACATATTAAGTGTACTTTTTGTAACATAAAAAACTAACTTTTGGCAAAAATTGATAAAATAATGAACAGTGACTGAGTGAGTTCCGACAGTGTGTCGAGTTAAGAAAACATGCACTTTGTTACAAAATTTGCTGTATTAAACCAAATGTGATAATTATTAAAATGATTGAAATGATGTAAACTTGCACATTTATGCAGAAATTAGAAATTTAAGTGCAATTACTTTAAAAATGGTACACTATATTCCTAAATTTTCATGAAAAAATATTCAACACTGTGACAATACCCTAAATCGACACATTTTAAACAAATGTTAAAACAAAACCTTGTGATTTCTACAAGTTTCCCTCTTTTCCTTATTGTTTAATTATTAAATTTAAAATATTTAAAGCTGTTGTGTCCTATTTTAGTGTGTTTCTCCATTAAAAATGAGTACAAAGCTATTTCTGAATCATAATAATAATATTGTATGGAGACAATCAATTAAAAATACCAAGATGTATGACAAAATAAGTTTGCATAAAATGTTATGAAGTTTGGTCTACTTTCATAGTGTACATTTTTTCAATATACATGACCAAAACACTAAATATAATCAACTTACTTTGTTAGCTAAATAGAAGATACTTTCCGTTTAGAATGTGGATTTCAGTCTAAAAACGTATTTCCTCAAAGTATACGAGTCAATAAATCCTTAAAATCCCAGACTGAAGCACGTGACCACTCCTCCCCCTTATTTATGAATTTCGTCTGCTGTGATGTCCATTTCAGTTATCGTCAGTGAATCATAGTGTAAATCGTTTCTCAATAAGTTGTTCTAACTATCCGAACTGCATTTTACCTCACATTTTAATCAAATTGAAACAATTTCCGACGTGAATTTTTGTGCATTCGGTCGTCTGCTACGTGACTCGTGTCCTTATTTTCCAGCTTGAAATTCCTATGAAATAATGTGAAAACGTCTTTAAATGATCGTCGGTAGGAGCTAATCCGTGTCGTCCTGAAATATATAAATAATCACTGAGATTAAAGATCGTGCTTCATGTAGTATTCGTCCACACAGAACGAGAGACAGAAGACGCTGACAAAATGCTATGAACGCGAGCTTCGACGAAGAGACCTCAGTGTTCATTTAATGTGTTACTATAAATAGAGCGAAATGACAAAGAAGTATTTATTTCACACCAAAATAATGTAGCCTGGAACCCCGTTGTATCGATCTACTTATTTTCATCAACCATTTATAACAATAATAAAAATACTTATTTAGGTTTCATTCTTTGTTTACATTCACTGATATTCCTAGTCTCTGTTTATCTTGCTAATTTCTATTGGTAAACATATTTTATACTGTTAAAAGTCAAATTTATTCACCCATGTTGAAAACTGTGTATTCTGACGTCACTCCATTATATCGATGCATTGTGGGAAATAACTAGATTGCATAAAGTATGGCAGACCATAGCTGTATAAAGATTGTCAGCATGTATGCAAATAAATGTTTTTAAGTAGTTGTTTTAGTAGTTGAAAAATAGTTGGCCAAATTTAATATTAAACAGTCCGAAAATCCTCTATGCAGAAAAACAACGATAAAGGAAAAAACATGCTATAAAATGTACTTACCGCTACTCTAAACATGATCCGGTGGTAACTGTGGTCAAATACGAAAGAGAAAGTAAACCGGTGCAATCAAGCGTGTGTAAACAATTGGTAGGCGGAGCTAGATGAAAATTCTCGAGATATTAATGAATAGAGCGATACAATGAATAGATCGATACAATGGGGTTCGAGTATATATGAATTTTTAAAACTATTTAGTATAGTTTAACAAATTTTTGTCACAATATTTAAAATCTGCAGAGTCCCATTTTTCCCGTTTTTTCTAAAATTAGTGCAAAGCTATTTGAATCAATGTGAGACAATCAATTAAAAATATCAAGATGTATAACAAAATAAGTTTACATGCTGGCCCTGAAACGTTAGCTGATGACAAAAAAGCACAAGTGTGATTTCACGAAAACAAATGGCTGATCAATATATAATCGGATATGATAAACCCGCATGCGCAAGGATCAAAGGGTATCTGGACGTCTCGGCCATACTCCGTTTCGTCCATAGTACACTTCGTCCATAGATTAAATCGGCCATAGTCAATTCGGCCATATTTTCTTAAATGTGTTACAGTAATTACAGGATATCGTAATAAGCATGATTAGCATATGACTTTATCCAATGTATTTGGTTAACAATCATGACTAAACTTTAAAATAAATGTAATATTAATGTTATCTTGTATGAATTAGCGTAAATATTTTTCAAAAATTTTAAAATTTGTTGAATTCATTTTCTCAAAATTATTATCACTTCTGAAGTTGGTTTATTGTTAGGCTTCGGTCAGCCTTTGAATCTTCATAACAGACACTACCTGCAATGGCAGATCCAGGGGGGGGGGGCGTAGGGGCGCACCCCCCTTTAAAAAAAGGAAAGGAAAAAAAAAGAGAACAGGAAGGGCAAAAATGTAATCCCCGCTCGTCCTCGCCATAAATTAATGCATTAACGGTACTAATTCGTTTATTATGATATCTCTGTTGTATATACTGTACCAAATAAAGGTTACTGAACATTATAAAAACCTTGTTCGTGGCCTTCCTTTTCCGATATCCCCTTTTTACCCCACCCCCTCTTTCGAAAGTCCTGCATCCGCCTCTGACCTGGGCTCGACCTGAGTCACCCTGCGAAACCGATCTATTTTTAGTAACGGAGTTATCTGCCTCAAACCTCAATTATTCCGAAACCAGAAACCATGACAGATATCAAAACCCTTAAGTGGGGAAAATGTTGTCTGACCCACGGCCATGATTTGTCATGCAAAAAAAGCGATCTACTTCCTGTTTATGCGTTTTTGACGCGAAGTTTGTCGAAAACGTCAAAGTTGTTTGATTTCCACAAAACTTGGTTTCCAGGTAAATATGAAGGTCCTAATTTCCAAAACCATAAAAAATTGAAGCAGACAATATATCAGAAAAATGTTCCTCTTATTGAGATCTACATTTGATATACAGGTTCTAAAACTGTGCGACAAACCGTTTTAGAGGTTATGGCCCTTTACAGGTTTCGGCTAAATTTTGTTTTCAATATAACTCAAAAACCATAAAAAACTGAAGCAGACAATATATCAGAAAATGTTCCTCTCATTGAGATCCACATTTGATATAAATTATAAGTTATGGCCTTTGACATTTTTCGGCTAATCAGTTTATGGCTTATAACTTTTAAACCGTCAGAGATAATATAGTGAACATAGGTTTTTTATGACCGTCTCAACAAGCCCTTCGATTTAAGACCAAAGTCCAATGGTTACGGGCAGCAATTTTCAAAATTAGCAACAATATACCTAGACATAACACTAATAAAATGCCGGGAAAGACCTCACATTTGTTCTTTGAACAAATGACTTTTCATTATTATTAAGGCTTTCCACTTTCCAGTGGAAAGACTTACTGTTATTAGTCTGTTTCTTATTAAGGCTTTCCACTTTCCAGTGGAAAGACTTATTGTTATTAGTCTGTTTCTTATTATTATTATTATTATTCTTATTTTTTTTCCGCCAACTGTTTTTTCCCATTATAAATTTTGTTTCGCGACATGTCGTAAAGACATTTTGTACTATGAATGTATGAGACATTACGCTTTCGCAGTTAACCCTGTCACACCGAACACTTTTACTTTACGGAGTTATCTCCCCTGTCACAAAAAGCTTGTGTACAGATAAACTTTGAAACCGTAAAAGATTTCGCAATGAAAGTTTTTGCAAAATGGTCAGCTATTGATCGCGACAATTTGTTACATATGGCGCAAAGTATTTTGACGACTCCTTGCAGGAGTTATTTCCCCTTATTTATTGGAAGTACATTTTGTACCAATGTAACTCATGAACCAGAGGTGATAGAGACTAGATATTTCACAGTTGGTCATCATTGACCTTGACCTTGAAAAAAATCACAAGGTCAAAGGTCAAGGTCACATTCTAAATTTTGACCTCGTGTTGTGTACAGATCTCCTCCTTAACCATAACAGATACGAAAATAAAGGTCTCTTGACAAAAGCTAGATCTTATTAAGATCTTGAATCGTCACTTTTTTAAATTGAGCTTTTGAAAGAGTTATCTCCCCTGGAACAAAACAATATTATGTCAATAGCGATATCTCAGTAACTATAACAGATATTTACTTGTAACTTGACCATTGGTCATCATTGACCTTGACCTTGAAAATGGACACAAGGTCAAAGGTCAAGGTCACGTTCTAAATTTTTACATTATCTTGACATCGCTATATCTTTGAAACGGTAAAAGATAGGCAATAACTTATAATGGGTAAAATGTTGGTCTAATAAAGGCGCAACTTTGTCACATTTGAAGGGAAAGGATTTGACTTCATTTTATAGGAGTTATCTCCCATTAAGACAACTGATTATTAGTTTTTCGTATATAACTTATTAACTATTTATAGTAGGGGCATTTTTTAAATAATTGCGAGTAAATTAAGACATGTCGCGACATGTTTTATCAACAGTTTATAGAAGTTGTCTCTCTTAGAATGCCAATCTCTAGCAAATAATACAGAACAATAAACAAATACTTATCATAAATTTACTTTAAAACCGTAAAAAGAGAGATAACTCAAATTTATTTGTTGAACTATTTCTGACTTTAACAAAATTAAAAGTTACTTCCCTTGTTTTTCAGTTAAATGAACAAATTTACAAATGCACCTGCGAGACTTTTCTATATTTGTATTACAAATAATAAATTTACTATAAAAAACACATCTAAAACAATATGTTTGATGAAATTTGGTGGTTAATTATGTTTTTAAATTAAACAATGAAAATAATATTGAGTATTTTACCTTTAGTGCTATATTAACTGGAATTGAATATATAAATGGAGATATATGTTTTCCTAGCAATGCTTTCCACAACATGCATAGAATATTAAACTTTTAGTATTCAGATGTTAATGCAGAGGTAAATAATACAAAACAATAATAAAAACTATTTAATGCAAAGTCATAACCTGTCAACTTGTAATGTGTTAATTTCCTCCAGGTAAAAATAAAAGCTTTTTGACCAATCGCACATCATGCACCTTCTAAATCTTTGAAACGGGTAAAAGATAGGCAATAACTTATAATGGGTAAAATGTTGGCCTAATAAAGGCGCAACTTTGTCACATTTGAAGGGAAAGGATTTGACTTCATTTTATAGGAGTTATCTCCCATTAGAAACATTGATTATTACTTTTCGATTCATAACTCATTAACTATTGATAGCAGAGGCATGGGGTCTTCACCAAAGACCCTTATGACCTCGACCTTCAAAATGGACACAAGGTCAAAGATCAAGGCAACGTTCTAAATTTTCACATTGTCTTGTTATTGCTATATCTTTGAAACAGTAAAAGATAGGCAATAACTTATAATGGGTAAAATATTGGCCTAATAAAGGCGCAACTTTGTTACATTTGAAGGGAAAGGATTTGACTTCATTTTATAGGAGTTATCTCCCATTCGAAACATTGATTATTAATTTTTCATTCATAACTCATTAACTATTGATAGTAGAGGTATGGGGTCTTCACCAAAAACCCTTATGACCTTGACATTGCAGACACATACAAGGTCAAAGGTCAAGGTCATCTAATTTTTGGAATTTATTATAAGTAGCCATATCTCATTAACTACAAGAGATATTGACATAAGATCTTCACTGTTGATCATTTTTTACCTTCATCATGGTCAAGGTCACATTGTTAAGGGTCAAGGTCAATACATTTTTTTTAATTTTTCATTTTCCGTGTATATGAAGTGTTTTATCCTAATAAATGCTTAGTTATTGATGTACAATATATGCAGAGATCAAAATGTCAGTGGTCAATGTCATTAAAGTCTCTGAACGTCATATTTTATGACCTTTTTTATTTCAAAACTTATTTGAATGTTTTTTCTTTCATTTGTTCATAGTGTGAAATAGATTCAATTTACATATAAAGAAGGTCAGGTCAAGGTCATTATGCTCTACAATTTGACCTTTCCTATTTTAAATAATATATAAACAGTTTTGCTTTCAAATTTGTTAATTTTTAAAGACAAATTACAAATAATGTTTAGAAGCAGAATTCAATGTCATTAAATACAGGTTCTTTCTGGTTGCGTAGAGTGGAAAGCCTATTAATCGTTCGGTAGAACGATTGAACCTATATTTAAGGCTTTCCACTTTCCAGTGGAAAGCCTTCTTGTTATTCTTCTGTTTCTTATTATTATTATTCTTATTTTTTTCCGCCAAGTTTTCTTTTCCCATTATAAATTTTGTTTCGCGACATGTCGTAAAGACATTTTGTACTATGGATGTATAAGACATTACGCTTTCGCAGTTGACCCTGTCACACCGAACACTTGTTCTTTACGGAGTTATCTCCCCTGTTACAGAAAAGCTTGTGTGCAGATAAACTATGAAACCGTAAAAGATTTCACAATAAAAGTTGTTGCAAAATGGTCAGCTATGGATTGCGACAATTTGTTACATGTCGCGCAAAGGATTTTGACGACTCCTTGTAGGAGTTATTTCCCCTTATTTATTGGAAGTAAAATTTGTACCATTGTAACTCATGAACCAGAGGTGATATAGACTAGATATTTCACAGTTGGTCATCATTGACCTTGACCTTGAAAAAGGTCACAAGGTCAAAGGTCAAGGTCATGTTCTAATTTTTGACCCTTGGTTGTGTGCAGATCTCCTCCTTTACTATAATAGATAGAGAACTGAAACTTTTACCAAAATGTGTATCATATTGAGATCTTGAATCGTCACTTTTTTTATTTGACATTTTTATAAGAGTTATCTCCCCTAGACCAATAAAATGTATTGTGAATTGCATTATATCACTATATCTTAGTAACTATAACAGATATATATATGAAACCTTATATCATTGGTCATCATTGACCTTGACCTTGAAAATGGACACAAGGTCAAAGGTCAAGGTCACGTTTGAAATTTTGGCATTGTCTTGTCATCGCTATTACTTTGAAACGGTAAAAGATAGGCTATAAGTTATAATGGATAAAATGTTGGTCTCATAAAGGCGCAACTTTTTTCTATTTAGAGGGAAAGGATCCGGCTTCATCTTATAGGAGTTATCCCCCATTACAACCATTGATAATTAGTTTTTCATTAATTACTTATCAACTATTGATAATAGAGGCATGGGGTCTTCACTATGGATCATTAGGACCCTTGACCTTGAAAACAAATACAAGGTCAAAGGTCAAGGTCATTTTCTAATTTTTTGTATATATTATAAGTAGTCATATCTTAATGACTTTAAGAGATATTGGCATAAAATCTTCAATGTTGATCACTGTTGACCTTCAGCATGGTCAAGGTCATGCTGTAAAAGTCAAGGTCAAAGTCCTTTATAAATGTTTTTCATGGTACTATGTATTTTGAATGGCTTCTTCTTTTAATGCTATTGCCTATAAGTAATATTTACGTAGATTAAAAGATCAGTTGTCAAGGTCATTCAAGTTTTCTTACGTCCTATTCAATGACCTTTCTTATTTCTAAAGATATCTAAATAGTTTTTTAATAATTTTTGTTCTTATTAATTGCTATAGACAAATTACGTATGTTTCTTAGCTTTTTGGTTCCAAGGTCATTTATTTAAGGTCTTCTTTTGAAGTGGAAAGCCTATTAATCGTTCTTTAGAACGATTGAACCTATATTTATTCTTATTTTTTTTCCGCCATTTTTTGTTATCCCATTATAAATTTTGTTTCGCGACATGTCGTAAAGATATTTTGTACTATGGATGTATAAGACATTACGCTTTCGCAGTTAACCCTGGGACACCGAACACTTTTTCTTTACGGAGTTATTTCCCCTGTGATAAAAAAGCTTGTGTGCAGATAAACTATGCAACCGTAAAAGATTTCGCAATGAAAGTTGTTCCAAAATGTTCAGCTAAGGATTGCGACACTTTATAACATATCGCATTAAAGAATTTTTCACCTTCTTATAGGAGTTATTTCCCCTTATTTATTGGAAGTACATTTTGTACCATTGTAACTCATGAACCAGAGCTGATAGAGACTAGATATTTCACAGTTGGTCATCATTGACCTTGACCTTGAAAAAGGTCACAAGGTCAAAGGTCAAGGTCATGTTCTAATTTTTGACCCTTTGTTGTGTGCAGATCTCCTCCTTTACTATAATAGATAGAGAACTGAAACCTTTACCAAAATGTGTATCATATTAAGATCTTGAATCGTCACTTTTTTATTTGACATTTTTATAAGAGTTATCTCCCCTAGACCAATAAAATATATTGTGAATTTCATTATATCACTATATCTCAGTTACTATAACAGATATTTATATGAAACCTTATATCATTAGTCATCATTGACCTTGACCTTGAAAATGGACACAAGGTCAAAGGTCAAGGTCGCGTTTGAAATTTTGACATTGTCTTGTCATCGCTATTCCATTGAAACTGTAAAAGATAGGCTATAAGTTATAATGGATAAAATGTTGGTCTCATAAAGGCGTAACTTTTTCCTACTTTGAGGTAAAGGATCCTACTTCATCTTATAGGAGTTATCCCCCATTACAACCATTGTTAATTAGTTTTTCAATAATTACTTATCAACTATTAATAGTAGAGGCTTGGGGTCTTCACTATAGACCATTAGGACCCTTGACCTTGAACACAAATACAAGGTCAAAGGTCAAGGTCATCTGCTAATTATTGGTAAATTTTATAAGTAGTCATATCTCAATAACTAGAAGAGATATTGGCATAAAATCTTCAATGTTGATCACAGTTGACCTTCAGCATGGTCAAGGTCACGGTGTAAGAGTCAAGGTCAAAGTCCTTTTTTTAATTTTTTTCATGGTCCTATGTATTTTAAATGGCTTATTCTTATAAATGCTATTGTCTATAAGTAAAATTTACGTAGATTAAAAGATCAGTTGTCAAGGTCACTCAAGTTTTCTAACGTCTTATTTAATGACCTTTCTTATTTTTTAAAAATATCTAAATGGTTTTTTTTAATTATTTTTCAACCTATTAATTGCTATAGTCAAATTGCGGATCTTGCTTAGCTTTTTAGTTTCAAGGTCATTTATTTTAGGTTTCTTTTAAGTGGAAAGCCTATTAATCGTTCGTTAGAACGATTGAACCTATATTTATTATTATTATTATTCTTATTTTTTTCCGCCAAGTTTTCTTTTCCCATTATAAATTTTGTTTCGCTACATGTCGAAAAGACCTTTTGTACTATGGGTGTATGAGACATTACGCTTTCGCAGTTGACCCTGTCACACCGAACACTTTTTCTTTACGGAGTTATTTCCCCTGTCATTAAAAAGATTGTGTGCAGATAAACTTTGAAACCGTAAAAGATGTCGCAATATAATTTGTTGCAAAATGGTCAGCTATTGATTGCGACAATTTGTTACATATCGCGCAATGTATTTTGACGACTCCTTGTAGGAGTTATTTCCCCTTATTTATTGAAAGCACATTTTGTACCATTGTAACTCATGAACCAGAGGTGATAAAGACTAGATATTTCACAGTTGGTCATCATTGACCTTGACCTTGAAAAAGGTCACAAGGTCAAAGGTCAAGGTCATGTTCTAATTTTTGACCCTTTGTTGTGTGCAGATCTCCTCCTTTACTATAATAGATAGAGAACTGAAACCTTTACCAAAATGTGTATCATATTAAGATCTTGAATCGTCACTTTTTTTATTTGCCATTTTATAAGAGTTGTCTCCCCTTAGACCAATAAAATGCATTGTGAGTTACATTAGATCACTATATCTCAGTAACTATAACAGATATATACATAAAACCTTATATCATTGGTCATCATTGACCTTGACCTTGAAAATGGACACAAGGTCAAAGGTCAAGGTCACGTTCTCAATTTTGACATTGTCTCGCCATCGCTATTCCCTTGAAACGGTAAAAGATAGCCAATAACTTGTAATAGGTAAAATGTCAACTTTCACCTCGACCTTGCCCAAGGTCACAAGGTCAAAGGTCAAGGTCACCTGTGTTTCAGTACAGCGACATGTGAATTTTTGTACCTTTGGATTCGCTTTGTTTTTTTAGCTTGCTACATGTCGCAATAAAATTTGGTGCCAGGCATGGGCAAAAACGTGGGGAATTTGAGGGTATTCCGGCATCCTGCAAAAATAAAGGGGGGGGGGTGTTTCTAAGGGGACCCCATAAGAATGTAGTGTGCAGATTTCATCCTAGACCACAGAGAATGGTGAAACAAAATGGACGCCAAACCGTTCGGGGATCGATGTCCTTAAATTGTCGCTGCAGTAGAAATCGTTCTGACGAAGGATAAAAAACTTTCCAGGTCATGAAAGTTGAGGATAGGTTTTTTATGCAAAAATCGCATTTTTCAGAAAAACCATAAATCCTAGCTTTTCGAAAATGGTGCCAATCGATTTAGAATGTCGATTTTACCCCAACCAAGTATCTCGGATGTGCATAAATGTCAACAAAATCGAAAATCGGCAGAAAAAATCAAATGTCGAGACCCAATCGGTACCCCCTAGATTTCAGCGGTTGAATGTTTGTGCATTGATAAATCCTTAAAATATACATCTGAATTATGTCTTCATGAGTTGTTCTAGCTGAAACAAACATTTTTTCTACTTGAGCATTTATTTTGAAATGACATCGAGTGTCGTCCGGTAAGCACGACTGCAGTATTTTACCGAACAAAGAAACGGTTTTCCTATTACAATGAATTGAAAGTAACATTCCTTTGAATTAAACTGTCAAAATAGCATCACTGTTGACGTCCTGAAAAGTCATCTTTTCAACAAAAAAAAAAAAAAAAAAAAAAAAAAAAAAAACTCCGTGATAATATAAAGAATTGTCACGTGACTTCAGTCGCTTCCACCAGTCAAATCAATGCGTTTTATTTGTATTTCATAAATAAAAATCAAAGAATTTTCTGTCTTTCTTATTTATTTCATTTGTAAATACACGAAAACATTATAAAATGTCTTTGTATTTTAAATGTAGAAAACACATAGAAGGTATATATACGTCAAAATTTGACTTTCTGAACATCGGCTTCCGTGGTCCAGTGGTAACAACGATGGGCTCGCAAGACTGACATCGTCGGTTCGAGCCTAGCATGTGACATGTGATTTTTGCATTGTTTTCTGCTACGTTTCACGTATATTTTATGCAGTTATGGATTTTTATATAGAAAAAAGCAAAAAAAAAACTGAAATTTTTTTACGCCGCGGTGAAAAAAATGTCGATGGAAGTGGTAAGCCATGATTATTTGTGGCGAAGTCACAAATGAACCTATATTATTAAGGCTTTCCACTTCCGAGTGGAATGCCTTACTGTTATTCTTCTGTTTCTTATTAAGGCTTTCCACTTTCCAGTGGAAAGACTTATTGTTATTAGTCTGTTTCTTATTAAGGCTTTCCACTTTCCAGTGGAAAGACTTACTGTTATTAGTCTGTTTCTTATTATTATTATTATTATTCTTATTTTTTTTCCGCCAACTGTTTTTTCCCATTATAAATTTTGTTTCGCGACATGTCGTAAAGACATTTTGTACTATGAATGTATGAGACATTACGCTTTCGCAGTTAACCCTGTCACACCGAACACTTTTACTTTACGGAGTTATCTCCCCTGTCACAAAAAAGCTTGTGTACAGATAAACTTTGAAACCGTAAAAGATTTCGCAATGAAAGTTTTTGCAAAATGGTCAGCTATTGATCGCGACAATTTGTTACATATCGCGCAAAGTATTTTGACGACTCCTTGCAGGAGTTATTTCCCCTTATTTATTGGAAGTACATTTTGTACCAATGTAACTCATGAACCAGAGGTGATAGAGACTAGATATTTCACAGTTGGTCATCATTGACTTTGACCTTGAAAAAAATCACAAGGTCAAAGGTCAAGGTCACATTCTAAATTTTGACCTCGTGTTGTGTACAGATCTCCTCCTTAACCATAACAGATACGAAAATAAAGGTCTCTTGACAAAAGCTAGATCTTATTAAGATCTTGAATCGTCACTTTTTTAAATTGAGCTTTTGAAAGAGTTATCTCCCCTGGAACAAAACAATATTATGTCAATTGCGATATCTCAGTAACTATAACAGATATTTACTTGTAACTTGACCATTGGTCATCATTGACCTTGACCTTGAAAATGGACACAAGGTCAAAGGTCAAGGTCACGTTCTAAATTTTTACATTATCTTGACATCGCTATATCTTTGAAACGGTAAAAGATAGGCAATAACTTATAATGGGTAAAATGTTGGTCTAATAAAGGCGCAACTTTGTCACATTTGAAGGGAAAGGATTTGACTTCATTTTATAGGAGTTATCTTCCATTAAGACAACTGATTATTAGTTTTTCGTATATAACTTATTAATTATTTATAGTAGGGGCATTTTTTAAATAATTGCGAGTAAATTAAGACATGTCGCGACATGTTTTATCAACAGTTTATAGAAGTTGTCTCTCTTAGAATGCCAATCTCTAGCAAATAATACAGAACAATAAACAAATACTTATCATAAATTTACTTTAAAACCGTAAAAAGAGAGATAACTCAAATTTATTTGTTGAACTATTTCTGACTTTAACAAAATTAAAAGTTACTTCCCTTGTTTTTCAGTTAAATGAACAAATTTACAAATGCACCTGCGAGACTTTTCTATATTTGTATTACAAATAATAAATTTACTATAAAAAACACATCTAAAACAATATGTTTGATGAAATTTGGTGTTTAATTATGTTTTTAAATTAAACAATGAAAATAATATTGAGTATTTTACCTTTAGTGCTATATTAACTGGAATTGAATATATAAATGGAGATATATGTTTTCCTAGCAATGCTTTCCACAACATGCAGAGAATATTAAACTTTTAGTATTCAGATGTTAATGCAGAGGTAAATAATACAAAACAATAATAAAAACTATTTAATGCAAAGTCATAACCTGTCAACTTGTAATGTTTTAATTTCCTCCCGGTAAAAATAAAAGCTTTTTGACCAATCGCACATCATGCACCTTCTAAATCTTTGAAACGGGTAAAAGATAGGCAATAACTTATAATGGGTAAAATGTTGGCCTAATGAAGGCGCAACTTTGTCACATTTGAAGGGAAAGGATTTGACTTCGTTTTATAGGAGTTATCTCCCATTAGAAACATTGATTATTAGTTTTCCATTGATAACTCATTAACTATTGATAGCAGAGGCATGGGGTCTTCACCAAAGACCCTTATGACCTCGACCTTCAAAATGGACACAAGGTCAAAGATCAAGGTAACGTTCTAAACTTTCACATTGTCTTGTTATTGCTATATCTTTGAAACAGTAAAAATTAGGCAATAACTTATAATGGGTAAAATATTGGCCTAATAAAGGCGCAACTTTGTTACATTTGAAGGGAAAGGATTTGACTTCATTTTATAGGAGTTATCTCCCATTCGAAACATTGATTATTAATTTTTCATTCATAACTCATTAACTATTGATAGTAGAGGTATGGGGTCTTCACCAAAAACCCTTATGACCTTGACATTGCAGACACATACAAGGTCAAAGGTCAAGGTCATCTGATTTTTGGAATTTATTATAAGTAGCCATATCTCATTAACTACAAGAGATATTGACATAAGATCTTCACTGTTGATCATTTTTGACCTTCATCATGGTCAAGGTCACCTTGTTAAGGGTCAAGGTCAATACATTTTTTTTTTAAATTTTTCATTTTCCGTGTATATGAAGTGGTTTATCCTAATAAATGCTTAGTTATTGATGTACAATATATGCAGAGATCAAAAGGTCAGTGGTCAATGTCATTAAAGTCTCTGAACGTCATATTTTATGACCTTTTTTATTTCAAAACTTATTTGAATGTTTTTTCTTTCATTTGTTCATAGTGTGAAATAGATTCAATTTACATATAAAGAAGGTCAGGTCAAGGTCATTATGCTCTACAATTTGACCTTTCCTATTTTAAATAATATATAAACAGTTTTGCTTTCAAATTTGTTAATTTTTAAAGACAAATTACAAATAATGTTTAGAAGAAGAATTCAATGTCATTAAATACAGATAGGTTCTTTCTGGCTGCGTAGAGTGGAAAGCCTATTAATCGTTCGGTAGAACGATTGAACCTATATTTATTATTATTATTATTTTTTTTCCGCCAAGTTTCTTTTCCCATTATAAATTTTGTTTCGCGACATGTCGTAAAGACATTTCGTACTATGGATGTATTAGACATTACGCTTTCGCAGTTGACCCTGCTACACCGAACACTTTTTCTTTACGGAGTTATTTCCCCTGTCATAAAAAAGCTTGTGTGCAGATTAACTTTGAAACTTTAAAAGATATCGCAATAAAAGTTGTTCCAAAATGTTCAGCGAAGGATTGCGACACTTTATAACATATCGCATTAAAGAAATTTTCACCTTCTTATAGGAGTTATTTCCCCTTATTTATTGGAAGTACATTTTGTACCATTGTAACTCATGAACCAGAGGTGATAGAGACTAGATATTTCACAGTTGGTCATCATTGACCTTGACCTTGAAAAAGGTCACAAGGTCAAAGGTCAAGGTCATGTTCTAATTTTTGACCCTTTGTTGTGTGCAGATCTCCTTTACTATAATAGATAGAGAACTGAAACCTTTACCAAAATGTGTATCATATTAAGATCTTGAATCGTCACTTTTTTATTTGACATTTTTATAAGAGTTATCTCCCCTAGACCAATAAAATATATTGTGAATTACATTATATCACTATATCTCAGTTACTATAACAGATATATACATGAAACCTTATATCATTAGTCATCATTGACCTTGACCTTGAAAATGGACACAAGGTCAAAGGTCAAGGTCGCGTTTGAAATTTTGAAATTGTCTTGTCATCGCTATTGCATTGAAACGGTAAAAGATAGGCTATAAGTTATAATAGATAAAATGTTGGTCTCATTAAGGCGCAACTTTTTTACATTTGGAGGGAAAGGATCCGACTTCATCTTATAGGAGTTATCCCCCATTACAATCACTCATAATTAGGTTTTCATTAATTACTCATCAACTATTGATAGTAGAGGCATTGGGTCTTCACTATAGACCAGTATGACCCTTGACCTTGAAAATAGAAACAAGTTCAAAGGTCATGGTCATCTTATAAATTTTGGTATTTATGATAAATAGTCATTTCTTCATAATTATAAGACATATTGACATAGGATCTTCACTGTTTGTCCTTTATTGACCCTCACCATGGTCAAGGTCAAAAACATATTTTTGGAAATTCTGCTTTTTCGTGTAAATAAAATGGTGAATCTTAATAAATGCTTTGTTTTTAAAGCATTAAGTATGCAAATATCAAAAACTTTCTGGTCAAGGGCATTTATGTCAATTAACGTCCTATTTTTTTACCTTTTTTATTTCGAAAGATAGCCGAATGGTTTTTTCTTTCGTTTGTTTATTTTGAAAAGAAAAGTCAATTTCCATAAACCAAAGTCAATGTCAAGGTCATTTTTGCGATAAGTGGAAAGCCTCTCATTTGTTCGGTAGAACCAATGAACTTTAATTATTATTATGTCGCCCCAGACTTTGTCGGGGCGACATATTGTTATTCTACTGTTTCTTTTTCACTATTATTATTATGTCGCCCCAGACTTTGTCGGGGCGACATATTGTTATTCTACTGTTTCTTTTTCACTATTATTAAGGTCTTTCCCACTACAGTGGAAAGACCTTATTGTATTTCGTCTGATTATTATTATTATTATTATTCTTTTAATCTTCCAACGCCAAAAGGAAAAAAGTGTCTTGACGTATCGCTTTGAAACTTGGCACAATTAACCGACACTACTTGGGCTCGATCTGAGTCACCCTGCGAAACCGATCTATTTTTAGTAACGGAGTTATCTGCCCCAAACCCAAAACCCTTGTGTTCAGATAAACTCACAAACCATGACAGATATCCAAAATCTAAAGTGGGGAAAATGTTGTCTGACTTATGGCCATGATTTGTCATGCAAAAAAAATTTCTTCAATCCACTTCCTGTTTACGCGATTTTGACGCGAAATTTGTCGAAAACGTCAAAGTTGTCGGATTTACACAAAACTTGGTTTCCAAGTAGAATTGAGGGTCCTTATTAAATATATCGGATCAAAATTTTTTTTCGGTCCACCATTTTCAAAATGGCCGCCATTGAAATTTTGTTTTCAATATAACTCAAAAACCATAAAAAATTGAAGCAGACAATATATCAGAAAAATGTTCCTCTCATCGAGATCTACATTTGATATATAGTGTCGAAAACTGTGCAACAAACCGTTTTCGAGGTTATGGCCCTTGACACGTTTCGGCTAAATTTTGTTTTCAATATAACTCAAAAACCATAAAAAATTGAAGTAGACAATATATCAGAAAAATGTTCCTCTCATTGATATCTACATTTGATATACAGTGTCGAAAACTGTGCGACAAACCGTTTTCGAGGTTATGGCCCTTGACACGTTTCTGCTATTGTTTTCAATATAACTCAAAAACCATAAAAAATTGAAGCAGACAATATATCAGAAAAATGTTTCTCTCATTGAGATCTACATTTGATATATAGTGTCAAAAAATGTGCGACAAACTGTTTTCGAGGTTATGGCCCTTGACACGTTTCGGTAAATTTTGTTTTCAACATAACTCAAAAACCAAAAAAAATTGAAGCAGACAATATATCAGAAAAATGTTCCTCTCATTGAGATCTACATTTGATTAAAGGATTGAAAACGGTGCGACAAACCGTTTTCGAGTTATGGCCCTTGACACGTTTCGGCTAATCAGTTTTTGGCTAATAACTTTTAAACCTTCAGAGATAATATAGTGAACATATGGTGTTTTATGACCGTCATAACAAGCCCTTCAGTTTAAGACCAAAGTCAAATGGTTACGGACAGCCATTTTCAAAATGGCCGACACCGTAAACAGTTTTTATAAAATGACACTTGAACCGTACAAAATTGAAGCAGACAATACAAGGGAAAAATGTTCGTCACATCGAAATGTACAAAAAATGTTTCATATATGAAAGCGTAAAACTTGTTGTTTTTGCGTTATTGCCCTTGATTCATATTTTGAAAATGGTTTTTGCTTTATAACATTTTAAACGTTACAGATGATGAATGAAACATATGGTTCATTTGAAAGAGAATTAAAATTCCTACAATTTGATCCCAAGAAGTACATATTCGGTTGAGCGGTTTCAAAATGGTGGCCAAAAACATATCGTAAACTGCGTTATTTGTCAATAACTTTTAAATCGTTACAGATTATATAGTAAACATATAAGTTTTTTGTGACCGATATGTCAAGCCCTTCAATTAAAAGTCATTATCAACCATATACCTAGACATAACACTACCAAAATGCCGGGAAAGACCTCACATTTGTTCTTTGAACAAATGTATTGACATTTAATTATTATTATTATTATTATGTCGCCCCAGACTTTGTCGGGGCGACATATTGTTATTCTACTGTTTCTTTTTCACTATTATTAAGTCTCCCAAACGAAGTTTGGAGACTTATTGTTTTTACTCTGTTTCTTATTATTAAGTCTCCCAAACGAAGTTTGGAGACTTATTGTTTTTACTCTGTTTCTTATTATTATTATTATTATTCTTCTTCTGGTTTCCCCGTAGAGATTTCCGACACTTTTCTCAGAAACCGTAAATGGGATCAATTTGAAACTTGGTAGGATGTTAGACCCTATTGGCTAGATGTGCAATTATCTTTCGGAATTTCCAAGATGGCCGCTACTTTCAAAATGGCCGCCATTTAAGTTTTCCCGCCAAAATGCAGTTCCCGGAGAACCGCCAGATGGATTTCGATGAAACTTGGTATGTAGGTTCAGCATAGTGGTCTTGATTTATTTTTGGCAAAAAATCGCGCGCGAACCGGCCGCCATTTTCAAAATGGCCGCCGAATCGCCAAAAATTCAAGTTTGTCGGATTTCAACGAAAATGGGTTTTAACAGTAAATTTGGTATGCCGAGTCCAATGGTCAACTCAGAATTTTTATACGACGCGCCATTTTTTGTAAAATGGCCGCCAAAGTTGCCAAATGGGCAAAAATTCAACATTGTCATAATTCAACGAAAATAGGTTCTAAAAGTAAATTTGGTATGCCGAGTTCAACGGTACACTCAGATTTTTTATACGACCCGCCATTTTTTTAAAAATGGCCACCAAAGTCGCCAAATCGGCAAAAATTCAACATTGTCGGAACTCAATGAAAATTGGTTCCTAAAGTAAATTTAGTATGTCGAGTTCAATGGTCAACTCAGAATTTTTATATGACGCGCTATTTTTTGTAAAATGGCTGCACAGGACTATCAGTAACTTCGTTTGGGAGACTTCACGTTTCGCGAAACGTAAATTTTAATTATTTTTTTTTTCTTCCGCTTTCCGCCTTAATTTTGTCCGACCATTTTCTCGGAGACCGTAAATTGGATCACTATGAAACTTCACCCCAAAATAGGTCATGACTTGAAGTGGTGCCTTCAAGTTTTAAAATTTTGAAATTTGCGGCCATCTTGAAATAACGGCCATTTTGAAAATGAAAAAAATCCTAAAAAATCCAAAAGTTAACAGATTTCGACGAAAATTGGAATATAAGTAGAGTATGTTATACCGCACCATATGACACACATGTTGACCTTTTTTGGCGGCCATTTTGAATCCAAGATGGCCGCCAAAAAATTCAACATGATCGGAATCGCACGAAACTTGGTTTTAAGGTATATAACCATGTTGCGATCAGCTGTTAGTCATCGAAATTTGAATTTGAACATGGCGGCCATCTTACAATGGTGGCCATTTTGAAAATGAAAATAAACCCTTAAAAATCCGAAACTTAATAGATTTCACTGAAAATTGGAATATAAGTAGAGTATGTATTACCGAACCATATGACGCACATGTCGACTTTCAATGACGGCCATTTTGAATCCAAGATGGCGGACAAAATTGAAAAATGCTCCAATTTGCATAAAACTTGGTTTCCTGGTAGATAAAGTTGCTGTGAATGGATGTCTGAACTCCAGTGTCCACGGGGGTCGTTTGGGAGCCAGTTATGATCCATAAGATCATAATCATGTTTAATTATTTTTTTTTTTCTTCCGCTTTCCGCCTTAATTTTGTCCGACCATGTTCTCGGAGACCGTTAATTGGATCACTATGAAACTTTTCCCAAAAATAGGTCATGACTTTAAGTGGTGCCTTCAAGTTTTAAAATTTTGAAATTGGCGGCCATCTTGAAATGGCGGCCCTTTTGAAAAGGAAAAAATCCTTGAAAATCCAAAAATAAACGGATTTTGATGAAATTGGAATATAAGTAGAGTATGTTATACTGCACCATAAGGCGCACATGTCAACTTTTTATGGCGGCCATTTTGAATCCAAGATGGCCGACATAAATTCAAAATGATTGGAATTGCACGAAAATTGGTTTTAAGGTAAATTACCATGTTGCGATCAGATTTTAGTCATCGAAATTTGAATTTGAACACGGCGGCCATCTTACAATGGCGGCCATTTTGAAAATGAAAATAAATCCTTAAAAATCCAAAACTTAACCGATTTCGCTGAAAATTGGAATATAAGTAGAGTATGTTATACCGAACCATATGACGCACATGTGGACTTTCTATGGCGGCCATTTTGAATCCAAGATGGCGGACAAAATTGAAAAATGCTGTGATTTGCACGAAACTTGGTTTCCTGATAGATAAAGTTGCTGTGAATGGATGTCTGAACTCCAGTGTCCACGGGGGTCGTTTGGGAGCCAGTTATGATCCATAAGATCATAATCATGTTTAATTATGATTGGGAGATTTCGTTTGGGAGACATATTGTTTTTGCTCATTTTCTTATTATTATTATTATTATTATTATTATTATTATTATTTTTCTTCTCCTTTCGCCAAAATTTTGTCCTACCGTTTTCTCTGAGACCGTAAATTGGATCATTATGAAACTTCACCCAAAAATAGGTCATGACTTGAAGTGGTGCCTTCAAATTTTAAAATTTTAAAATTGGCGTCCATCTTGAAATGGCCGCCATTTTGAAAACGAAAAAAATCCTTAAAAATCCAAAAGTTAACGGATTTCAATGAAAATTGGGATATAAGTAGGGTATGTTACACCGCACTATATGACACACATGTTAACCTTTTATGGCGGCCATCTTGGATTCAAAATGGCCGCCAAAAATTCAAAATGCTCGGAATCGCACGAAACTTGGTTTTTAGGTAGATTGCCATGTTGCGATCAGATGTTAGTCATCAAAATTTGAATTTGAACACGGCGGCCATCTTAAAATGGCGGCCATTTTGAAAATGAAAATAAATCATTAAAAATCTTAAAGTTAACGGATTTCGATGAAAATTGGAATATGAGTAGAGTATGTTATACCGCACCATATGACGCACATGTTGACTTTTTTGGTGGCCATTTTGAATCCAATATGGCCGCTAAAAATTCAAAATGCTCCGATTCACACAAAACTTGCTTTTTAGGTAGATTACCATGATGCGGTCAGATGTTAGTCATCAAAATTTGAATTTGAACACGGCGGCCATCTTAAAAGGGTGGCCATTTTGGAAATGAAAATAAATCCTTAAAAAATCCAAAAGTTAACGGATTTCGATGAAAATTGGAATATAATTAGAGTATTTTATACCGCTCTATATGATGCAGATGTTGACTTTATGGCGGCCATTTTGAATCCAAGATGGCCGACAAAATTGAAAAATGCTCCGATTTGCACGAAACTTGGTTTCCTGGTAGATAAAGTTGCTGTGAATGGATGTCTGAACTCCAGTGTCCACGGGGGGCGTTTGGGAGTCAGTTATGATCCATAAGATCATAATCATGTTTAATTAAGTCGCCCAAAACGAAGTTTTGGCGACTTATTGTTTTTGCACCGTTTCTTATTATTATTATTATTATTATTAAGTCGCCGACCACGAAGTGTCGGGCGACTTATTGTTTTTACTCCGTTTCTTATTATTATTATTATTATTTTCATATTTCTTATGTTTTCCTTTTTCCCCTCGCAATGTTGTCCGCTCGTTTTCTCGCTCATCTTTTAACCGATCGAAATGAAACTTGGCCAACTGAAAGCTCATGTTATGAAGTTGTGCTCTACTCGGTCAAAAGTGCGGAACGGGAGGCGACTTCAACGTTTCGTGAAACGTAAATTTTATTATTATTATTATTATTTCGGTTTCCACTTTTTCTAGACCGTGAACTTGTCCGCCACATTTCTCAGAGACGTCTTAATAGAATCAAATGAAACTTAGCACAGTTGTAGATCCGCATATGGAGGGGTGCAGTCAGTAGTCAGAATTTTGATAATGGCCGCCACTTGACGACACCCACCCAAAAATAGCAAAAATTTTCCCATGGTCCGATTTCAACGAAATTTAGTATGGAGGTAGATGTTAGTATTTGGAATGAAACGCTACCTTTAAATTTTTTCTCGGACGTCGGGTGTCAAAATGGCCGCCAAAAACGTATATAATTTTTCAACGTTATGCGATCTCGATGACATTTAATGTGCTCCAATTGCAACAAAATTTGGTGTGGACGTGGATTTAAGTGTATCGAGTGGAAATCCAGCTTCAGAATTTTTTTTTCCACTTTTCGTTTCAAAATGGCCGCCAAAAACGCGTCAAATTTTAAACGTTCTCCGATTTGAATGAAATTTGATATGTAGGTACATCTTAATGTACTGAGTGGAACGCAATACTATCCATGGGGATTTTGGGCGACTTCTGTGTTGGCATCCCAACACATTATTTATTATTATTATTATTAAATCCCCGACCACGAAGTGTCGGGGATTTATTGTTTTTGCACCGTTTCTTATTATTATTATTATTATTCTTCTTCTTCTTCTTCTTCTTCTTCTTCTTCTTCTTCTGGACCTAACTTTGTCCGTAGGATTTCTCGAAGACGAAAAGACATAGGTCAATGAAACTTACCAGAAAGATAGGTCACCACTAGGAAATGTTGTTTCCGATTTCGAAATTTTGAAAATGGCGGCCATCTTGGATTGGCGGCCATTTTGAATTTGAAAAAAATACAAAATTAATCATAAAAAATCACAAACAATATGGATATGAACCAAAATAGGTTTATAGGTCAATATTAAGGTCCCGGACAATATGGGACCATTTTCCGAAAAATCCAAGATGGCCACCATATTCAAAATGGCCGCCAAAGTGCGAAAATTGAAAAGTTGTCCGATTTCAACGAAAATTGGCATTTAGGTCAATATTGATATTACGAACAACATGGTGACATGTTCGAACAAATCAAAGATGGCCGCCAAAGTCCAAGATGGCCGCCATATTCAAAATGGCCTCCAAAGTGCGAAAATTGAAAAGTTGTCCGATTTCAACGAAAATTGGCATTTAGGTGAATATTGATATTACGAACAACATGGTGACATGTTTGAACAAATCCAAGATGGCCGCCAAAGTCCAAGATGGCCGCCATATTCAAAATGGCCGCCAAAGTGCGAAAATTGAAAAGTTGTCCGATTTCAACGAAAATTGGCATTTAGGTCAATATTGATATTACGAACAACATGGCGACACTTTCGAACAAATCCAAGATGGCTGTCATATTCAAAATGGCTGCCAAAGTGCGAATATTGAAAAGTTGTCTGATTTCAACAAAAATTGGCATTTAGGTCAATATTGATATTACGAACAACATGTCGAACAAATCCAAGATGGCTGCCAAAGTCCAAGATGGCCGCCATATTCAAAATGACCGCCAAAGTGCGAAAATTGAAAAGTTGTCCGAATTGTGACAAAAGTGGGCACGGGAGGGGATTTTTTTGTGACTTGCTTGCAATCACAATCAGCACTTGTTATTAAATCCCCGACCACGAAGTGTCGGGGATTTATTGTTTTTGCACCGTTTCTTATTATTATTATTATTCTTCTTCTTCTTCTGGACCTAACTTTGTCCGTAGGATTTCTCGAAGACGAAAAGACATAGGTCAATGAAACTTACCAGAAAGATAGGTCACCACTAGGAAATGTTCTTTCCGATTTCGAAATTTTGAAAATGGCGGCCATCTTGGATTGGCGGCCATTTTGAATTTGAAAAAAATACAAAATTAATCATAAAAAATCACAAACAATATGGATATGAACCAAAATAGGTTTATAGGTCAATATTAAGGTCCCGGACAATATGGGACCATTTTCCGAAAAATCCAAGATGGCCACCATATTCAAAATGGCCGCCAAAGTGCGAAAATTGAAAAGTTGTCCGATTTCAACGAAAATTGGCATTTAGGTCAATATTGATATTACGAACAACATGGCGACACTTTCGAACAAATCCAAGATGGCTGTCATATTCAAAATGGCCGCCAAAGTGCGAAAATTGAAAAGTTGTCCGATTTCAACGAAAATTGGCATTTAGGTGAATATTGATATTACGAACAACATGGTGACATGTTTGAACAAATCCAAGATGGCCACAAAAGTCCAAGATGGCCGCCATATTCAAAATGGCCGCCAAAGTGCGAAAATTGAAAAGTTGTCCGATTTCAACGAAAATTGGCATTTAGGTCAATATTGATATTACGAACAACATGGCGACACTTTCGAACAAATCCAAGATGGCTGTCATATTCAAAATGGCTGCCAAAGTGCGAATATTGAAAAGTTGTCTGATTTCAACAAAAATTGGCATTTAGGTCAATATTGATATTACGAACAACATGTCGAACAAATCCAAGATGGCTGCCAAAGTCCAAGATGGCCGCCATATTCAAAATGGCCGCCAAAGTGCGAAAATTGAAAAGTTGTCCGAATTGTGACAAAAGTGGGCACGGGAGGGGATTTTTTTGTGACTTGCTTGCAATCACAATCAGCACTTGTTATTATTATGTCGCCCCAGACTTTGTCGGGGCGACATATTGTTATTCTACTGTTTCTTTTTCACTATTATTATTATTATTATTATTATTATTATTCTTCCTCACTTTTTGTCCGGCTGATAACTCAGAGATAGCTGATTGGATTAGAACATCACATGGCATAAAGTAGAACCACTATCTGAAGTTGTGCCATCAACTTTAAAAATGGTGATATGTGGAACCATCTCCATGGAAACCAGAAAGTTATGCATGAGTGATTTTGGGCATTTTCCTTAATTTTTCGGAAACCTAGAAGCACAGAGGGACCAAACTTGGTATGATGGAAGACCATAATGAGATACAGGTTTGAGATGATTTTGGGGCGGAACGGAAAAACAAGATGGCCGCCATGGCTAAAAATAGATTTAACATGGGGCCTATGGGAAAATGATTTTTCTACAATAGCTTCACCATGGTTTGAGATATTCCAAAGATTTTTTATAGGAAGTTGGACCTCATCAACCTCGAGAAGACAGGAAAGTTTGAAAAAAAAATTTCACACCGTGTGGCCGCAGCCACAACCGTTACGTTTGCATAGAAGCCTATGGGGAAATGGAGGTTTTTTATCACCTCCATTTCTCTGCTATGCATTGATGGATTCCAATCAAACTTTACACAAAGCACCGTCATCATTACATCTTGGAATTCACATATCAAAAAATTCTAAAATGGCCACCTTTTACAAGATGGCCGCCACGTTACATTTGCATAGAAGCCTATGGGGAAATGGAGGTTTTTTGTCGCCTCCATTTCTCCGCTATGCATTGATGGATTCCAATCAAACTTTACACAAAGCACCGTCACCATTACATCTTTGAAATTCATATTACGAAAAATTTCAAAATGGCGGCCATTTTTAAGATGGCTGCCGAGTTACGTTAAAAAATACAACATTGTCGGAATTCCATGAAAATCAACTTCTAGAGATATTTTGATGTGGGGAGCAACATGGAATCATCGATTTTGGAATTCACATGACGGAAAGAAAAAAAATTTCGGGGCGACATCTGCTATTGCTCGCAATGGCAATTCTAGTTATTATTATTATTCTTCCTCACTTTTTGTCCGGCTGATAACTCAGAGATGGCTGATTGGATTAGAACATCACATGGCATAAAGTAGAACCACTATCTGAAGTTGTGCCATCAACTTTAAAAATGGTGATATGTGGAACCATCTCCATGGAAACCAGAAAGTTATGCATGAGTGATTTTGGGCATTTTCATTAATTTTTCGGAAACCTAGAAGCACAGAGGGACCAAACTTGGTATGATGGAAGACCATAATGAGATACAGGTTTGAGATGATTTTGGGGCGGAATGGAAAAACAAGATGGCCGCCATGGCTAAAAATAGATTTAACATGGGGCCTATGGGAAAATGATTTTTCTACAATAGCTTCACCATGGTTTGAGATATTCCAAAGTTTTTTTATAGGAAGTTGGACCTCATCAACCTCAAGAAGACAGGAAAGTTTGAAAAAAAAATTTCACACCGTGTGGCCGCAGCCACAACCGTAACGTTTGCATAGAAGCCTATGGGGAAATGGAGGTTTTTTGTCACCTCCATTTCTCTGCTATGCATTGATGGATTCCAATCAAACTTTACACAAAGCACCGTCATCATTACATCTTGGAATTCACATATCAAAAAATTCTAAAATGGCCACCTTTTACAAGATGGCCGCCACGTTACATTTGCATAGAAGCCTATGGGGAAATGGAGGTTTTTTGTCGCCTCCATTTCTCTGCTATGCATTGATGGATTCCAATCAAACTTTACACAAAGCACCGTCACCATTACATCTTGGAATTCATATTACGAAAAATTTCAAATGGCGGCCATTTTTAAGATGGCTGCCGAGTTACGTTAAAAATTACAACATTGTCGGAATTCCATGAAAATCAACTTCTAGAGATATTTTGATGTGGGGAGCAACATGGAATCATCGATTTTGGAATTCACATGACGGAAAAAAAAAATTTCGGGGCAACATCTGCTATTGCTCGCAATGGCAATTCTAGTTATTATTATTATTCTTCCTCACTTTTTGTCCGGCTGATAACTCAGAGATAGCTGATTGGATTGGAACATCACATGGCATAAAGTAGAACCACTATCTGAAGTTGTGCCATCAACTTTAAAAATGGTGATATGTGGAACCATCTCCATGGAAACCAGAAAGTTATGCATGAGTGATTTTGGGCATTTTCCTTAATTTTTCGGAAACCTAGAAGCACAGAGGGACCAAACTTGGTATGATGGAAGACCATAATGAGATACAGGTTTGAGATGATTTTGGGGCGGAACGGAAAAACAAGATGGCCGCCATGGCTAAAAATAGATTTAACATGGGGCCTATGGGAAAATGATTTTTCTACAATAGCTTCACCATGGTTTGAGATATTCCAAAGATTTTTTATAGGAAGTTGGACCTCATCAACCTCGAGAAGACAGGAAAGTTTGAAAAAAAAATTTCACACCGTGTGGCCGCAGCCACAACCGTTACGTTTGCATAGAAGCCTATGGGGAAATGGAGGTTTTTTGTCACCTCCATTTCTCTGCTATGCATTGATGGATTCCAATCAAACTTTACACAAAGCACCATCATCATTACATCTTGGAATTCACATATCAAAAAATTCCAAAATGGCCACCTTTTCCAAGATGGCCGCCACGTTACATATGCATAGAAGCCTATGGGGAAATGGAGGTTTTTTGTCGCCTCCATTTCTCTGCTATGCATTGATGGATTCCAATCAAACTTTACACAAAGCACCGTCACCATTACATCTTGGAATTCATATTACGAAAAATTTCAAAATGGTGGCCATTTTTAAGATGGCTGCCGAGTTACGTTAAAAAATACAACATTGTCGGAATTCAATGAAAATCAACTTCTAGAGATAATTTGATGTGGGGAACAACATGGAATCATCGATTTTGGAATTCACATGACGAAAAATTGCAAAATGGCCACTTTGTCCAAAAATGTCAGGGCGACATCTGCTATTGCTCGCAATGGCAATTCTAGTTATTATTATTATGTCGCCCCAGACTTTGTCGGGGCGACATATTGTTATTCTACTGTTTCTTTTTCACTATTATTATTATTATTATTATGTCGCCCCAGACTTTGTCGGGGCGACATATTGTTATTCTACTGTTTCTTTTTCACTATTATTAAGTCGCCGACCACGAAGTGTCGGGCGACTTATTGTTTTTACTCCGTTTCTTATTATTAAATCCCCGACCACGAAGTGTCGGGGATTTATTGTTTTTGCACCGTTTCTTATTATTATTCTTCTTCTTCTTCTTCTTCTTCTTCTTCTTCTTCTTCTTCTGGACCTAACTTTGTCCGTAGGATTTCTCGAAGACGAAAAGACATAGGTCAATGAAACTTACCAGAAAGATAGGTCACCACTAGGAAATGTTCTTTCCGATTTCGAAATTTTGAAAATGGCGGCCATCTTGGATTGGCGGCCATTTTGAATTTGAAAAAAATACAAAATTAATCATAAAAAATCACAAACAATATGGATATGAACCAAAATAGGTTTATAGGTCAATATTAAGGTCCCGGACAATATGGGACCATTTTCCGAAAAATCCAAGATGGCCACCATATTCAAAATGGCCGCCAAAGTGCGAAAATTGAAAAGTTGTCCGATTTCAACGAAAATTGGCATTTAGGTCAATATTGATATTACGAACAACATGGTGACATGTTCGAACAAATCAAAGATGGCCGCCAAAGTCCAAGATGGCCGCCATATTCAAAATGGCCTCCAAAGTGCGAAAATTGAAAAGTTGTCCGATTTCAACGAAAATTGGCATTTAGGTGAATATTGATATTACGAACAACATGGTGACATGTTTGAACAAATCCAAGATGGCCGCCAAAGTCCAAGATGGCCGCCATATTCAAAATGGCCGCCAAAGTGCGAAAATTGAAAAGTTGTCCGATTTCAACGAAAATTGGCATTTAGGTCAATATTGATATTACGAACAACATGGCGACACTTTCGAACAAATCCAAGATGGCTGTCATATTCAAAATGGCTGCCAAAGTGCGAATATTGAAAAGTTGTCTGATTTCAACAAAAATTGGCATTTAGGTCAATATTGATATTACGAACAACATGTCGAACAAATCCAAGATGGCTGCCAAAGTCCAAGATGGCCGCCATATTCAAAATGGCCGCCAAAGTGCGAAAATTGAAAAGTCCGATTTCAATGAAAATTGGCATTTAGGTCAATATTGATACATTTTGTATTACGAACAACATGGTGACATTTTCCAACAAATCCAAGATGGCCGCCGAAGTCCGAAAAGCTGAACAAAATTGTGACAAAAGTGGGCACGGGAGGGGATTTTTTTGTGACTTGCTTGCAATCACAATCAGCACTTGTTACTATTATTATTATTATTCCGGTTTCTCCTTTTTCTTGATCGTGAACTTGTCCGACACGTTTCTGAAAGACGCTTTAATAGAATCAAATGAAACTTGGCACAGTTGTAGATTGATATGAGGAGGGGTGCAATCAATAGTCAAATTTTTTATAATGGCCGCCACTTGACGACACTCACCCAAAAATAGCAAAAATTTTCCACTATTCCGATTTCAACGAAATTTAGTATGGAGGTAGATGTTAGTATTTCGATTGAAACGCTACCTTTAAATTTTTTCCTCGACGTCGTGTTTCAAATTGGCCACCAAAACCGTGTATATAATTATTATTATGATTTCGGTTTCCACTTTTTCTAGATCGTGAACGTGTCGGACACATTTCTCAGAGTCGCCTTAATAGAATCAAATGAAACTTGGCACAGTTGTAGATCGACATACGTAGGGGTGCAGTCAATAGTCAGAATTTTGATAATGGCCGCCATTTTCAAATGGGCGCCAATTTTACGACACCCACCCAAAAATAGCAAAATTTTTCCCGTGGTCCGATTTCAACGAAATTTGGTATGGAGGTAAGTGTTAGTATTTCGAGTGAAATGCTACCTTTGAATTTTTTCTGCGACGTCGGGTATCAAAAATGGCCGCCAAAAACGTGTATAATTTTCAACGTTATGCGATCTCGATGACATTTAACGTGCTCCGATTGCAACAAAATTTGGTGTGGAGGTGGATTTAAGTGTATCGAGTGGAAATCCAAGTTCAGAATTTTTTTTCCACCTGGCGTTTCAGAATGGCCACCAAAAACACGTCAAAGTTTAAAAGTTGTCCGATTTGAATGAAATTTGATATGTAGGTACATCTTAATGTCCTGAGTGGAACGCAATTCTATCCATGGGGATTTTGGGCGACTTCTGTGTTGGCATCCCAACACATTATTATGGCTCCCAAACGAAAGTTTGGGAGACATATTGTTTTTGCTCCGTTTCTTATTATTATTATTTTTCTTCTCCTTTCCGCCAAAATTTTGTCCGACCGTTTTCTCGGATACCGTAAATTGGATCATTATGAAACTTCACCCAAAAATAGGTCATGACTTGAAGTGGTGCCTTCAAGTTTTGAAATTTTGAAATTGTCGGCCTTCTTGAAATGGCGGCCATTTTGAAAACGAAAAAAATCCTTAAAAATCCAAAAGTTAACGGATTTCAATGAAAATTGGAATATAAGTAGGGTATGTTATACCGCACCATACGACGCACATGTTGTCTTTTTGTAGCGGCCATTTTGAATCCACGATGGCCGCCAAAAATTCAAAATGCTCGTAATCACACGAAACTTGGTTTTTAGGTAGATTACCATGATGCGGTCAGATGTTAGTCATCAAAATTGGAATTTGAACATGGCGGCCATTTCGAAAATGAAAATAAATCCTTAAAAATCCAAAAGTTAACGGATTTTGCTGAAAATTGGAATATAAGTAGAGTATATTATAACGCACCATATGACGCACATGTTGACTTTATGGCGGCCATTTTGAATCCAAGATGGCCGCCAAACATTCAAAATGCTCGGAATTGCATGTAACTTGGTTTTTAGGTAGATTACCATGATGCGGTCAGATGTTAGTCATCAAAATTTGAATTTGAACACGGCGGCTATCTCAAAAGGGCGGCCATTTTGAAAATGAAAATAAATCCTTAAAAATCCAAAAGTTAACGGATTTCGATGAAAATTGGAATATAAGTCGAGTATGTTATACTGCACCATATGGCGCACATGTTGACTTTTTTGGCGGCCATTTTGAATCCAAGATGGCCGACAAAATTGAAAAATGCTCCGATTTGCGCGAAACTTGGTTTCCTGGTAGATAAAGTTGCTGTGAATGGATGTCTGAACTCCAGTGTCCACGGGGGGCGTTTGGGAGCCAGTTATGATCCATAAGATCATAATCATGTTTAATTTTTAATTATGTCTCCCAAACGAACTTTTGAGAGACATATTGTTTTTGTCCGGTTTCTTATTATTATTCTTCTTCTTTCTTTCTTTCTTTCTTTCTTTCTTTTTTCTTTCCGTTCAATCTTGTTCGCACATTTTCTCAGAGATGCAATGTCCAATCGAGATGAAACTTTGGGAACATGTTATGGGTGACCTGAAGTTGTGCAATCCACTTTTGAAATTTTCAAAATGGCCGCCGTTAAAAAAAATGACTGCCGTTGTCAGATCTCAGTAATTGCCTGAGCAATTTCAATGAAAATTGGTATACTGATACAGCTAACTATCCTGAGCATTTTTGCACAAAAAATTGACGCGGCCGACATTTCAAAATGGCCGCCATTAGAACACCACCCCCCTCAAAATGCAAAAATTTAAACGTCATCCGATTTAGACGAAATTTGTTATACAGGTAGATTATGATACCCTGAGTGTGCCACTATTTTTAAATTTTTTGTCCGACTTCCGGTTTTAAAATGACGGCCATTTTACTGCAGGAAAAAGTCAACTTTGTGCTATTTCAACAAAATTTATTTCTAGGCATATTTTAATGTACTGATTTGAATGAAATACTATCCATGGGGATTATAGGGGCAATGGGGGTTCGTTTGGGAGACATTCTGTGTTGTTTCAATGAAAATTGGAATATAAGTAGGGTATGTTATATCAAACCATATGACGCACCTGTGGACTTTCTATGGTGGCCATTTTGAATTCAAGATGGCCGACAAAATTGAAAAATCCTCCGATTTGCAACGAAACTTGGTTTCCTGGTAGATAAAGTTGCCTTGAATGGATATCTGAACTCCAGTGTCCACGGGGGTCGTTTGGGAGCTAGTTATGATCCATAAGATCATAATCATGTTTAATTATTTTTATTTTTTTTCTTCCGATTTCCGCCAAAATTTTGTCCGACCATTTTCTGGAAGACCGTAAATTGGATCACTATGAAACTTCACCCAAAAATAGGTCATGACTTGAAGTGGTGCCTTCAAGTTTAAAATTTTGAAACTGGCGGCCATGTTGAAATGGCGGCCATTTTGAAAGTAAAAAAAATCCTAAAAAATCCAAAAGTTAACGGATTTCAATGAAAATTGGAATATAAGTAGAGTATGTTATACCGCACCATATGACGCACATGTTGACTTTTGATGGCGGCCATTTTGAATTCAAGATGGCCGCCAAAAATTCAACATGCTCGGAATCACACCAAATTTGGTTTTTAGCTAGATAATCATGTTACGATCAGAGGTCAGGCATCAAAATTTGAATTTGAACACGGTGGCCATCTTAAAATGGCGCCATTTTGAAAATGAAAAAAATCCTTAAAAATCCAAACAGTAACGGATTTCGCTGAAAATTGGAATATAAGTAGAGTATATTATACCGCACCATATGACACACATGTTGACTTTTTATGGCGGCCATTTTGAATCCAAGATGGCCGCAAAAATATCAAAATGATTGGAATCGCACGAAACTTTTTTTAGGTAGATTATCATGTTGCAATCAGATGTCAGTAATCAAAATTTGAATTTGATCATGGCGGCCATCTTAAAATGGTGGCCATTTTGAAAATGAAAAAAAATCCTTAAAAATCCAAATGTTTACGGATTTTAACGAAAATTGGTGTATAAGTAGAATATGTCATACCGCACCATATTGATGCACATGTTGACTTTTTATGGCAGCCATTTTGAATCCAAGATGGCCGACAAAATTCGAAAATGCTCCGATTTGCACGAAACTTCGTTTCCTGGTAGATAAAGTTGCTGTGAATGGATGTCTGAACTCCAGTGTCCACAGGAGTCGTATTATTAGCTCACCTGACCCGAAGGGTCATGTGAGCTATTGCCATCACTTGGCGTCCGTCGTCGTCCGTCGTCGTCGTCGTCGGCGTCGTCTTCGTCGTCGTCGTCGTCAACTTTTCTTCAAAAATCTTCTCAAAAACCACTGAAGGGATTGCTTTGAAACTTTGCATACATCATCAGTAAAATGCCTTCTACCAAGTTTGCCCAAATCATGGCCTCAGACCAACCAACATGGCCGCCATGGCTAAAAATAGAATAGAGGGGTCAAAATACAGTTTTTTGCTTATAGTTCAAAAAGTATAACAGATACAGGAAAACCAAACAGACCTTCCTTCTTCAGCATCTAAAGCTCTACAAAACACTCCATTGGGTCAAAGTTGTATGATGACTCCTTGTAGGAGTTATTGCCCTTTAATTGTCAAAATTGATGATTTTTGCCATTTTTGCCTCAAAATCTTGAAAATTATTAGAACTAGAGAAAAAGTTAGCATTGCTTAATTGTTCTGCTCTATGAGGGCTACAAAAATGACTTTAGGGTCAAGATTGTCTGATTAACCGTTTAAGAGTTATTCCCCTTGAACTGTTTTTTTATCGGTTTTAATTGATTTTTTAAAATCTTTTCCTCTGAAACAACTGAAAGTACTGCTTTGAAACTTTGTACACATCATCTGTCAAATGTCCTCAACCAAGTTTGCACCAACCATGGCTGAAGATTAACCAACCTGGCCACCATGGCTAAAAATTGGATGGGGGGGGGGCGGTAAAATACAGTTTTTGGCTTATATTTAAAAAAGTGTAACAGATACAGGAAAACCCAAGAGACATGCCTTCATCTGCATCAAAAGCTCTACGAAACACTCCATTGTGTTGAAGTTGTATGAGGACTCCTTATAGGAGTTATTGCCCTTTAATTGTCGAAATTGTTGATTTTAGCCATTTTTGCCTCAAAATCTTGAAAATTATTAAAACTAGAGAAAAAGTTAGCATTGCTTAATTGTTCTGCTCTATAAGGGCTACAAAATTGCCTTTAGGGTCAAGATTGTCTGATTAACCGTTTAAGAGTTATTCCCCTTGAACTGTTTATTTTAATCGGTTTTAATTGATTGTTTAAAATCTTCTCCTCTGAAACAACTGAAAGTACTGCTTTGAAACTTGGTACACATCATCTGTCAAATGTCCTCAACCATGTTTGCACCAACCATGGCTGCAGATTAACCAACCTGGCCACCATGGCTAAAAATTGAATGGGGGGGGGGGCGGTAAAATACAGTTTTTGGCTTATATTTAAAAAAGTGTAACAGATACAGGAAAACCCAAGAAACATGCCTTCATCTGCATCAAAAGCTCTACGAAACACTCCATTGGGTTGAAGTTGTATGAGGACTCCTTATAGGAGTTATTGCCCTTTAATTGTCGAAATTGTTGATTTTAGCCATTTTTGCCTCAAAATCTTGAAAAGTATTAAAACTAGAGAAAAAGTTAGCATTGCTTAATTGTTCTGCTCTATGAGGGCTACAAAATTGCAAGATTGTCTGATTAACCGTTTAAGAGTTATTCCCCTTGAACTGTTTATTTTAATCGGTTTTAATTGATTTTTTAAAATCTTCTCCTCTGAAACAACTGAAAGTACTGCTTTGAAACTTTGTACACATCATCTGTCAAATGTCCTCAACCAAGTTTGCACCAACCATGGCTGCAGATTAACCAACCTGGCCACCATGGCTAAAAATTGGATGGGGGGGGGGGGGGTGTGGGCGATAAAATACAGTTTTTGGCTTATAGTTCAAAAAGTATAACAGATACATGAAAACCGAAGAGACATGCCTTTATCGGCATCAAAAGCTCTACGAAACACTCCATTGGGTTGAAGTTGTATGAGGACTCCTTATAGGAGTTATTGCCCTTTAATTGTCAAAATTGATAATTTTTTGACATTTTTTCGTTAAAATCTTGAAAATTATTTGAACTAGAGAAAAAGTTAGTATTGCTTAATTGTTCTGCTCTATGAGGGCTACACAAATGACTTAGGGTCAAGATTGTCTGATGAACCGTTTAGGAATTATTCTCCTTGAACATTTTTTTAATAAATTTTAATTGATTTTAAAAAATCTTCTCCTCTTTAACCCATTAAAGGACTGCTTTGAAACATTGCACACATCATCTTTAGGACGTCCTCTACCAAAATTGTGCAAATCATGACACCTGACTACCTATATAGCTACGTTAGCTTAAAATAGAATAGAAAATGGGTGGGAGGGGGGGGGGAGTCAAGAGAGTTTTCGACTGATAGTTAAAAAAGTATAACAGGTACAGCAAATTTGAAGTGAACCTCCCTTCTCCCTCTAAGCATCAAAAGCTCCTCCTTATAGGAATTATTTCCCTTAAAAGGTCAACATTAATGACTTTTGCAGAAGTGTTGGGCAATTCCTATAGCAAAGAAAAGCTGGATAGAAAAGGGTTGTTTGGTTTCAGGTTCAGGTGAGCGATACAGGCTCCTGGGAGCCTCTAGTTATTTTTCTTCCGGTTTCCGCCAAAATTTTGTCCGACCATTTTCTTAGAGACGTAAATTGGATCACTTTGAAACTTCACCCAAAAATAGGTCATGACTTCGAGTGGTGCCTTCAAGTTTTAAAATTTTGAAATTGGCGGCGAACTTCAAATGGCGGCCATTTTGAAAATTAGAAAAATCCAAAAATTACCCGTTTTTGATGAAAATTGGAATATAGCTAGGTTATGTTATACTGCACCATATGACGCACATGTCGACCTTTTTGGCTTCCATTTTGAATCCAAGATGGCCGCCAAAAATTCAAAATGATAGGAATCCCATGAAACTTGGTTTTTAGGTAGATTACCATGTTGCGATCAGATGTTAGTCTTGAAAATTTGAATTTGAACATGGCGGCCATCTTAAAAATTGCGTCCATTTTGAAAATGAAAATAAATCCTTAAAAATCCAAAACTTAACGGATTTTAATGAAAACTGGAATATAAGTCACTGGTGTTAAACTGATGATAGTAACGTACGTTACTACCATCCCAAGATAGCAGATGAAAAAACTGCTAAGATCGTTTTTTGTTATTATTTTCATTTCTTTCGCATTTGAACCATCATTTTATTGGTAAGATTAAACATACACTTCTGAAGAATATGAGTATTTAGTATTTTTTGTTTTACAATACTCGTATAGACAGATATTCGACCATGAAAATTTGGCAATGATGATAGTAACGACATTATTAAAATTACCATGGACGGTAGTAACGGGAGAGAGAGATGGTAGTGACGACAATTTTTTTCCTAATTCAAAGATGTTTTGTCTTTTTGTTTTGTTTTGTTTGTTTTTTTGCGGGGTTAGCAATTGAACATTCAGCAGGCCCAGGATAAGATGAAAGCTATGTTGTTGTCAGTATAGGTCTATAGAATAAATATTCTTTAAATTGACTGTGAAAGTTTATAAAGTGTAATATGTAACTAAACTAGAGGCTCTTAAGAGCCTGTATCGCTCACCTGACTTACCAAAAAAAATTTGAAGACAAGACCTTGCAAATTTTGATGTTAAATGCTAAAGAGTTTATGTGAATATGCTGTTTCTATGAATGTTGCCATGTTGAATTTACAATCAGCAGTAGGAGTGTTTTTATGTTTTTTTTCATAGGTTAGTATGTTAAGTGATGTTCCATAGTGGCAGCAATCTTGTATTTTTGATCGAAAAAAAAAAACTCAAAATTGGTAGAGGACCATACAATATCACATATCCTAAAATCTGCCAAGCTGTTTGTGAGAAAACGAATTTTAAAATCTCAGCCAGTCAGAACGCATTTGCAGCTCTGGCAGCCATGTTGAATTTCCAATCGGCTCGAAACATTCTTAAAATATAATAAGATTACTATCTAAGATTCACTTCTGCATTATTTGGTTAAATTGTGTGAAACTGAGTTTCAGAGAAGCCGTTTGTATGGTTTTCCCATAGGGTCCTATGTTAAACTATGTCCTGCCATGGCGGCCATCTTGGATTTTGGATCGGCACAAAAAACTTAAACTTGTAGAGGATTATCTAAGGTACATTTCTGCATTATTTCAAATCAATCTGCCAAGCAGTTTATGAGAAGAAGATTTTTGAATTTCAGGCAATCATAACGCATTAATAGCCCTGGCAGCCATGTTTCATATTTGATCAGCACCAAAAACTCAAACTTTGTAAAGAACCACCCAATAAACATTCCTGCCAAGTTTGGTTCCAATTGGCCAAGTGGTTGTGGAGAAGAAGATTAAAATGTAAAAAGTTTACGGCCGACGACGACGACGAAGACGACAACGATGATGACGACGGACGCAAAGTGATGAGAATAGCTCCCATTGACCCTTTGGGTCAGGTGAGCTAAAATGACATTTAGACTAAAAATCTTATTCACGAAGCCTCCGTAAATTCCGCATGTGTGGAAGTCTTTACGGACCTTTTTCTACATCTTTTACGGAACGCTTACAGAAACTACGTCGTATTCACAAAACTTCCGAAAAGTTTAATATGGTTTCAGACTTAAAAATTTAATTACGAATGTCAATAAACAACCCCTTTTATATCTAATTAATAAATAATTGTATATATGTATAACTGTTACAGATCTCGTTGAATGACAACATGCTCTAATTTAGTTAAAATTGTGTTGTTGTTCACTGAATGAACACATTATTTTAGTTAATAAAACAAAAAGAAAGCAAAACAACAAGGAATGTACTGCTTTAACTTATCTATTGCTGAACAATGCAGAATTGAATCGATAGATTTACACAATGTTTCAGTGTTTTTGCTGATTTCAAGAAGCTTGCTTTTGTGCAGCAATGACGTCATTTTCTGACGTTATTTATTCTATTAACGTAAGATGGACGAAAAAAAAGTACCGCAAAATAAATTGAAATAAACATATAAGACGCTAATGAGACAAAAGCAATACCGAATACATAACGGTCAGGTTCTATTCCGTTCTATTAGTCTTGTTTGTCTGCACTAGGAAAAAGGATAATAAAGTCTTTATATTGTATGTTCTCTGTGTTCTCAGTGTTTTCCTTTGTTTCTTAAATGTCATTTGTTTTTCTTGATTATAAAAAGGTATACAATGTAAATGGTTTAAACGAGCTCCAACTCAAAAACAGAATGTCCAAATGAAAGTTGTAGTATTGTAGAAATAAATCTGTTAAAAGTTTCTCCCATGATAGTTTATAATCCTGCCTTATTGAGTACACTATTTTGACCTCGTATAAATGGTGTGAAATTTATTACAATGAAAAATAATTAAGACTTTTATCAATTGTTCAGCTTCATTCAGCAAATCGATTTTGTTTGTTTGTTTGAATGGTGTTTTAACGCCACTTTCAGCAATTTTTCAGCTAAATGATGGCATCCAGTTTTTATTGGGGGAGGAAGCCGGAGTACCCGGAGAGAACCCCCGATCTTCCGTAGGAAAACTGGCAAACTTTGTCAATTAAGATTGGAGTCGAGTACATCCTGCCCGCAGTGAGACTCGAACCCGCAACCTCAGTGTTGACAGACACATGATCAATAGTAGACCAAATACCCTAACCACTCCGCCACCGAGGCCCTTGACTGCATGTAGGCATTTACATGGATACTAGTTTTCTGCAACGGATTCAAGAAACAGTTGATTATTGTTTCAGAATTAGCGAATCAGATACATAAGACGATGGCTTAAGGACTTTTAAAGGAAAGAAAACAAAATCGTAAGGATACCACTCGAATTTCGGCGATTTTTACTTTATTTAGTTATGTAAACGGAGTGAACTTGTTAATATATACACCCCGCCATAATTTAAGCAACAACTACAATTTTTTTAAATAATTTCAAAAATCGGAATGAATATTAACTTTGAGTTATTTATGTATACTAAAGCCATCATACGAGCACAGGAAAGTTACTTTAATTAACTCTTCAGGTAAATCTTTAAATAGCAAAACCAGTTTGTCATACAGTAGTCGAGCACGCCTAAAGCCTTGTTTTCCTTAAAGATTTAGTGATCATCACCTGGTCTTTTTCGACTTCATCTTTACATTTTTACAATTCCTGAGCGGAAATTTAGTGAAGCTGAGAAGTGGCAGATTGTCGGAATGCGTAATAGTGGACAGAGCATGCCTCAGATAGCACAAAACTTTGGCATTCACTTTAGTATTGTATCCCGGCTACTGAAACGTCATCGAGATAATGGAACTATCCAGGAACGTCCTAGGTCAGGTCGACTACTAAAAACATCTGAAAGGGAGGATAGAGCACTCGTTCCTGTAGCCAAACGCCAACCGTTTGCCACTGCAAGATATTTTCGTGACGATTGGAATATTGCAACCAGAGTCGCCGTTTGAACAGTTAAAAGGCTCCTAAACAATGCAAGGTTGAGAGCTCGTCGTCCCTTGAAACGTCCACTGTTGACACAGAGACATCGCCAAGCACGTTTAGAGTGGGCATGATATCTCCGCCATTGGAATGTTCGAAGCTGGCGACGAGTACACTGGACGGACGAAAGCAGATTCCTTCTTCGTCATATTGATGGGCGTATGTGCGTTTGGAGACAACGAGGCACTGCTTACAACCAGAACAACATCCTAGGCACTACAGTGTTTGGCGGTGATGGTGTTACAGTGTGGGGATCGGGCTTTTCGTACGACTGTAAACTGAATCTGTATGTGGTTGATGGGACAATGACAGGGCAGAAATATCGAAATGACGTCATTAAAGCTATTATTGTGCCACATTTTGAGAATCTTGCACTTGGTAACAGACCCACCTTTATGGATGACAACGCAAGACCTCACCGAGCTGCAATTGTACGTGATGTTATCGAAAGGGAAGCTATTGTGCATCTTCCATGGCCATCCATGTCACCTGATATGAATCCAATTGAACATTTGTGGGATATCATTGGCCTTAAAATCAATAACAGAGCACCTGCTTGTCAAAATGTCCAAGAAATACGTGTTGCCATTCAAAATGAATGGCACAATTTACTAAATGCTACACCGTTGTTAAGTCAACAGCATGAGGAGGAGAGTTAATGAACTGTACCGGAAGCGTGGTGGTTACACGACTTACTGAGTATTTTTTGCATTTAACATATTCTTTCACTGAAAGTTGACCTGGGATGATGTGTTTACTTTAAGTTCATGGAATTGAAGTATGCAATCAAACTTATTTTTTGACTAATGAAAGTTATATTTGCCTTGTTTTTTATATCTTTGCCGAAATTCGTGGTCATACGTTATCGCAATGTTTTACGATTTTGTGACATTTTGTAATTTACCATTTTGCTACCTTTGAATGATACTAGTCCTTAAGCCGTCACATTGTGTGTCTGCAACAATAATCAAAGGTTTCTTAAACATGTTGAATCCGTTGCAGAAATCTATCTCTTTCACCATGAAAATGCCTACTTTGAAGATTTCATGGTTTGTAACAGCCTGTTTCTTTGGCCCATAAAATTACGCGTAATACATTAAAAAAATGAAATAAAAATTACGCATATATTACTGTATTAACGCGTAAGTATTATTCACGCGTTAATTTTGAAAACTCACACGTTATTATCGGAGATTTACGTGTAAGTTTATACAAATAACGCGTTAATTGATAACAATGCCTCGTGACTTTTTAGTTTTTACGTGTAAATTGATTTTACGCGTAATTATATCGCGCCAATGACACGAACGACCATTGATAGTAAAACGTTAACCTGTTATTGTGTGAGAAAATGTTAAGAAATACTGACATTATATGATGATTATATATAAGAACATCTCGTTACTATCATCACATACGGTGCAAAGTCGGACGTTACTATCATTAATCACTGACGTTACTATCATCATTGACAATTTTTTCTAGTCGAATATCTGGCAAAAGGAGCATTGTACAACACAAAATACTTAAAACTAATATTCTTCAGAAGTGTAGGCTCAATCTTACAAATAAAATGGTGGTTAAAACGCGAAAGAATCGAACATAAAGACAAAAAACGATCTTAGCAGTTTGTTTCATCTGCCATCTTGGGATGGTAGTAACGTACGTTACTATCATCAGTTTAACACCAGTGGTAAGTAGAGTATGTTATATCAAACCATATGACGCACATGTGGACTTTCTATGGTGGCCATTTTGAATTCAAGATGGCCGACTTGGTTTCCTGGTAGATAAAGTTGCCTTGAATGGATCTCTGAACTCCAGTGTCCACGGGAGTCGTTTGGGAGCCAGTTATGATCCATAACATCATAATCATGTTTAATTATTAAGTCGCCCCAAACGAAGTTTTGGCGACTTATTGTTTTTGCACAGTTTCTTATTATTATGTCTCCCAAACGAAGTTTTGGGAGACATATTGTTTTTGTCCGGTTTCTTATTATTATTCTTCTTCTTTCTTTTTTCTTTCCGTTCAATCTTGTCCGCACATTTTCTCAGAGATGCAATGTCCAATCAAGATGAAACTTAGGGAACATGTTAAGGGTGACCTGAAGTTGTGCAATCCACTTTTCAAATTTTAAAAATGGCCGCCGTTAAAAAAAATTAACGGTCGTTGTAAGATCTCAGTAATTGCCAGAGCAATTTCAATGAAAATTGGTATACTGATACAACTAACTATCCTGAGCATTTTTGCCGAAAAAAATTTGACGCGGTCGACATTTCAAAATGGCCGCCATCGGAACACCACCCCCTAAAAATTTAAACGTCATCCGATTTACATGAAATTTAGTATACATGTAGCTTATGATACCCTGAGTGTGCCACTATTTTCAAAATTTTTGTCCGACTTCCGGTTTCAAAATGGCGGCCGTTTTAAAGTTTAAAAAAATGGCGGCCGTTGTCAGATCTCAGTAATGGCCAGAGCAATTTCAATGAAAATTGGTATACTAATACAGCTGACTATCCTGAGCATTTTTGCCAAAAAAATTTTTTGTCCGACTTCCGGTTTCAAAATGGCGGTTGTTTTAAAGTTTTAAAAAATGGCGGCCTTTGTCAGATCTCAGTAATGGCCAGAGCAATTTCAATGAAAATTGGTATACTGATACAGCTAACTATCCTGAGCATTTTTGCCAACAAAATTGGATGCAAATGACACCATTTTGTGATGGCAGCCGTTTCACCACACTCAACCTAAACGTCAACTTAGTCCGATTGCAACGAAATTTGATATGTAGGTAGATTTTAATCCACAAACTAAGAATATCATGTCTATTTGGTGGTTTTCAACATGCACAAGAATATAGTGGAAATGGAGGTTCGTTTGGGAGACATTCTGTGTTGGCATCCCAACACAATCAGCACTAGTTATTATTATTATTATTAAGTCGCCCAAAACGAAGTTTTGGCGACTTATTGTTTTTGCACCGTTTCTTATTATTATTATTATTATTATTATTCCGGTTTCTCCTTTTGCGTCCGTCGGCGTCGTCGTCGTCGTCGTCGTCGGCGTCTGTAAACTTTTTACATTTTAATCTTCTTCTCTGAAACCACTTGGCCAATTGAAACCAAACTTGGCCATATTGTTCATTGGATGGACCTTTACAAAGTTTGTGTTTTTTATTTTGATTGGTAAACCAATATGGCCGCCACCTCAAGACTTAGTTTAACATAGGACCCTATGGGAAAAAAGTTTAAAAGGGCTTCTTCTCTGAAACCGTTTAACCAATCAAAACAAAACTTACTAGCAATATTGTTTGGATGGTCCTCTATAAAGTTTGTGTTTTTTATGGCAATTGGAAATTCAAAATGGCTTCCACCGCAGGACTTAATTTAACATAGGACCCTATGGGAAAAAAGTTTGAAAGGCTTCTTTTCTGAAACTGGTCAACCAATGGAAACAAAACTTACTAGCAATATTGTTTGGATGGTCCTCTATAAAGTTAATGTTTTTTTATCCCAATCGGAAATTCAAAATGGCCGCCACCGCAGGACTTGGTTTAACATTCAACCCTATGAGAAAAAAGTTTAAAAGGGCTTCTTCTCTGAAACCGTTTAACCAATCAAAACAAAACTTACTAGCAATATTGTTTGGATGGTCCTCTATAAAGTTTATGTTTTTTATGGCAATTGGAAATTCAAAATGGCCGCTACCGCAGGACAGTTTAACATAGGACCCTATGGGAAAAAGTTTTTAAAGGCTTCTTCTCTGAAACCGGTTAATCAATGGAAACAAAAACTTACTAGCAATATTGTTTGGATAGTCCTCTATAAAGTTTATGTTTTTTATGGCAATTGGAAATTCAAAATGGCCGCTACCCCAGGACTTAGTTTAACATAGGACCCTATGGGAAAAAGTTTTTAAAGGCTTCTTCTCTGAAACCGGTTAATCAATTGAAACAAAAACTTACTAGCAACATTGTTTGGATGGTCCTTTATAAAGTTTATGTTTTTTATGGCAATTGGAAATTCAAAATGGCCACCACCGACGCAGGACTTTCCACAATGACTTGCGACATAGCTGAATTACAGTTTAACATTGGACCCTATGGGCAAATAAAAAAAATCTTCTCTATACAACCGGTTAACCAATGAAACAAAGCTTTCTAGTAATATTGTTTGGATGGTCCTAATTAAAGTTTATTGAAAATTACAGGACTAACTTTAACATCAGGGAAATGCCATCTTCATTTCCTATAAAATCAGGTGAGCGATACAGGCTCTTAAGAGCCTCTGGTCTAGATCGTGAACTTGTCCGACACGTTTCTCAGAGACGCTTTAATAGAATCTAGTTAAACTTAGCACAGTTGTAGATTGACATATGGAGGGGTGCAGTCAATAGTCAGATTTTTTATAATGGCCGCCATTTTAAAATGGCCGCACTTGACGACACCCACCCAAAAATGGCAAAAATTTTCCCGTGGTCCGATTTCAACGAAATTTGGTATGGAGGTAGATGTTAGTATTTGGAGTGAAACGCTACCTTTAAATTTTTTCTCCGACGTCGGGTTTCAAAATGGCCGCCAAAAACGTGTATAATTTTCAACGTTATGCGATCTCGATGACATTTAACGTGCTCCGATTGCAATGAAATTTGGTGTGGAGGTAGATTTAAGTGTCCCGAGTGGAAATCCACATTCGAAATTTTTTCTCGACCGTGGTTTCCAAAATGGCGGCCAAAAACGGGTGAAATTTTAAACATGGTCTGATTTTAATGAAATTTGATATGTAGGTTCATTTCAATGTCCTGAGTGGAACGCAATACTATCCATGGGGATTTTGGGCGACTTCTGTGTTGGCATCCCAACACATTATTTTTAATTATTATTATTATTATTCCGGTTTCTCCTTTTTCTAGATCGTGAACTTGTCCGACATGTTTCTCAGAGACGCCTTAATAGAATCAAATGAATCTTTGCACAGTTGTAGATCGACATATGGAGGGGTGCAGTCAATAGTCAGAATTTTGATTATGGCCGCCACTTGACGACACCCACCCTAAAATGGTAAAAATTTTCCTGTGGTCCGATTTCAACGAAATTTGGTATGGAGGTAGATGTTAGTATTTCGAGAGAAACGCTACCTTTAAATTTTTTCTCCGACGTCGGGTTTCAAGTGGCCGCCAAAACGTGTATAATTTTCAACGTTATGCGATCTCGATGACATTTATCGTGCTCCGATTGCAACAAAATTTGGTGTGGAGGTGGATTTAAGTGTGTCAAAATGGCTGCCAAAAACGCGTCAAATTTTTTACGTTGTCCGATTTGAATGAAATTTGATATGTAGGTACATCTTTATATCCTGAGTGGAACGCAATACTATCCATGGGGATTTTGGGCGACCCCGTGGGATTTAGTTTAATATAGTACCCTATGTGAAAAAAGTTATCGAATACCTCTTCGCTGAAACTTTAACCAATCGAAACTAAACGTACTATTAATATTGTTCTGATGGTCCTTAAAATTTTTTTAATGCCAGTCGGACCATTAGGGAACATTTTTTAAAGGCTTCTCGGAAACCGGTGGAAATGAAACTTACTATCAATATGATTTGGTTGGTCCTCTTTAAAGATTATGTTTCTATGCCAATTGGAAATTCAAAATGGCCACCATCACAGGACTGAGTTTGACATAGGACCCTATAGGCAAAAATTTTCAAAGGATTCTTCTCTAAAACCGTTTAAACAATAGAAACAAAGCGTGGTTCCAATATTCCTTATATGGTCCTTTAACATGTTTATTTTTTATGCATATCGATAATTTAAAATGGCCACCACCGCATGCTTTAATTTAACGTAGGAGCATAGGGGAAAGAGTTTTAAAAGGCTGCTTCTCTGAAACTGGTTGTCCATTGCACTCGAAACTTACTATCAATATCATTTGGATGGTCCTCTTTAAAGTAGATGTTTTGATTTAATGTTTATGCAAATCGAAAATTAAAAATAGCCGCGACCGCAGGGCTTTGGTTAACATATAACTCAAAGGGAAAAAAGTTTTAAAAGTTCTTTGAAACCGCTTAACCAATTGAAACAAAACATTTCACCAGTATTCATCGGACGGTCTACTATAAGGCTTATATATTTATGCCTGAAATTTCAACTGTCCGCCACCACAATACTTAGTTTAATGCAGGATCCCATGGCAAAAAGTTTTAAAAAGGCTGCCCCTGCTAAACAAGTAAACGAATAAACCAGTTATTAGGCATTTTTGTGAAGTTTGTTTGCTAGTAAGACAGTAAAATGCTACCATTACTATTTTGGACTAAGTTAAACAGAGGACTCTATATATATTCCTGAAACTGCAAGCTGATTAAAGCCAAATTTTATGTGAATATTTATCGGATGGTTCTATTAAAAAAGTTTGTTTGCTTATTTCATCAAATATCCATGATGGCAGGAAATAGAGGTATTAATTTAACATAGAAATCTACAGTATACCGTTTCAATAGCATCCTATCTGAAACTAATGGATCAGCTGAAACAAAACAGTATGATTCATTGCTTCGGCTCAAGAAAGATAATGCATCTTATGCCAGTAGAAAAAAAAAACAGGATTTAAATTAGCATCTGAGATATGTCATCTTTATTTTTTTATAAAATCAGGTGGGCGATACGGACTCTTAAGTGCCTTTGGTTTTATAAAACGTGTATATTTTGTGAACGCAATACACTTGCTTATATTGTTTAATTTGTTCACAAATTATAACCCAAAACTTCTTACATGCTTCTAATCTTTCATCACAGAGGAAAAAACTGTCCTTGGGTAAATGCACATTGTAATAACTAAATGTGGCTTTCGACTGTCCGATTACTGTGTCGATCATATACACAACTCCTGTTACAATGTAATAACAAATGACTCACACCAAGCCATTTATGAACTTATTGAACATTTACATTTGTTGCTGTTCCAGGATTTTTAATTAACTATTGCTAGTTTGTGCTGCACTATACTGTGAATAACTGTGTGAACTGTTTTTATATTGTATAAAATCTTGTTAGAACTTTTCAAAAAACGTTAAATACTTTGACAAAGATGGCAGTATACATACATTACGATAATGTTTACTTCTAAAGGGTCCGGCTTTTTGCATGCTAAAATAGCTGTAGTTTGTCCGGCAACACACCGCTTACAGTAACACAGTTGAGAAGATTCGTGAAGCAGGAGTACTAGCTTTTATTTTAGCTGTTAAAACTGTCAACGCATTTATTTTAGAAATAACTTTAGAGATAACAGTATCTTCTGTTATCTGAAAATTAAGTGAGCGTGAATGTGTTGCCGACGGAAATGAAACTCCCACTGTCCTGAGCAACACTCACAAAAGAGCTAAAAAGAGGATCTTTGGTTAATCTGTGTTACATTTGTTTACTTGTAGCAGAAAATTGTTGCACACTGACTTGAAATAGAGCAATGGGAAAATTGCACACAATAAATACAAATAGGCTTATTCTGAGCATGCACACACTCGAACTCGTATGCAATCTTATAAAAATAAAATCATCCACTCGCTCACGCTTGTTGTGTTTTCTGTTTTTGGAAGCGACAATAGAAACAGGGGGAGACACTGAAAGATTTGGTTTAAAAAGATTCAATGAAGTTTTTTTTATTCCTAGTGCTTCATTTTTTATAACTCGGAAATTAAAAAAAAATTATTTATAAATATTAAACAACGAATTACAAATAATAAATGAACATTAATTCAACGAACAGAAATTTTTATTTGACTAGTTAATTAATAATATTAGTACTTTCTGTTTAAGAATAGGAAGAGGCTATTCAAATTAATATTTATGTTCATTTATTTATACTAAGGAATAATATATTTAGATATATTATTAAACATGACTTTAAATGTAGTTGTGTTCGTTTTAGTCCTGTTTATTATACATAAAATTTCTTTTTTTTAATGATATTGTTTTATATTATACAAGAATTAATAAATAATTTTAAAGATTCAAGATAAAGTAAATTCCACAATGACTTGCGACATACGCTGAATTACAGTTAAACTATATTGAAATTTGAAATTGATTTACTTATGCCAACAGCAGCGTCAATCTATTGTGCTCACTTTTGATTCACAATTTTTGAGTGTATTCCTTAAGAAATATTTTAAAATTACTAAACAGGTTAAGCGATATAACATGGCTTGTTTAGTCTAATAAACCACGAAGCTCTTTATGAATAGAGTAAACAGACCCAAACAAGGTTATATTGTATAACCTGTTTAGAAATCCGAAATATTCCTTATAGTTTAATTCAGACTATAAATATTAACAGTTTTGTTAATGGTAAAAACGTCAATGACGTCTTGGGGATTTTTGAATTTTAACGACGGAAGAATAGGTCATGTGACAAACGCACGTTATATGTATAACGTAGGTTTACGAATTTTGAATTAGCCAATCTGATTCCAGCTTACAAAGAAAATATCATTATTATCAAGTAATACCACATACTAGCAGACATTATTATTTTATAATTTGTAGATAGTTAAAATGACTGTACGAATTCCAGCTCGTGGTTCAAAACACATTTTCCTGTTAGGCAAGTCTACAGATGGGAAAGTCAAAGCAATAAACGCAGTAACTGGAAAGACTTTGCTGGCAGCAGAAGTGATTATACAAGAAAATCGTACCATTAACCTTGAACTAATGAATAATTTTGTACGCATCACAACAATAAGAGGTTCAACGGATTGCGAGCAACTGAGAAAAGATCTACAAAGCTACAAGTTCGATAATAGAGCGAAACTATTGTATTGTGTGTCCAATTTGTACAGCACAAGTGAATTTACTATGCTAGAGTATTTGGTAGACGCCTTTGGCAATAAAATTTGCCAAAATCTGATCATAGCTTTTATAGATTGTTGTCAACTTCGAAATGATAAACAGTATAATGAACAGATTAAATTGCTAAAAGGTTCAAATCCGAGACTTAAAGAATGTTTTGAAAGATATATTGTGATCAATAGCTGTTTGTCCGAAGCAGAATACAGAGTGCAGTCCAAAGAAATACTGAACAAGATTCTTTACAAAATACAACCAGACCTAACAGAAAAAGTCGAAAAAAGACAATTTATCCACACACACATTGAAAGAGAGTTCTTCAGATACATACCAAGGTATTGTATTCCATGTGGAGAGTAATTAATGTAATAACAAATTCCTTTCGGGTGAAGTTAACTGCTGAACTACATTTACATAATGCTTTGAATGGTCACTTGGTTTAATCAAATCAAATGTTCCAATTCGGACATTTTAGCCTCTTTCACACCAGTTCTTCCTTCCATGTTGGTTTATTTCCAACTCGATTATTGTTTGTTAAAGCCCACGGATCCCTTTTGAATGCTACGTTCCCGCATTCATGCATACTATGTTATTTCTTCCAGCTCTGTATAGCAAAGCCTATCTGTGTTACTTCCACCTTCTTATCTTATATTCGTGACATATTTTGTACTGCTTTTCCATGAAATTACCCAATGAAAATAGCGTTAGGCAAAGACAGCCGTTTATTTGGAAAAAAGTCAATTTCAGTATTCGTGCAATATGATTCTGCCGACTTAGTCTCACTGTAATTAAAAGTTTGTTGACCGATTTTTTTCACATTTAATAACATTCGTAGGACAGAAAGTTTTGGGTTGATAAAGAGTATCTTGTCCTCTACTAACGGGAGCAAACTATGTTTTAATTATAGTAGTAAATTCTTCTTTTTCGATTCTGTTTGCAATTTTTATTTAGCGCATAAGGTTCGGCCGTAAGCAATCTTGAGCCCTATATCGTTCGACTTTTCATATTAAAATTTGCTGAACTTCGAAATCTTGCATCTTTTGAACTTATCTCTAATTTTGGTAGAAATTATTTACAGTTGATTCATATTTGCAACAAAACAACAAAAAAAGATATACAAACATTAAAACCGAGCGTACTAATATGTTTAGTGTTTTGGAGTAGACTTATTCGGTGTGATATCAAATTATCCAATACGCTTTTTAGATTAATGCTAAGATTGTCCGAGTTTATAAAAATGGCTCAATTTTTATACCCCCGCTCGACAGAGTCGGGGGTATATAGTGGTCCTCATGTCCGTCCGTCTGTCCGTCCGTCCGTCCGTCCGTTCGTCCGTCCACATTTGGTTTCCGGATGATTATTCAAAAAGTTTACATCCGATTTGAATGAAACTTTGGGATATTGTTATATATCAGGTTGGTAAGAAGCCTATCGATTTTGGGGGAAATCCGTCAAATTTCAAGGTCACAGTCCACGAAAAACTTTAGAAATTTTAACAAAAAAGTTGTTTCCGGACAATAACTCAAAAAGTTTACATCCGATTTGAATGAAACTTTGGGATATTGTCATATATCAGGTTGGTAAGAAGCCTATCGATTTTGGGGGAAATCCGTCAAATTTCAAGGTCACAGTCCACGAAAAACGTTAGAAATTTTAACATAAAAGTTGTTTCCAGACAATAACTCAAAAAGTTTGCATCCGATTTGAATGAAACTTTGGGATATTGTTATACATCAGGTTGGTAAAAAGCCTTTTGATTTTGGGGGAAATCCATCAAATTTCAAGGTCACAGTCCACGAAAAACGTTAGAAATTTTAACAAAAAAGTTGTTTCCGGACAATAACTCAAAAAGTTTACATCCGATTTGAATGAAACTTTGGGATATTGTCATATATCAGGTTGGTAAGAAGCCTATCGATTTTGGGGGAAATCCGTCAAATTTCAAGGTCACAGTCCACGAAAAACTTTAGAAATTTTAACATAAAAGTTGTTTCCAGACAATAACTCAAAAAGTTTGCATCCGATTTGAATGAAACTTTGGGATATTGTTATATATCAGGTTGGTAAAAAGCCTTTTGATTTTGGGGGAAATCCATCAAATTTCAAGATCGAAGTCCACGAAAAACTTTAGAAATTTTTACAAAAAAGTTGTTTCCGGATGATAACTCATAAAGTTTGCATGTGATTTGAATGAAACTTTGAGATATTGTTATATATCAGGTTGGTAAGAAGCCTATCGATTTTGGGGGAAATCTGTCAAATTTCAAGGTTACAGTCTACGAAAAATGTTAGAAATTTTTACAAAAAGTTGTTTCCGGAAAATGACTCAAAAAGTTTTCATCCGATTTTAATGAAACTGTAAAATATTCTTATATATCTTGTTGGTAAGAAGCCTATTGATTTTGGTGGAAATCCATCCAATTTCAAGGTCACAATCCACGAAAAACGTTAGAAATTTTCACAAAAGCGGGGGTATCAGCGATCGCTAGATCGACTTTATCTAGTATTAAATCTATTATAGATGAGATAGTTGGTATTGGACCGAATAACACTCATTAAATCCGACATCCGTGCAACTGATAGTACAGCAGAATACACGATTGTTTCTGCAGTGATTATTTTCAGACCAGGAAAACTCTCCATTTATATTCCTCTACACTAGTATCAAGCCAGAATTCCGTTTGAAGCCATATCTGTTGCAATTATCATCTAATCATATACAAAAATGAAAATAACTTAACGGAACGAATAAAAGTATCCACGCTTTTTTATTAATCCGACAAATCAGAAAACAAACATCGGATTCTACGGAAGTGAAATTCGTCCTAATTCCAAACCTGTAATTTAAAACAGCCGGTAGAAACTAGTAGATAGTATAATATATACCTCATGAAGAGAGATATGCTTGTCAACTGTGTGATGCCTTTGTAAACATCAGGCATGGATTTAAAATTGATACAAATGTGTACCATTTATTTCACTAATATATCTAATAGCTATAAATTATATGTTTGCTGGCGCATTGCAAACAACTTATCCATATATTTAAAAATCCCCTCGCTCAGATTTATTTTGTTTAAAAGTTATCTATTGATAGGTATTATTGTTAAGCAAAAGGAAGTTATAATTTAATTAGCTGTAAACAACTGCCTAGCCATATGTGTAAAATGCGTATTGTAATTCACAGTTATCTAAGACTGAGATAACCAAATAAAATAATGAAAGTTCTGGTACTGCTCTTTTTTTTCTTTAACGGCGTCTAGATATAAGATGCGGAAAAGCCCCTTTTTTGCCAACTAGGATTAATATTTATTTTTATCAGATTTTGATATTTTTAAATTATATTCTCATTTAATTTTTTGTCAGTAGTGCGTCAACACGATAGACTAAAATTATGTTTTGGCTAGTGTTGTGACAAATTAATAGAAATTTATCCGATAATTGTTCTTAAGTAAGCTATTGGTACAGTGTCAGTGCATATCTCCATTTTTCAATTGTTTAAAAAGACCACTTTTCCTTTTCCTGTTTGTATTAAAATGTTACTTTTTATAAGATTTTGGTGGATTATGCCATTTAGTTTGTAAGTAAAAAGAAAGTTGATAGTGTTGTAAATATAGGATCTTACATTGGTACGAGTGGATTATCGGATTTCTCCAATCGAGATAGTTAAATTATCGAATTTTAATTTCCATAATTTAACTATCGAGATGGAGAAATCGGATAATCCAAGAGTACTAATGTAAGATTCTGTTTCTCTAATTTTAAAAAGTAGTAAATGCGAAACGAAGTACAAATTCTCCCAACCCCAATTTTACGTTCATGACGTGAATACGCGGTAAATTGAAGGTGTTTTGTTTATGACGTCATGAGTTCTTATTGTGACGTTATTATTTTTAACCAATCAAATGCTGAGAACAACAAATTCACTAGTGACGAGAAATATTTTTTCCACGTCGGTCAAGCGGTTGAGATATTACATCAAAATTAGAGAATATCATTTCATATGTTACAGGTTTCAACGTATAAATGGTAATAAGGACTAGTTATTTATAAGTTTTAATAATTAGATTTTTATTAAACTTGTTTAGTAATCTATTTTAATAGTGTTATTTGTTTGATTCTTCACCAAGAAAGTTATTCTGGTAGTATTTCAACATTTTTAGCTCACCTGGACCGAAGGTCCATGTGAGCTTTTGCTGTCGCTTGGCGTCCGTCGTCCGTCGTCTGTCGTCCTTCGTAAACTTTTTCAAAAATCTTCTCCTCTGAAACCACTGGGCCAACTTTTTTCAAACTTGGCCACAATCATCCTTAGGGTTCCTAGTTTCAAGTTTGCACCCAGGGTGTTGATCAACAGACAAATATGACCGCTGTTACTAAAAATAGAACAGGGGGTTAACACAAGTTTTTGATCATTATCTAAAAAATTATAATAGCTATAGAGAAAACCGTTACTTCAAATTGATCAGTACATTAAGGTCTACAATAGTTGCTATTAGTGTGAAGTTGTGTATTGGGTTCTTGTAGGAGTTATTGCCCTTTATTGACGATTTTTGACAAAAGTTTTGGTAACCTGTACGAGGTAGAGTGAAACTGTAAATTGCACAAATGATCAGCAATAAAGGCCCTACAATTCACTTGATTGGCCTGAAATTGTCAGACAACTCCTTAAATAAGTTATTGCCCATAAATGACAATTTTTTATGAAATTTTCCGTTTTTTGTCCTGTAACTTAAAAAATGTAACAGCTAGAGTAAAACTGTTAATAGCAAAAATGATCAGCAATACAAGCCCTACAAATTACTAGAAAGTCTGAAATTCTCAGATTTGCCCTGAAATTACAATTTTTTATGAATTTTTCTGTTTTTGTCCTGTAACTTAAAAACCATAACAGCTAGAGTGAAATAATAAATTGCAAAACTGATCAGCAATAAAAGCCCTACAATTCACTTATTTGGTCTGAAAGTGTCAGATGACTCCTTATAGGGGTTATTGCTCTTAAATGACAATTTTGTTATGAAATTTTCCATTTTTGTCCTGTAACTTGAAAACTATGGCAGCTAGATTAAAACTGTAAATTGCACAAATGATCAGCAATAGAAGCCCTACAAATAATTGCTTAGTCCAAAATTGCAAGATGACTCTTTATAGGAGTTATTACCCTTTCATTATGAATTTGGACAAATGAAGTTTTTGAATTATAAATTAGTCTATAACACACCTATTAGTAGAGTAAAACTGTAAATTTTTAAAGTACCCTAAAGGACGATGCCTAAAAACCCTTTAATTTTCAGAAATTGTCTGATGACACCTTATAGGAGTTATTGTATTTAACAAAAATTTTTGAAGAAATGTTTAGTTTTTCCACATTAACTTAAAAGCTATAACAACTAGACTGAAACTGTTAATTTCAAAAATTTTAATATAAGTCATTTGGATTTCAGGTGAGCGTTTACAGGCTCCTGGGAGCCTCTAGTTGGCTTTTGGCAATTGCTGTAATTGGATTGAAATGAAAGCACTTTAGTTGCGTCCTCATCACAATACAGCAACACATTATATAGAAATGTCTTACTTATTTTGACTTCTAGAGCTATAAGTTGTTTCCTACTCGTAAAAATTAATTTTCCCCACTACAAATACCTTTTAAATCTTGACATTCGAATATATTTAACAATTCTATTCTATATTTTATCGCCATCTAATTTTACAAGTGTGTTATAAATCTCAGAACAGGTGTTCTATGGTATTTTTAAACCTTCTTGTTGTATTGAGACTGTTCGAATTCCATGCATTTAAGTGATAAAACTTGTGTTCAGTTTCATAGTACCGTAGTACGGAGGGATGGGGATTCAACATTTAATGAACGTGGCTGATTGGTTGGCGGGAAAGGTAAGGGATATAAATTTGTTATAGAGTTCAACATGTCATGGATTATTTTTGGTCCATAATATGTTAAGGCATCTGTTTAAAAAAGTGACTAAGTGTGCGGCATTAAAAGAAAGGGACCTTTATGATGGTTTCACCAATTAATAAGTTTCATAATTAGGTCATTTATGAACTCTTATGATAGGTCAGTGAAATTTCCCAAAAAACCATCGAATTTGAAAATAATCCCTATTTTCTTTGTAAAATATTGTTTTACTAAATGAGTTTTACTATTCATGGACAATATGGTTTTTTGTTTGAATGATTTTTAGTGACACTTTCAACAATTTTGCAACTGTATCACGACATTAAGTTTTTATTCGGGAGGAAGCCAGAGAAAACCCCCGACCTTCGGTAGGAAATCTGGCATTTTTAGCTCACCTGACCCAAAGGGTCATGTGAGCTATTGTTATCACTTTGCGTCCGTCGGCGTCGTCGTCGTCGTCGTTGTCGTCGGCGTCTGTAAACTTTTTACATTTTAATCTTCTTCTCTGAAACCACTTGGCCAATTGAAACCAAACTTGGCCATAATGTTCACTGGATGGACCTTTACAAAGTTTGTGTTTTTTATTTTGATTGGTAAACCAATATGGCCGCCACCTCAAGACTTAGTTTAACATAGGACCCTATGGGAAAAAAGTTTAAAAGGGCTTCTTCTCTGAAACCGTTTAACCCATCAAAACAAAACTTACTAGCAATATTGTTTGGATGGTCCTCTATAAAGTTTATGTTTTTGATGGGAATTGGAAATTCAAAATGGCCACCACCACAGGACTTAGTTTAACATAGAACCCTATGGGAAAAAGTTTTAAAAGGCTTCTTCTCTGAAACCGGTTAATCAATGGAAACAAAAACTTACTCGCAATATTGTTTGGATGGTCCTCTATAAAGTTTGTGTTTTTTTATGGCAATTGGAAATTCAAAGTGGCTGCCACCGCAGGACTTAATTTAACATAGGACCCTATGGGAAAATGTTTGAAAGGTTTCTTTTCTGAAACCGGTCAACCAATGGAAACAAAACTTACTAGCAATATTGTTTGGATGGTCCTCTATAAAGTTAATGTTTTTATCCCAATCGGAAATTCAAAATGGCCTCCACCGCAGGACTTGTTTTAACATTCAACCCTAAGAGAAAAGCGTTTAAAAGGGCTTCTTCCCTGAAACCGTTTAACCAATCAAAACAAAACTTACTAGCAATATTGTTTGGATGGTCCTCTATAAAGTTTATGTTTTTTATGGCGATTGGAAATTCAAAATGGCCGCTACCGCAGGACTTAGTTTAACATAGGACCCTATGGGAAAAAGTTTTTAAAGGCTTCTTCTCTGAAACCGGTTAATCAATGGAAACAAAAACTTACTAGCAATATTGTTTGGATGGTCCTCTATAAAGTTTATGTTTTTATGGCAATTGGAAATTCAAAATGGCCGCTACTGCAGGACTTAGTTTAACATAGGACCCTATGGGAAAAAGTTTTTAAAGGCTTCTTCTCTGAAACCGGTTAATCAATGGAAACAAAAACTTACTAGCAATATTGTTTGGATGGTCCTTTATAAAGTTTATGTTTTTTATGGCAATTGAAAATTCAAAATGGCCGCCACCGCCGCAGGACTTAGTTTAACATATATATAGGACCCTATGGGCAAATAAAAAAAATCTTCTCTATACAAACGGTTAACCAATTAAACAAAGCTTTCTAGTAATATTGTTTGGATGGTCCTATTTAACGTTTATTGAAAATTACACGACTTACTTTAACATCAGGAAAATGCCATCTTCATTGCCTATAAAATCAGATGACCGATACAGGCTCTTAAGAGCCTCTGGGTTGTCATTTAAGATTGGAGTCGAGCACTCCCTGCTCGAACGGAGACTCGAGCCATAGCATCAGTGTTTACAGACCACGTGATCAATAGTAGAAGAAATACGGTAACTTATCTGCCAGGGAGTCCTCAGGAAAATTGGATAAAACTATTTATTGCAAGAATATTAGCCTAATTATTTCACGTGGTAACACGAGAAATGAAATCTGCTCAGTTTATTCTGTCACAGATTTATACACATTTATACACATTATTATATTGACAATATCCACGACAACAGTTATAAAACTACTTTAAGTCATTTTTTTCAATGTTTCCTTTAAAACGATAAAACAAGCGGGGTAGTCATCTCTTAAGAACAGTATCGAATATATTCCTTCGTAGATTCAAACCAATTTTATACTCTATCAAACCACATTTTGTTCTTACAGAGTTTCAAGCGTTATGTCTCTCGAAGCCGATAAACTGTTCCGTCTTTAACAAAAGCCAAATAGTTTCTTCTCAGATGGGAATTTAATTGATACACAATCTTTTTGTCAATCAGACTTAAACTAAAATATACGTCATCCTACAACATAAAATCATCTAGTATGCAAGTAGAAACCTCATTAACTAAGCTATCCTTAAAACTATATTCTTCGACTTCATCTGCATTTGTTTCAGTGAAATCAAAAAATATTACTAATGGATTCATTCGAAACATTACAAGATTCTGTGTTTCTTTTTCCATCTTCGAGCAATCTTGAAGTTCTTGACTTCACTGCAGTTTTGAATTGAGCCTTGTTGAATACTGTGTGTCTCTGGCTTTAGGTAAATTCTGTTCGTTATATTAAAGATCACGCCTCACTTTCTAGCTCACCTGACCCGAAGGGTCATGTGAGCTATTGCCGTCACTTGGCGTCCGTCGTCCGTCCGTTCAACTTTTCAAAAATCTTCTTCTCTGAAACCACTTGTCAGAATGCAACCACACTTGGTATGGTTGTTGCTTAGCATGTCCTTTACCAAACTATCGTTTGGATTTTTGATTCGTAAAAAAACATGGTCGCCATGGCTAAAAATAGAACAAGGGGGTCAAAATACAGTTTTTGGCTTATAGTTCAAAAAGTATTACAGATACAGGAAAACCGAAGAGACCTTCCTTCTTCAGCATCAATTGCCCTTTAATTGTCGAAATTGATGATTTTGCCATTTTTGCCTCAAAATCTTGAAAATTATTAGAACTAGAGAAAAAGTTAGCATTGTTTTATTGTTCTGCTCTATGAGAGCTACAAAAATGGCTTTAGGGTCAAGATTGTCTGAAAAACCGCTTAAGAGTTATTCCCCTTGAACTTTAATCGGTTTTAATTGAGTTTTAAAAATCTTCTCCTCTAAAACCACTGAAAGTACTGCTTTGAAACTTTGTACACATTATCCGTCAAATGTCTTCAACCAAGTTTGCACAAACCATGGCCGCAGATTAACCAACATGACTGACATGGCTTAAAAATAGAACGGGGGAGGGGTCAAAATACATTTTTTGGCTTATAGTTCGAAAAGTATGACAGATACAGGAAAACTGAAGAGACCAGCCTTCGTCAGCATCGAAAGCTCTACAAAACACTCCATTGTGTCGAAGTTGTATGATGACTCCTTGTAGGAGTTATTGCCCTTTAATTGTCGAAATTGATTATTTTTGATATTTTTGCCACAAAATCTTTAGAACTGGAGAAAAAGTTAGCGTTGCATAATTGTTCTGCTCTATGGGGGCTACAAAAATGACTTCAGGGTCAAGATTGTCTGATTAACCGTTTAGGAATTATTCTCTTAGAACATTTTTGTCTCGCCAGCGACGAAAGTCGCTGGAGGCGAGACATATGTATGGGAATCCGGCGGCGGCGGCGGCGGCGTAAACACTTGACATCTTGCTTCATATCTTTGTAAGCCCAAGCCCTAGGTCCATCAAATTTGGTACAGAGGTAGCTTATGATGAGTACTTGCCAGTCAGTCACCTGTCACCTGACCTTGACCTCAATTTCACGGTCCAGCGACTACGTTAAAGTTTTTGGGTTACGACAGTTCCTCTGTAACTACGCATGGTAGGTTGACAATATTTGGTGTATAGGTTGCTGATGACTAGTACATGACTGTCTGGTAGGTGTCACCTGACCTTGACCTCAATTTCACGGTCCAGCGACTACGTTAAAGTTTTTGGGTTACGACAGTTCCTCTGTAACTACGCATGGTAGGATGACAATATTTGGTATATAGGTTGCTGATGACTAGTACATGACTGTCTGGTAGGTGTCACCTGACCTTGACCTCAATTTCACGGTCCAGCGACTACGTTAAAGTTTTTGGGTTACGACAGTTCCTCTGTAACTACGCATGGAAGGATGACAATATTTGGTGTATAGGTTGCTGATGACTAGTACATGACTTTCTGGTAGGTGTCACCTGACCTTGACCTCAATTTCACGGTCCAGCGACTACGTTAAAGTTTTTGGGTTACGACAGTTCCTCTGTAACTACACATGGTAGGATGACAATATTTGGTATATAGGTTGCTGATGACTAGTACATGACTGTCTGGTAGGTGTCACCTGACCTTGACCTCAATTTCACGGTCCAGCGACTACGTTAAAGTTTTTGGGTTACGACAGTTCCTCTGTAACTACGCATGGTAGGATGACAATATTTGGTATATAGGTTGCTGATGACTAGTACATGACTGTCTGGTAGGTGTCACCTGACCTTGACCTCAATTTCACGGTCCAGCGACTACGTTAAAGTTTTGGGGTTACGCCAGTTCCTCTGTAACTACGCATGGTAGGATGACAATATTTGGTATATAGGTGCTGATGACTAGTACATGACTGTCTGGTAGGTGTCACCTGACCTTGACCTCAATTTCACGGTCCAGCGACTACGTTAAAGTTTTTGGGTTACGGCTGTTCCCCTGTTACTATGCAGGGTATGGTGACAATATTTTGTATACAGGCCGCTGCTGATATTTAATGCTATTTACGTAATGCTTATGACGAAATTTGTTTTCGTTACTGATGCGGAATGCAGGCGAGACGTTTTTCTGTGTCCACACTTGTTTAAAGAATTTTAATTGATTTTAAAAAATCTTCTCCTCTGACCAATGAAAGGACTGCTTTAAAACATTGCACACATCATCTGTAGGATGTCCTCTTCCAGAATTGTGCAAATCATTACAGCTGACTACCTACATAGCTACGTTGGCTTAAAATATAAAGGGTGGGGAGTGGGGGGGGGGGGTCAAGGGAGTTTTTGGCTGATAGTTAAAAAGTATAACAGGTACTTTCAAGTGAACCTCCCTCCTAAGCATCAAAAGCTCCTCCTTATAGAAGTTATTTCCCTTAAAAGGTCAAAATTAATGACTTTTTCAGAAGTGTTGGTCAATTCCTTATAGGAACGAGATTCTATATTAAAAGGGTTGTTTGGTTTCAGGTTCAGGTGAGCGATACAGGCTCCTAGTTTCTTGGGGCCTCGGTGGCCGAGTGGTTAAGGAAGTTCGTCTAATATTGATCACGTGGTCCGTGAGATTGAGATTGCGGGTTCGATTCTCAATGCAAGCAGGGTGTACTCGACTCCAATCTTAATTGACAAGGATTGCCAGTTTCCCTACCGCAAGTCGGGGGTTTTCTACGGGTATTCCGGCTTCCTCCCCCAATAAAAAATGGACGCCATGAAATAGCTGAAAAATTTGCTGAAAGTGGCGCCAAACACTATCAAACAAACAAACCATTACTTTTTTAAAGGATACCAATGACATTTTAGTACTTCTAAATGGGAGTGAATTGACCTGCAGGTCCCATTTTCGTAAAACATTAAAAGTTTGATGATTTGTGATGAACTCTGAACTAATATGTTTAGATTGTGGAAAAACTACGGAATACATAGAAAATCGCAATATGTGAAATGTTATGAAACTGGGACCTGCTGAGATATTAATTACGTATAGTTTCTCTTCTTGTGTATATACATGAACACGATGTATAATTTATTTGTATTACGTACTCCAGCTGATTTTTTGTTGTTATTGACAGAAGAGGGTTTTATTCAAGAGAACTGTTGCTGACATTCATCATTTGCATTGTAACACCATTTCTTGCTGCAGGAAATACAGGTATGTAAAGTCAAGCTTAAGAAAAAATAAAGAAATTGATTCAACATTGCTTCACTGAACAGAATGACGAACCTAGCTGTAAATATCTGGTTTTAGGCGTAAAAGATCACGCTGGATATTACCTATTACCCGATTTTAACCTGACTGATACGACTTGTGGAGCAGGAGTTGCTTATCCTTCGGAAATACCTGGTCTCGCCCTGGTTTTTAGTGTGGTTTGTGTTTTTGTGTTATGTGTCTGTTTGTTTTGTTATTGTTCCCATTTTAAGCTCACCTGGACCGAAGGTGAGCTTTTGCCATCACTTGGCGTCCGTCGTCCTGTCGTCCGTCGTAAATTTTCAAAAAATCTTCTCTGAAACCACTTGGCCAATTTTTATTTTCAAACTTGGCCGCAATCATCCTTAGCGTTCTTTGTGTCAAATTTGTACACAGGGTGATGATTAACGGACAAAGATGGCCGCTGTTACTAAAAATAGAACATGGGTGTCAACACACGATTTTGATCATTTTATCAAAATTATAATAGCAATAGAGGAAACCGTTACTTCAAATTGATCAGCACATTAAGGTCTACAATAGTTGCTATTAGTTGTGAAGTTGTGTATTGGCTTCTTGTAGGAGTTATTGTCCTTTAATGACGGTTTATGACAAAAGCTTTGTTATTTGCAATATAACTTGTAAAAAATAGAGGTAGAGTGAAACTGTACATAGCAAAAATGATCAGCAATTTGGTCTGAAATTGTCAGATGACTCCTTATATGAGTTATTACCCTTAAATGATTGTTTTTTAGAAAATTTCCGTTTTTTTCCTGTTACTTAAAAACTGTAACAGCCAGAGTAAAACTGTAAATAGCAAAAATGATCTAGCCCTACAATTCACTGCATTCGTCTGAAATTGTCATATGAGCTTAATAGGAGTTATTGCCCTTAAACGGTAATTTAACTTAAAAACCATAACAGCTAGAATGAAACTATCAATAGCAAAAATATCAGCAATACAAGCCCTACAATCCATTGTGTTGGTCTGACATTGTCAGTTGACTCTCTATAGGAGTTATTGCCCTAAAATGTTTTATGAAATTTCGTTTTTGTCCTGGAACATAAAAACCATAGCAGCTAGATTGAAACTGTAAATTGCACAAATGATCAGTAATGCAATGCCTCCAAATCATTGATGACTCTTTATGGTTGTTATTGCCGTTTAATGGTTTTTGTGTTATAAATTAGTCTATAACTCACCTAGATTAAAACTGTAAATGTCTTAATTACCTTGAAGAATAAGGCCTACAAATCATTTTATTTTCACAAAGTGTCTGATAGCACTTTATAGGAGTTATTGTACCAAAACTTTTGAAGAAATGTTTAGTTTTTGCACAGTTACTTAAAAGCTATAACAACTAGACTGAAACTGTAAATTGCAGAAATTTAAATATGGTTGAAGTCTTTTGGGTTCCATGTGAGCGATTACAGGCTCCTGGGGACCATTCGTTTTAAGTACGGTTTTGTCTGTCCCAGACTTAATGTCTATTGAATATTCCTCGGTCTCGGTAACTTCGACTCCCTTTTGTTCCAATAATTACTTCCAAATACATATGTCTTGCATATTGTTTACCAGCGAAATGTTAAAGGTTTGTTTAATGAAATGATTGAATATTTTAATCAACATATTCAATTATGCACATAATCCTTTATTCTGCTTTAAATGTTGTAAAACACTAACAATATGATTCAGAATCCGATAGTTTAATGTTTTCAAAGTGGACATATGCTTTCCTAGGTTAAAGATAAACAATACTGAAACAGCAAGTGGAGAACCGCGAAGTTTTTGGGAGACTTAAATGTTATCCCGATTTATGCATACAAACTTTTTTATAAATATATTCTTCGTTTCTTCTGCACAAGTACAAACTTACACACACACATTCACTTCATAAAAAACTTATGTAGGTACAAATTACACACACCCATTCACTTCATAAAAAACTTATGTAGGTACAACTTACGCACACACCTTCACTTCATAAAAAACTTATGTAGGTGAGGCCATTTAAAACCCGAAATGTTAGTATACCACCAAATCTTTCGCAATTAATGTCTCTTGAAGGTGTAACTGTTGAATTAATGACAAAACCCGTTGTGTTTGCCAAAGACGTTGAACTTGTATGCACCATTCAATCAGCTGAAACTCCTGGTCACATGGCATGGATAAAAATACCTAACGGTGAGACTATTGCTGCGAATGAAATAACATTAAACACCTCAAAGTATGAAGTTGAGATGAAATACGAATTATCGGCAATGAAGTATACATTGAGAATAAAAAGGTTCGCCCAATCAGATGTCAATTCGCTTTACCGGTGCGATTCAGGATTTGTGTCCCAGTCAGAAAAGCTACAGCTGAACAAGGAAGAATATATAGGTAGGTGAAGAAAATTATATTATAGAAAATCATTAGTTCATGTTCTATTCATTTACTTTTTTCTAAATAAGGCACTACATGTTGGATGCATAAATGTGCCGAATATATTAGAGGATTAAACACAGGGTTTAAGGAAATTATCATTGTGTAAACTCCGGCGACTCACCTACAAACTAAATAAAGTCCGAAGGACTTTATGTCAAGTTTGTGATGGAGTCGCCGGAGTTTACACATTGATAATTTCCTAAAACACAGTGTTTAATCCTTATAATTCTGTGAAATAATCGTTGCGATTTTTAAAACAGCAAAAACAGTTACAGATACCTCAAAACGTACCTGGGCCGGAAAACGTAGGGATATGCAAAACGTAGAACCAAAGGAATCGCTTTTCTGTAGATATTGATTGGAAAAAAACAAAACGAAACACTAAATTGTATTTTTATTATATTTGTTTTTAAATCTCAATTGATTTTATTGGAAATCATTGGGACAGAGAAAACATTCTCTCCCTCTCCCTGACGATACTCTAGGAGGACGCCATCGTGTTTACATTGGATACTGAAAGTAGTCCGCTCAGAGGAAATATCGATATATAAATTATCTGAGAAGACGCCATTTAATTGTTTTTATCCAATTAAAGCACTTAATATAAATAAACTACCGCATGAATAGAATTATTTCTTGCTCAATCCGTAGGAGTGGCATTTTTTGTCATGTTAATTATCAATGTAGAATGTTACTGAGGTAATGCGGCAGTAAGATGTGCCTGAAATTTACACATTTCGGATGGAGGAGTGTTATTTTGTCACAGCGCTATTTTTCCTTTCCATCCATCCATCCATCCATCCATCCAGCCATCCAACCAGCCAGCCAGCCAAAATAAAAATATATAAATATGTCAATATAAATAATAACGTAACAAGTCATAACATATTGATCTTGAACTTTTAAACAAGTCATAACATATTGATCTTGAACTTTTTCATTCCAACTGAACCCAAATTTTTTATATAGATTGCTTCCCAGCCGCCACGTGCCGTGTTGTTCTTTGTCTTTGCTCAAATATTCCATCAAGATGTAATCAAAATTACCAAGATGACAAATTCATTACGCCAGACGCGCGTTTCGTCTACTTAAGACTCATCAGTGGCGTTTACCTCTAAATGCTTAAAGTATTCCTTCATTTGGAGATGGAGCAATATAAGTCCAATGTAATCGTGTAAAAACACGATACAGGCAGTTGAAAATATTATATAAAAGGTCTAAAGAAAGTACCAACCAGTAAACTTTTTAAGTATCGGATCGACAAACATGACGATACAGCATAAACAAAAACAATATACAAGTCTGACTGGAAAACCAAAATAGCCGCAACAGCGAGATTTATGATAACACAGGACTATATGAAAGAAAGCTTTAAAAGGCTTCTCTAAATCAGGATATCCAATTGAAAACGACTTGATGAGAAAACAGTTCTTAAAATTTTTTCTGAAACTGGGTAACCAATTGAAACAAAATTCATCAGCAGTATTATTTGGATGTTTTCTACAACGCAGGACTTCACAAAAGACCCGAAAGGAAAATATTCTTATTTCTTCTTATTGGAAACTGAAAAGCTATTGAAGCCTTGTTGTTTGTCCATGTTTATTGGATTGTCCTTGAAAATTTTGTGTTTTTATATAATTTTGATAAGAAATCCCAAATTGCTCCTTCCGCAGGACAGAGTTTAACATGGGACCCTAATGCATATTGGAAAAAAGTTGAAAGACTTTTCTTATATCGGCTAGCCAATTGAAACAAAACTTATCACCATAAGTTTTTAGTTGGTCATCTATGAAATTTACATTTTTTATTATGCCTATCTGAAATTCGAACTGATGTTCACCTGGCACCCTATGGAAAAAAGTTTTAATTGCCTACTTTTAGAAACTGCAAAGCTGATTGAAGCTTTCTACTGTTTAGCAATATGAAATAAACTTATCATTAGTATTTACGTGATTGCCCTTTTAAAATTTTGAATAAAATTCAAAATGGAAGCCACTTGATTTAACATACCCTATGACAAAATATTATACTGCCTCTTCAGAAACTGCCAAGGGTATTGAAACCATTTTGTAGGTGAATATTTATTGGGGATAGTCACCTTAATATTTTGTTTATTGATTTGATTGGAAATCAAAGACGGCAGCTAGTACAGGAATTAATGTAACATATAAAACTATGGGAAAATGTTTAAACTGTTTTTTGTCTAAAACATTGAACCAGTTAAATCCAAACAGCAATATTCATTGGATGGATTTGTACAAAAATGTTGTTTATGAAATTATAGGACTTTGTTTAGCACGGGTGAAATACCAACTGTATTGCCTATTTAAATCATATAAACGATGCAGGCTCTTAAGCGCCTCTAGTTCTTTTAAAGTTATGTTTGATTGTATATTTGATGGTAGAAGATCATGTACCACATGCTTAAATTATTTTGGTCACGGGAAATCCAAGATCACAAAAGTCATTTAGTCATACTTAAGACTGTCTCCCAATGGTTATGTAATTATTAACATGTCAATACTTTTTGCTTGAATTACATCGATACATGAATATTAGGCATATTCTTGGTTAAAAAAGAAATACAATTTAGACTTGATACAACTTACTTGCAGAATCCGTTTATTCTCGTCTTAAAAAAAATCAATAGTAGAAAGTGTTTATTTTAATTAAAGTAAGAAAGATTTCTCATTGTTTTAGTATTCTAATATAACGTCTTGCTCTAGCTTTATTAACAAAGCCGTCTCAAAATTCCTATAAGTTAAGTTCGCACATGCGTAAGCTGTGTGTTTTGTGTAAATGTAAAAACTGACTTAAAAATGCAGTTTGTTATGTGTTATCCATAATTATCGTTATTGTTAATAATGCAGTTATTTTTAGTTTGCGTTCTGACATTTGTATGATTTAACATACTCCCGATAGATTTTTTTTTCAATTCTTCATTCGAATTACTATGACGTCACAATTGGAATTCCGACGTCATGTTAGGCTGAATCTGAAAATTTCAAAATGGAACAATGCAATTTCTTTAAGATCTATCAATAATGCTTATCTTACATTCGTTTACGTTTATAGTCATTTTTGATTGGTCAAAAGACCTTAAACCGGTACTTCCCAGATCCGTTCATACTTTAATGAACGACTTTTGGGGAACTACTTTTTTCTTGCTTAAAGTAAACAAATATCGCGCTCGTGTGTCGTGTACGCTTCAGACAATAAATTAAGCTAGTACACTCGAATTTTGGCGATTCAAATATCTTGAGCGATGTATCGCTTAAACGAAAAGCTTTATAATTAAAACAGCTGTATATTCATATTATGAAATCATTTGTTTTATAGAGAAATACATACAAAAAATATTTTAACAGTACACTCCGTTTTGGATTCAGTTTACACATTGTTGAATGACGGGAACGAGTGAGAAAATATATAACGATTCTTTAAAATTGCGTTTCTTGTAATTTCAATTATGAATCATTTCAAATACACACGATAGCCGTAACGGTAAAACTACCTTCTTTTATCTGGGCCACAACAAATCTACCAAATGAGCAAGATGCATGGATTTGTCACCAACTCCATGTCTCAGCACAGCTGATAAATTCATTGAACAATTGACAACTTTTGTTTTTCCTGTTCGTATTTAAGAAAGAACGTCTAGCTAGGTTTTCGTTGCGTTTAAACAGATATGACGTCACATATGATGTTAATATAAACCGCGGGTACAATGAGGAACATTTGTATACGGAATATTGTTTTTTGTTGAGTCTTCTTTGGTTTTTATTAATAATTTTCTTGGCAAATCGTAAAATGTATCTGTTGTCAATGCCACTTATTCCCTTCAAAGCGACCACGTCTTCGTCTTTAGTTCGTTGTGTATATTCCTACGCGTCAAACTCTTATAATGAAATTTAATTTTGGGAAAAGAATGTAAATATATAAAAAACAATTTTGGAATAATTATAAGGATTAGACACTTATTTTCGGTAATTTATCGATGTATGAACGAGTTCGACTCACTCACATTCGGCCGTTTATTTGTTTGTGAGCGAGTCGACCTCGTTCATACATCGATGAATTACCGAAAATAAGCGTTTAATTCTATAATAGTTTAGTTTAAAAGGTACGTATATTCAATAAAATGACGGTAATATATGTTTATTTCAATTTTATTTGCTTTAACACTGTTTTGGGATATATCTGATTATTTTCAAAAAACAGTATAACCATTGATAGAGTCCCTTTCTCACTATCGCTCGGTATAAAATATTGGCAAATATAAGGTCTGATCATGTTCTAATTCGCATAGAGCCCGCTCGCAATAATCTATTTCTAAATTCGATGTTTTTAACCAATACTAAGAAAATCTGCAAAATGTTTCAAAGATCATACGCATGTGGGGACGTTTACATATCATCCTGTTTATGTTTTCATACAGTTGTTAGTAACAAGTCTGTTATTTAATATGATTTAAAATGTGGTATATTTTTGTAAATTATTGTATTAGGCGAAGACGTCATACAGTCTCAAAACAAAGTCTGTAATTCGGTGCAGATTAGCCACAAAATGGATCTATATTTCACGTAACTCATTTAAGATCTGTTTGACAGCATAATTCATGAAAAGACAAATATATTGTTTGTTTGTTTGTTTGATGGTGTTTAACGCCACTTTCAGCAATTTTTCAGCTATATCATGGCGTCCAGTTTTTATTGGGGGAGGAAGCCGGAGTACCCGGAGAAAACCCCCGACCTTCGGTAGGAAAAAGACAAATATAAAACCGATAATCCTACACAGATATTGTTAATCAGGAATGGTAATAAGATGTAAATTTGGAGTATAAGTACAAAATATTCTCTGACATTTTATACTTAACAAATCACGGAAGATTATCGACCCATGATTATCAACCTCTGTCAAAGAATCTAACAGAAGGTCGGCATTCCATGACAAATTGCTATCAATAAATTAATGATGAATACAAATATAATAAAATGTATTAATTTTTAAGTTTGCTTTATTTCTAAGCAGTTTGCTGAAAATTTAAACAATATATACACAAATTCATGAAAAACTACTTTTGCTCACTGTTTATGTTGAGATAAATTAGCACTGACAAAGATTCCGTGAAAGTGTTATTAAATTTCATGCAGTGGTTATAAGGAGTTGTGGAAGGGTGTTGAAAACCAAAAATAAAACATTTTACATGCAACCATATACAATTCCTAGTTTTGCTTAATTCTAGCCATATGTGACCGGTTACAGGCACTTAAAACACTCCTTTAAAGATCTGTGCTTGCCATGATTCAGCGTTATATTAGTAGCACTTTTAAAGTCAATTTATCTTAATATAATATTCACAGCGATGCCAGAAGAAAACGAGATAAAACGAAAGATTACAGTAAGCAGTGGATATCTTCGGGGAACAATTCAAGTAAACAGCGTTTATCCGGAACTTAACGACTGCGCAGCAGTGTTTGAGGTAAACAGATTAGTTTGAGCTAAGCAATAATCCATGTTGGTTTTATTAAAAGGCTTCTAAGTAACGCTGGCCTACTCCTTAAATTTTGTTAAGTGGCCGAGTTGTTAAGGTAGTTCGTCTACTATTGATTACGTGGTCTTTCAACACTGAGGTTGCGGGTTCGAGTCTCACAGCGGACACGGTGTACTCAACGCCAAAGGATTGCCAGTTTTCCTACCGAAGGTCGCGGGTTCTCTCGTGTACTCCGGCTTCCTCCCCCAATAAAAACTGGACGCCATGTTATAGCTGAAAATATTGCTGAAAGTGGCGTGAAACATCATTCTAACAAACAAACAAGCAAACAAACGAATCACTATCTACTAAAGACGCTGCCGTTTCTTGATCAATGTTAGAACTCATAATCGTACCCTTTTTGGCGAGGGTACGAATTTAGTCCCATTACTCGTAATCTAGCAGAGCGGGAGTGAATCACTCCCGGCACTTTGATGTCCAAAAGAAGTTTCATATACAATCAGACGTGATCTATCGTGATATCTTTCGACAGTTTCACCATTTTTTTATCGGTTTCGTGTTTAAAATCGATCATTATTGATACGTGATGATAGTTATTGTCGTTTTTAATAACGAGCTGTGCGTTATGTATTTATTGACATTCGTGTCTCTTTTTGATTACGTTTCCTACATAAAAAACATTGAGAAACCGGAATGGCGTGTTGCATCATGGGTAATACATATGTAAATTACTGGATTCTTACTACGGAATGGTTGTTACAGTATGCATATATATACATGTATATATATATATATATATATATATAGCACGTTTATAATAAAGTTAGGTCACATTATCCATATACGGAAAAATGATCAAAATAGCATTTCCCTCGCTTCTTCAATAAAGATCGTTTTCCGTTAGTTTCGCAATGTCTAAAGCTTTAATAACGTAAAGAAGATGAATATTATGTTTGAAATTTGTATAAATAGACCGAAATTATAATTTTTTATTTGCTACATTACAAGCAATAGGACTGAATTCTGTTGTTAATCCGACAAATCACAAAACTAACTTTGGATTATAACGACAGTAAAATTCGGCCTAGATCAATGTGTGAAATAATATTAATACCGTTTTGTTATAATGAGTGTAATCAAAGATATGTACTAAGGTTAATAGAATATACAACGTCAGACGCGCGTTTTTACTAATCAAGATTCATCAATTATTGTAAGTAGTGGGAGGAAGTCGGAGTAACACACACACAGCCTATAAGTAATTTTTTTGCAGGGGGAAGATGTTAAGTTGAGTATAGTCAATAGCAACATGACTTTAGATTCAATATTCTATACGGCGGTCATCGAGATTAGTCATAGCACAGATAAATGCAAAGGAATGATTAATGTTACATGTTCGGCTGGCTTCGTCAGAATACTGTCATTAAAACACACTCTGGATGACTGTTCCGGTATGCAATTTTATTTTTTAATGTACCTGAAGGTCCAAAAGAATATGTCATACTTTGTGATATTATTTATGGAGGTTCTAATACCTTTTTAAATTTTTTTAGACCCTTGTTGCGCCACTAACCCTCATTAATTCAGCTATTTTTCGCAAGACCGTTAATTATCATAAACATATGTTTTTTTTAAATTAGCTATAAATCTTTTGAAAATATATTCTGCTAAACATAAAAAAATCATCTTTAGATTTGTTCAAAATTCTCCATCTTACATTACAATTTTGAAAATGTCATAGTTTAGAAACTTATTGGTTCTATTGTTCATTTATATGTCATAGAATCTTGAAATTTGGTACTTAAAAATTTACATTTGTATAATAGTATCAACTAGGTAAATACATCCCAGTTGTTCATTTAATGATATTTTTGCAGATTTTATGTACTTAAAGTAAGCATAAATTGAAGTCACTGTATTTGAAATCATTTTGTACACAAACAAAAATATAATTGTTTGCACATTTATGTTCGAATATAATTCTCATGTTAACATTCATTCTATTGAAATAATTTGTAGATACAGGAATACTCATATTGCCATTAGTAATATGTGTTGTAACACTCGTTATCGTGATGGGTGTAGTCTGCGTTTTATGGAGAAAGAGATTGAAATGCATGTCCATTTATTGCCCGAAAGGTTTGTATATTTAATAACAGTTTCATTATAAGAAACTGTTTAAGAAAATAGGTTTAAGAAATGTTTTATATGCAATTTGAGCCGAAAGTCGAGGGACAATGTATGTAGACACATATCTACAACGTAAAACAAAACCAAAAAACACAAAAAGAAATTTAACCCGAACATGATAAAAAAACACTTTGTATGCTCTCTGATGCACGTAACGAGTAATCAGTGCCTGTCTCTGTTTAGATATCCGTCGAGTTACTAATTGCCATGAACGAAAAAGTCAAATCCAGGAAAGGTAAAGACTACCTTTGCCTCTGAGAAAATGTCCAAACGGATTTGACAGATGATTTCCCATAACTTTCAAGTAAATCATGATGACGACCATAGAACTTCGTAATGAATAACATCATCATAGGTAAAACAAACCCTTCTTTGAGTCGCTTAACATTCAACAGCAGTGAACGGTCTAGAATATCAATCGCAGGATTTAGCATTCACTCGAGCTGCTGGAATGTTGCTATCGATGAAGGGGAAGTTGACACTCGGGAAAATTGAAGTCGTCAATTTTGTCTTAGAGTCTAGTTAGTAGTTTTAACGAGTCTATTTAGGTTTAGGTAAGAGGCCTACCTAAGTATATATATATATATTGGTGGTGTCTTTAATTTCAAGCTGGGTAGATTGAAAATAGTGACCAAATTCAGCATTATTCAGGGACAAAACATCAATATAGTGAAATTAAAGGTATGCATACCTGTGTCGTTTCCTTTTTTCTAATCAGGCGTTCTAAGAACTCGGCGTCTTGAGAGTAAAAAAAAAACACTTGCAAAACATGTCCTCCAAACATGGTGTATACAAAGTGTATTTACTGGTATACTAATCAAAGGTCACTATTTTTAACAATGAATAATATACTGTAATTACTTTATTAAAAGTCTTGACTCGAGGTATAATTACACATAATCTTTACTATATATTGTAGATGAACCAGGCAGACCTCCCCTTACCATTGAAAGTGAAATACCACTCACATCAAATACACATGTCTATGATAAAGAGGAGACCAATCCCTAAGATAATATTACATTTGGAATACGACTGTTACATTGTGAATACCACAAGGACAACAGTCTTCTTTAAGTGTATTATATTGTTGTTTGACTGTTTATTTTTCAAAATGAAGCAAGAAGCAAAAATTTTATTTAGTCTGTTAAATGAAGTGATTATTTGAAAAAACCTATAGTGGGGATATCTGTCAATGCAAGATTACTTGCAGAGACCACCACCTGATGAGACTTGCTGAGGAGTCGAAATAGGTTTTTTAAAATAGTATTATTATATGATTGTCCTAATTTATCTATTCCTCGAGCGGAAAAAATCATATACATTGGGCAACGATGTGATACGAACAAGAGAAAATATATTGTTACGTCAGTCCCAGACGAAAAAATACATTGTGACGTCACTTTCAATGAGAATATATGCGTATGACGTAAAATTCAAAGATGACATATTTCCGCGCTATAATATTAGCATCACGATTTTCGATATCATAAGAGATATAGGTTTCACAAATCGTAGAAATTGTATATCGCTTGATATCATCTCTCTTTTTGTCTCGCCTGCGACGAAAGTCGCTGGAGGCGAGACATATGTATGGGAATCCGGCGGCGGCGGCGTAAACACTTGACATCTTGCTTCATATATTTGTAAGCCCAAGCCCTAGGTCCATCAAATTTGGTCCATAGGTAGCTTATGATGAGTACTTGCCAGTCAGTCACCTGTCACATGACCTTGACCTCAATTTCACGGTCCAGTGACTACGTTAAAGTTTTTGGGTTACGACAGTTCCTCTGTAACCACGCATGGTAGGATGACAATATTTGGTGTATAGGTTGCTGATGACTAGTACATGAGTGTCTGGTAGGTGTCACCTGACCTTGACCTCAATTTCACGGTCCAGCGACTACGTTAAAGTTTTTGGGTTACGACAGTTCCTCTGTAACTACGCATGGTAGGATGACAATATTTGGTGTATAGGTTGCTGATGACTAGTACATGACTGTCTGGTAGGTGTCACCTGACCTTGACCTCAATTTCACGGTCCAGTGACTACGTTAAAGTTTTTGGGTTACAGCAGTTACTCTGTTACCACGCATGGTAGGATGACAATATTTAGTATATAGGTTGCTGATGACTAGTACATGACTGTCTGGTAGGTGTCACCTGACCTTGACCTCAATTTCACGGTCCAGCGACTACGTTAAAGTTTTTGGGTTACGACAGTTCCTCTATAACCACACATGGTAGGATGACAATATTTGGTATACAGGTTGCTGATGACAAGTACATGACTGTCTGGTAGGTGTCACCTGACCTTGACCTCAATTTCACGGTCCAGCGACTACATTAAAGTTTTTGGGTTACGGCAGTTTCTCTGTAACTATGCATGGTAGGATGACAATATTTGGTATATAGGTTGCTGATGAATAGTACATGACTGTCTGGTAGGTTCCACCTGACCTTGACCTCAATTTCACGGTCCAGCGACTACGTTAAAGGTTTTGGGTTACGGCTGTTCCCTGTAACTATGCATGGTATGGTGACAATATTTCGTATACAGGCCGCTGCTGATATTTAATGCTATTTACGTAATGCTTATGACGAAATTTATTTTCGTTACTAATGCGGAATGCAGGCGAGACGTTTTTCTGTGTCCACACTTGTTTTAATTTAAAACAAATAATAAACTCGTTTTTTTCTTTTGTTGAAATTAAATACCCCGAGATGATATAAAGCGACATACAATACTCTCTCATTGTGAAACCTATAATTATGTTATATTTCAATTTATACTGTGTTGAAAAAGCATTAAATATAAGAAAAACAATGTTGCAACTGTATATTAGAACCTTGTATAAGTATTTTTAAAAATATAACTATTTTTTTTACACTCGCGTTCTGATATATGTTTGAGGACAGAATACGAAATCATATCTCATTTTTAGCGCCCATAGGGTCAGTGTGAGTTATTCTCATCACTTTGCGTCCGTCGTCGTCGTCGTTGTCGTCCTCCTCGTCGTCCATAAACTTTGCACATTTCAATCTTCTTCTCCAAAATCACTTGACCAATTGGAACCAAACTTGACAGGAATGTTTATTGGGTGGTTCTTTACAAAGTTTGAGTATTTGGTGCAGATCAAATATTAACACCAATTCTCCATAAGGATAAAAGGATTTCCATATAGGGTGAGACATGTCTCCGATTTTGCTGAGTTTCATTTTATAAGTTGAAATTGACCATTGGATCACAAAATAATGATTGTTTGTTATGATTTGACTTCTGTTGCCATGGTAACCGTGGCGGCCATTTTGGGCCGAATAAAATACAGCGAAAAGGGCAATATTCAAATCCCAATATTTCAGGGAAAAATCAATTCATATTCAATAGAATTTTTTTATTTGCTTAATTCAATATCTCATTGACAATATTCAAAACAGTTACAACACTTTAAATATATGTGTGATCAGACTGAGACTATTGAACATGTCAAGAAATAGTGCATTATTCTCTATAATTTGATTAATATTCAAAAATGTTTAAAATCTCAATGCGGTAAGAAAAAATGTCTTTAGTAAACACCGTTAAAGTTGGTTACCATGGTAATAAAACAAAAACGGCATTTTTTCGATATTTAAATATATATATGACCATACTACTAATATGAGCCAAGATAACAATTGTTGTCATCATATGTACCTAAAAGGATCTTTTCAACATAGTATGACCTTAGAAAACTTTCAAGGTCACTTGTATTGTTCTCAAGGTCACTTAAAATTGATTTTGCTTCGAGATTTTAATATTTGAAAGCTCAATTTTTAGTTGACCTCGACCTTGAAACACTGTACCCTGAAATGATTTCAATGTCATTTTAAGTTTACAGGATGTCTGTTAAAAATAATAATTAAGTATGATTTAATTTATCCCTCTAAGAAAGAGTAGTTTCGTGGAAATATTGAACAATACAGAAATGGCTTTTTTCACAAGTTACAATGGTAACCATCTTTGACAGTGTTTTCTATAGACATCTTTTGTTACCCCATTGAGATTTGTATAAGTTTTGTAATTATATTCATGATGAGTATTTGGGATTAGTGCATTTTCAGAAAATGGAGTCAGTAAAGTGGCAAAAATGGTAATTGTTTTGTAAAAAAATTCCAGAAAAAATGCATGATTTTTTTGACATATTTGAAAGCCTCGTTCTGACTACACATTTATGTTTAGTCTTCAAACTGTTTTGAATATTGTCAATGAGGTATTGAATTAAGCAAATAAAACGTTTTATTGAATATGCATTGATTTTTGAATAACAAATTGGGAATGAATATAGGCTATTTCACAGTACGAGAAATGATAAAAAATGACCGCCTCGGTTAGCATGGCAACCGTGGTCAATCATAACAAACAGTCATCATTTTTTTTGTGATCCAATGGTCAATTGCAACTTAAGAAATGAAAATCAGCCAAATCTGAGACATGTCATGGTCCAGTTATTTTGGTGCTTATGGATAATTGGTTTTAAACATGGCTGGCAGAGCCTTTAATGCATTCTGATTGGCTGAATTTCAAAAATCTTCTCCTCATAGATTGATTTGCAATATTGCAGAAATGTACCTTAGATGGTCCTCTACAAAGTTGGAGTGTTTTGTGCAAATCCGAAATCCATGATGGCCGCCATCGCAGGACCGACTTAGTTTAACGTTGGACCCTATGGAAAAACATACACACAACTTCTTTTCAGAAACTGTTCCACACAATGAAGCCAAATTATGAAGAAATGAAGGTTGGATAGTTATCTTAATAATTTGAGTTTTTCAAAGGCAAATGCAAATTGAACATAGCTTCAAGGGCCACTAATGCATTCTGATTGGCTGAATTTCAAAATTCTTCTCCTCATAAACTGTTTGGTTGATTGATTTGAAATATTGTAGATATGTACCTTAGATGGTCCTTTACAAAGTTCGAGATTTTAGTGCCGATCCAAAGTCCAAGATGGCTGCCAGGACTTAGTTAAACATAGGACCATATGGAAAAAACACAAACAACTTCTTCTCAGAAACTATTCCACACAATGAAGCCAAATTATGAAGAAATGATTATTATTATTTTGCGTTTTTCGAGCCGATTGCAGATTAAACTTGCCTTCCAGTGCCACTAATGGGATCTGATTGGCTGAAATTTCAAAAATCTTCTTTTACAAACCGCATGCAGATTTATTTGAAATATGGCAACATTCATAGAAACAGCATCATCATATAAACTCTTTAGCATTTAATATCAAAATTTGTAAGAAAAGTAATGTTTCTTAAAATTGTTTTTGTAAGTCAGGTGAGCGATACAGGCTGTTAAGAGCCTCTAGTTGTAAACCTAATTGTTAGTGCAAAAAATTAAGCAAACAATGAAAGTAAGAAATGATGTGTCCCAAATCTTATTTAAAAAATTATATTATTATTTTTATTAAAAACTATAGGATACTATAAATTAAAAACTCCATACTTGTTTGACGTTTTGCGACCATTGCCGGCTTTAATCAAGGTATATTCTCAAATGACACAAGTCGCCATGATGTTATTAGCATAACAACAAAAACTTTACAAACAATATTTCAAAACGTCGGACTTTTTCTCTATACAAATCATTTAGACGTGAAATAACGCTATTTATGTTCTTTTATATATTTTATATTCTTTGTATTTTTAAAAACCTTATGCTCCAAAATTGGTTACACATTTTCTTCTGAAAGAAGTTTATAGTTAGATGTTTTTTATTGCATGTAAAGTAGCAAAATACAAATTAATGACAGCCATTGATTTTGGAAAGTGTATTGAATAATCTACGTCTGTATCATAACACAAAGTATAATTTATGTAGAGTAAATACTGTGTCATTTGAAAGTGGTTCGTTTCATTTATAGAAATTACATGTTTTCATATCCCTATATGTTTGCATTTATTTGACACTAATTTTCTTTCCAAACATTATTTGTTTTTGAATTTTGTTTTTTTCTTTGATTTTGTAATAAATGGTATTGTTTCCTATTTTACTTCTTTTTATTTGCACTTCTTTGGTTTCTGCCTTTCGTTAACTTTAATATGAAGGTTAAGGATTTTCAAAGCTTATAGATGTAATATAGTGGTCTCGATGGCTGAGTGGTTAAGGTAGTTTGTTTATATGATCACGTGCCTGTCCGAGGTTTCCGGTTAGACTCACTGGGTGTACTCGACTCCAATCTTAATTGACAATGATTCCCTGTTTTCCTGATGAAAGGTCGGTGGTTTTCTCCGGTCAATCCCTCCCCAATAAAAACCAGACGCCATGATATAGTTGAAAAATTGTTGAAAGCGGCAAAAACAACATTCAAACAACAATGAACAAAAGACGCATTATTTATTTCCGGTAACACTTTTTACCTAACAAAATCTCAATTTCGCAGCAATTACCTGTAAAGATAGATACAATTGATTTGTTTGTAGGATGCCTAATGGCAAGTTTGCAGCATTCATCTATATATTTTAGACAGGAAACTATAAATCAACTAGCTATACTACTCCCAGATTTAGAACACGTTTAAATAATTAATAATGGAGAATTTTGATTGATCAAAATAAATTTCACTGTATAAGACTCCTGACAAACGTTTTTTCTAATCTTTTGGTGTTTCGTGTGTATTTTATTCTGAATCTGCATACCAATTAACTTGCCAAAGTACACTCTTGATACACGTTTTATTTAGAAACTTTTAACCGGACCAACAATGATTCCAGCATTCACCACAGATCTTTATCGTAGTTACACTACTCCGTGTCATACGCATCTTCCAATGTTAGTTTTCCTTGACTACTCTCATCAAGTTTTTCGCTTTTTTCAAAGGATCTCTGAGATTGTGAGGACGGGTCATCCACCCCGAGCGTTATGCAAAATAACCACAAATAATTTAATTTGCTTTGTAAACTGAAATCTGATTGGTTAATTGAAATTGAGCATCCCATATTATAAGTAATAACTTGCGTGACATTGACCTATTCTTTCGACGTTAAAATTATAATAGTTCCATGACGCCATCGACGTTTTTATTATAAAAATTGTTTAAATTTATAGCTAAAATTGAATTATAAGGAATATTTCAAATTTCTGAACAATTTATTAGGCGTTAACAGACCCAAACCATATTATATCGTATAACCTGTTCAGAAATTTGAAGTATTCCTTAAATAAATCATCAATATGTGAAGATGTACATAAAGTATACAAATGTTTATGACCACACACTTAAGCGTAATAGCGAGTATAAAGGGATTACCTATCAAAATAATGAAATGCAATAATTGCAGCCATTAATATAACATATTATATTTATTTCACAACTTAATGGCCCATCAATAGTTACAAAAATATAACATTTTAATTTTGTTTATAATAAGTGACCAATATATTTGTAGGCTATAACATGAGAATAATAACGTGATTTATGTATTTCATATGGAACGCCGTATCTGCCTTATTTGTATTGCTTTTAATATATGCACAAACTTTTTCTCTATAGGCATATACTTGTCTTAACCTGGTCCCCTGGTGCAATATTTTTCATTTACGAAAGCTATTCTTTCAAATATAACCCCATAACCACCAGTTTACTACCCAGTTTGATTGGTTATTTAAAACGCCATGTTTGAGCTAATTTTTCCCGCGTTTCGTTCCGTTGGAAATTTATGACAGAGTACAATTTTAATAAAATAGCTACCTGCTTCTTGTTTTCCGGCTTTCGAGTTTAACTGATAAATCTCAGTTATTTCCACATTCGAGACATAAATCTATAAAAACATTCTTTTGATAAACTGTATTTTTATTTGATTTGTTTACCCGGACGCCATACGTTACGTCATAATGCTTTGTATGGGAGTTACGTCAGTTACTGTTAATAATGACGTAAAATTTTGAGGCATTCCGAATGTTGCAAAACCGGTCAAAATTTTGACCGGATTCATTGCTGGTGACCTGACTGTATATTGGAACCGGAAGTCCGCTTACGGCATTGAGAATATTTAGTCAGGATCCCAGACTAATACTTGTCTATATATGCACATACTTTTTCTCTATATGCACTAGCTACAATAATGTAGCTCCGTTTTCTTTTTTTGTTTTTTTTTTATTGACGAAGCTACAGAGGTCCTATTACTCGTAATGGAGCAAAAACACTCTTGGAATTTATACATATTGTCCGCTATTAAACTGCTATGTTTGTTTAATTTATATTCTTCCTTTCCCCGCCGTTCAGCTGACATTTTTACAATGTCTAATTAAAAAAATTTTAATACTTTTTCGTAATCATGGCATTGTTGACAAAATTGCAATTGTGGACTGTATAATCGTAGAATCGTATCGGTCAAAATTTGATCCAAGCTAATTCAATAAATCCGGAAAAACTTGATCCGGATAGAAATTTTGAAATTCGGGAATACAAACTTTGGCAACAATGCCATGATTACGCATTAAGTGTAAAACTACAGTTCTTTAACGAATAAGGTGTTGTAAAAATATCAGTTAAACTGCAAAGACATAAAAAAAAGTTTGTAGCAATTTAGGTAAACAGTTTAATATAGGATTGAACGCTTGTTTTTCTTAATTCATCGATTTATGAACGAGGTCGACTCACTCGTTTATGATAAGTTTGTGAGTGAGTCGACCTCGTTCATAAATCGGAGAATTACCAAATATATGCGTTTAATCCTTATGATTCTTCCAAAATTGTTTTTAACTAGTATTCACTATCTGTTCCCAACAGTTCAAAATTCCATTTGTGTAACGCGTAGGAATATACACAACGAACTGAAGACGAAGACGTGGTCGGTTTGAAAGGAAATAACTGGCATTGACAACAGATATATTTTACTATTTGCCGAGAAGAGAATTACTGCAAACAAAAGAAGACAGTCATTATACCGCGGTTTATATGTAACGTCATGTTTTACGTCATATATTCAAAACGCAACGTAAACCTATCGTGACGTTCTTTCTTTGATACGAACGTGGATATTTGTGTACTCAACACTCTTAACGGCTGGGTAGATTTTGTTGATACTTGGTGGGTTTATTAACATTTGAGCGTCCTTCATAATAATTGATAGTTAATCTTATCAACTAGTCCACAGCACATATATTGAGCTTTATTGTTCGGCAAGAATTTATACCTTCATATACGCAATATCAACAAAAATAATTAATCAATTATAATCAATCATACTGAGTTATACTCAATTCTAATATGCAGCCTATTACCGTCAACTATTGCAATACTACATATCCATTTTAAATACCATCATGCGTATTTGATCATTAGCTCTAGCGTCTAAAAGTGTCCTCAACCGTATTATTTTTGCAGTTCCTAATATTTTTTATTATTATTATTTTGTGGAATATCGTTTCCGAAACGTTATGTGAAGACATGCCTAACAACAACAATCAGCAAAAATGATGCAGAGGCAAGGTTTATTAGGCCATCTAGCTGGAAACATTTCAAGTTTAAAAAAAAACATGTTGTTTATAACGAATCTTAATATATAGAATGTGTATAGAAAGTTGTTTTAGAAAATTTAGGGTGACCTTATGTTTTTATTACGTAACTTTGTAAAAATTGAAAAAGGTTGTTTTCACAAAAAAAATTTAAAAAATTCTTTTTGATGGATTTTAAATTATAAATACATTTTATTGCATGTCTTTATAGTTGATGTAAAAACGGTAAATTTGAAATTCTTTTAACGCGATTGCTACAGAAAATTCATTTGGTTATCTATTCTTTTTATTTTATTTTTCAAACCTATGCGTTTAAATGCATATGTAGACCGAATTCTACACAAATCTATCTAATGGAAATTATACTTTTAATTATTTAAAAAAAAAAAACAATTTAATGTTTTTTTTATTATTTCCGACCTTTCATTTCAAGTAATTTTGGATTATTTTTACTTCTCTATGTACGCTCAAGAAAATTATGACGCATTATGCGTCATCCTGTAAAAACGAGGTGTAGTATGACTTTTATGTAATTTTTTATGTGGCGCTTCCTTATGCTTTTGTCATAGTATCAGTGGTATATACAGTGCTCATATTTGAATTATAGGTGTTAACAATTCTTGATTCTTGATTTGCCGCTTTCAACATTCTGTGCAGATTGTAAAGTGTTTATCATTCGAACAGTTTTTGCATCTTTAAATGTAACCCATAGAAAGTCACACTTTCTCTTGTAAATAGCTTGATTTGACTCAAAATTGGCGTTTCTGATTGTATTTGGCATTGATCTATTTTGTTGAAGTTTTAAAAGTATTCTGTATTAGTGCATAGCGCTTCGCCAGGCTTTAATCTAGATTTTAATAATGTGAATTATTTAATTGACGAATATTAACTGAAAGTCTCAGTTTGGGTTAATAATGCAGAAATTTTTATTTACAACTCAGATGCAAAAATTATTTATCAAATTAGTTTAAGAAATAATTGGAATAAAAGGAATTAGTTGACCCTCAATTCTTCTGAAACAGACTCAGAATTTGACACAAACACTTGCAAAACCGCTACGCGAGTAATATATGAAAAAGTGAATGAAAATACGGAATATGTCCAAAAACAAACAAACAAACAAACAAACAAAAAACGAAACAAAAACAAAACAAAACAAAACAAAAACAAAACAACAAAAACAATTAATCCGACAATAGAGGAAAAAGTCCACACAAAACCACCCATAGTCTTCTATAAACGGCGAAAGCTCAGTCGCACCATTTTGCCAGCTGCAGCTTGAACCTAAACACAAATTCTAGCCGGAACTAAAATAACATTTTAAACCACAAAGATAACTACATATAAAAATACACGAGATGATTTCGAACCGAACTGTAACGTGCAGGGGGTCGTACCCTAGACGCCAGATAGGGAAAACTGGCACAACACCAGCTTTACCTCGTGGATACGTGCCGAGGTTATTTCCCCGGATTTGCTGGGTGCTATATGACTGCCTTCTGGACCATAACAAATTGTAGCGTAAAACATGGATTTAGCCCATAACCTTATCAACGTTTCCAATGTGTTTATTCAACCTATTACAACTATAAGATTGCTAGTTATTGCCTAATGGTATGGACTACGGGTACTTTGACTCGTGTACTGAACTATTAATTGGATATAGGACCAACGTCCCTCTGTCCGTTTTTCAGAGTCAGAGTGGCGCTAGCCCACAGAGACGAGATGTACAATGCCTCCTGTTCGCAGAAAAAGGTATTGGGAATAATACCAGTGTACCTCTGGTCCTTATTCAGAACCAGATGCCCACTGATACAAAGTGACCGCTTGTCAAACCAACTTGTCACTGCCTTATTTAGACAGTACCAATGGTCTACTCCTTATTCAGAAATAGCCAATTGCACTGTAAACCTTTTAATAAATACCTTTTGATCAAATATTAGTGTAGGAGCCCCTTATTGTAGACTATCTACTTGGGGTCCTTATGCAGAACTACCCTGAGAACTGAGAAACTTCGCCTTATATACCGATTTTTAGTAGCCTCTAACCAAAATAATCTCTAAACCGAAATAAAACAATTCCGTATCACTTATGCGTTTTAATTTACCCAGATGCTTTAATAACGACAAAGTATTTACCGACGGCTTTCAATCAATCAACTCTGATCGGACAACGTACTAATAGTTTCCCGGACAATTGTCCGAACTGTTTCCTTAATTACTATACTATCAAAACAATCAGAAAACGAAAGTAGAGTTACGAATTCATCTTGCCACGCAGAAATATACTTTCACTAAATCACTTGCAAAGGTAAAATAAATAAATTTCGTCACAGAACTAACTCTTTATGGGGATTTGGTATCTAAATGAATATTTTTACGAACGTGTTTAAAACGAATGCTATTTTTTGTCAAGAAGCAAAACCACAGAATAATAATTTAATTTAAAATATAATATAGAAAGTCAATACATAATTCTTTAATAATAATTTTTAGTTATTGAAATGTTATTACCTTGTCTTTGTTTTTTCAAAACTTCATTTTAATAAAGTTATATTATTTTATTACGATTCCTGATTGCCCTTAGTGCGATTCGGAATATCTTGAATTATTCTAGATGAATGTGGAATTCAATATTGCCCTGAATAAAACCCATGTTGAATGTTTGCGACCGTCTAATCATTGTTTTTTTTTATTGATTAGTAAACTATATTTATGCAATATGTGAAAGCAGTATTGTTCCATTATTTTTTTGTTAAGAATCTTTATATTATAAATTAAACTATAAATACATGTACATCCAAAGACGTGTGGCCGAATTTAAGGAAGAAGAAACTAACACAGAAAATGGGATATTCTTTGCTGAAGCTTTTTTTTCAAAGAGAAGATTTCAAAACGACTTGTGTGCCATTCAGGATATCCAGAGCCAAATTTTTTATGGTATGTACTGTTTCATGACAATGTCAATGTCAATGAATTAAGTGTATCATCAACACAAAGTTCTGCTTTAGTATCAGATATCAGCAAAATAGTTTGTTCAATAATGGTCAAAATCTTTAAGCCTTGTTCATAGGCAGGGTGCAGGAAGAAAAAAAATCAATTCGTCAGAAAGAAACTGTGTCATTTCAGCATGACATACTTTATTTACTAGTATTTTACTGCTTAGTATTATTTACTATTTAGGTGTAGAATAACAATCCAATCTGTCACGTATAGTCTGAAACGTAGAGAAATTTCAGAATATTTTGAAACCTATTTATCTACATTATTTTTCTGGACCACTTACAGACTTAGCTCTTCATAGTTGAATTCCAGTATTTCTCTATCGATGACATCAAAAACCAGCCCCGAAGGCAATGTCATGTTAAAAATATTGCAAAATCGGATTTGATTTCTTTATACCCTGGTTCTTTTTAGGCTTAATATTTCTTAAGCTGTTACTGTTTGTGTGTTTAAAGTTAAACGAAGGGTGTGAAGTGCAGTATACTAAATTAAACTTAAAAAAAAAAAAAAAGAAATTGAGATCCAAACGAGACAAAGATACATATAGTTCTATTAATTTTGTCAACAGCGCTATTTAAACCACTTTACATATATATTTTTATGGTAAAATGCTTGACGGTTGCAAATTTTTTTTGTGCTTGTTGTTGAGAAAACGGAGATATAAAACCATGAAAAAAGGGAAACGTGTCTCTTTGATTTGTATCATTAAAGATAAACCTTCAGACTTAAAAAGGAAGCAAAAAATTGCCAATGATTGTTTGTACTGATGTTCTTCGTACAATTTCCTTCAGCAAATTGAGATTGAAAGGCAAATAAAAAATCGGCAATTGGCTCTACATTACAATTTGAAGCAAGTTATGTACAGCTGGTAGCCTCGAAAAATAGCCTGTTTCTAAAGTTTTGGAGGGAATGCTCTTATCTAAACGGAAGCTAAATTGTCTTATGTTCCCCAAATACCCAGATGACGTCGATATGACGTCATCTTGTGGTCTATTACGTCATATGGCAAGTTTAAAACTTCCAAAATTGACATACACAGCAATACCATAGAAATAATTTAATTTAATCATAAATACCACTCTAAAACATATTTAAATGAATATCGGCCGAAATGGGCCCTTTGGCAGCGAAAGGTAACGTCAAATAGCCAAATCGGCTCTCTGGCATTGAAAGGTAACGTCAATCGGCCAAATCGGCCTTCTGGCAGTGAAAGGTAACGTAAATCGGCCAAAATCGGACAGTTGGCAGTATTAGGGTTAACGTATCGTTTATTTATTCCTTCACACTTGCATTTCGTCCACTCTCGAATTCGGCTATTGTTGGGTAGGCGTGGTCTTGTAGCTCCGAAAGGCAGGGGTGCAACCCAGCTTCCTGTATCGTATCTCACAAATTCGTCGTCCATCTGTTTCATGAACAGTTTATCATCGTGAGACGTCCCTGGTTTATCATCGTCAGGTGTCCTGACAAAGACATCTTGCCCTATGCTGTTGTCCTCGAGAATTGTTCCTGTATATCAAAGTTGTTTTCGCACGGTTTTAAAACCGCAGAGCGACCAAAAGTCGTTACATATGTCCTGTTTACATAGATGTCGGTGGGTGCATGTTGCTTGTCTTAGTATGTTTCACCCACTACGACCCAGCCAAGTTTGAGTCGTTGGGCGTATGGAGCTTTTAAGGGTCCAAGCTTCTCATCGTGCACGTGATGAGCTTTCGGTAGATCCCGACCGATGAGAAGCATGACACTGCAGCTATCATCCAAAGGTGAGAGATGTTCCGCTATTTCTCCTAACTGAGCGTGTTTGTTTGCAATATCCGGTGTCGGAATCTCGTTCCTGTTGTCGGGTATGTTGTCGCATTCTCTTAGGATTGGTAAAACTTATGGGTCGCTGCCATGGATTGTAGTTACAATAAAGTCCTTTCCTCGTCTTCCAGAAGTCGTGATCTTTCCAGAGCAGGTGGAAAGCGTATATGTCTCGGGAACATCGAAATACTGAAAAAATTCTGGAGAGACTAAGGACCTCTTGCTCTGGTCGTCGATTATGGCGTACATTTTCTTCGTGTATCCCGGGTGATCCTTGTGCCATACGATAGCTGGATGTATTTTTGCACAATATTTTCCACCCTATTCTTTACATATTTCCGTGCAGGATGAGTTGACCGTGTTTACGAAAGTTGTGCGGGCTTAGGCACTGATTGAGAAGCAGGTTTGTTGCTCTTATTAACGTGAAGAGCCGTGGTATGCTGTTTACTACCACACTCCTTGCATGAAACACTGACGGGACAACCTGGCTTACATGCTTATTCGAGTCGCAGCACTTAAAACAAACTTTGTTGTCTTTCAGCATAGTTCATTTTTCAAGCCTGTCTGACAAATGATTGACGGTCTACGCATCAATTTTGTGAACACCGATTTTAGACTAGGGCTCAGATGTAAACCTTGTCGAACTCCCTTTTTGAGATGAAATAACGGGTTCTGATTCGTAGGTAAACCCTGGGTTGTTTCTGATCCTACTAATCTCCCGTATGAATGCGGAAAATTCCGTAAAGGGAGGAAATGAGGTTGAGTGTTTCTCATTGTACCTTACTGCTCTTGTTGTCCTCCATTTTTCTTGTAGACCAAATGGCAGTTTAGACACAATAGGTCTTATCCCCGAGAAGGAATCGAAATAGGTCAATAGATTCTTGAACTGTGGCTTCTCGTTTATGTACTCATCTGTGATAAGATGTCTGAAAACTCGAAGAGGCGTTTGTTGTCTCTGTTTGTTAGCTGCGGGAAATCGGTTAACTTATTTTTAAGGGAAGTCCGGAACATTTCCGGACAGCCATATCGTTCATCAAATCTTAGCCAAAGACGTTGTAGACCACTAGTTGGGTTGTCGGCATTGGATGCTCGAATACTAACCGCGTGCTTCGACGATTCGGTTTCTAACCATTTGACCCATAGGTCTAGCTGCCAGGTTTCTTTATCACGCTGTCGAAGCTCGACTTCCAAATATGGTACGACTCAGCCCTATCATTGAAAGTACTAAGTCAGGAGAATATAAGGTCCTTTCTGAAAAGAAATTTTGTGATGGCGGGCGTCGAGTTTGAACCCGTATCCTGAAAACCGGGGCTTGATGCATTGTGCATGGGATAGGTCGTAAAAACAGGTGAATTAGTGTTCAGCTTGGATAAACCGGAAGTCCGTGTCTGGGTGACTGGAATATGTCCACAATCGTTCATCGGCGAAGATGTAGCAGATGGAAGTCCAAAATCTCCAAAGCGTGAATGGTATGAAGGTCGAGTATTGAATGAGACAGCTGTGGTCGTATCTAGCTCTTCTTTAGGATTACTGGAAAGACCTAGTCCCGAGTGTGCGGGACGAGTCGTGTATTTCGGTATTGCAGAAGGTACTAAGTAATCCACATTTTGAGTCCGATATTCTTGTTGGCTGTGAACGCTGTGTTGTCGGTCGGAACCGGAAGTGGATCGTCCAAATCTTGTTCCATGTCGTCCTCCTGTTCTAGGATCCGGGCTTCGGCTTCTAGTTCGGCAGCCTGTCGCTGTGCTTCTAGAAGAGTCCTTTCTGCTTTGATTTCGGGCTTACTACGGTTAACGTCTGCTTCTCGCCTAGCGGCCTCCTCCATTTGTGTTTTCTTTCTAATGGCCTCTAGTTCCATTTCGGCTTTAACACGGGGAGATTCCCGTACCGCCCTTTCCAGGAGCTCTACTTCTTGCTTAGCCATTAGCGCCTAATTTTCGGCGAAGGAGATTGCTGCTTTTACCACCTCGGCTTTGGCTCGTGTTCTGTTGGCCAAACTGGATGTATTCGCTTTACAAGAACTGGTCTCGCTACGGTGCCCGGAAGAAGTAACCAACCAGGTGTAGTGAATTACTATTATGCCCATGTGGCAGATAGCTAACCAATATTTATATACGGGGCAAATATACAACAAATCCGGGGAATGATCGTTTCTTCAACCATGTAATATACAATTGAGTGAGTAAGTAACAATGGTAAATTGCTGAAACATAAATAAAATAATCATGAGTATGAATCAGAAAAGGTTACATATTCAACGTTAATTAAATTTTAGGAAAATAAAAATATACAGTCTTCAGAATTTATAAATTATTTATAAAAGGCAATCACAGTTAAATAAAGTTACTGAAAATCACATCTGGCTAATCATGTAACGAGAATCAAGGTCAGTCAAGATCCACAAATGACGAAGCAGAAGTAAAACTTTCAATAAACGTCTCTTTAAACGATTAGTAAAACATGAGAATAAAAAGCCGAAAGTGTCATAAAATAAGTAAAACTGTCTAACACTGTACGTCGGCAAGGTTAAACTCCTTAAATAAAGGTGATCCAAAAACGTGTCGGATAAGAATTTCATCACCTGGAAGAGAAAGCAGGCAGCTAAAACCTGTGAAACAGTCCGGAAGAGTTGCATAAAAGCTGGGATGCTGAACCGATCCAAACAATAAGTAGATGTGTGGTAATTTGTTCAAACATAAATCTTAAAGGAGAATTAATAATCCAAGAATGAATAAAATGTGTAATGTAATTACAGTACATTTGTTATTTCTGTAAACAAATGATTCCATAATAATAATATACAGCTGTTTCAAACTAATTAACGTTATGTTTAAGCGATACATCACTCAAGATATTTTGATCGCCTAAATTCGAATGTACTGGCATAATTTATTTTTGGAGCGTACACTACACATGGCCGCCTTATTTGTTTACGTTTAGCAACAAAAAAGTAGTTCCCCAAAATTCGTTCATCAAAGTATGAAAAAATTACTATAAACGTTAACAAATGTAAGATAAAAATTATATGCATACAACCCCCGGGTGTGAATTACTCCCGGCTTGTACCCAATTCTACTCTGGAATCTTGAAAAACTGTCATATATATAGAGAGTCTACCAACCAGCAAGCTTATTAAGTATCGGATCGACAAACATTACGATACAGCATAAACAAAAAATAATAATAACCTTCTAGACTTGTATATATATATATAAGTCTAGAGAATTATGCAACGATACAAATTTAAAGATGTTTCTACTAAAAAATGATTCTATTAATAAATATGACAAAATTTTCGACCAACTGATGGCCTTCTTCAGTGTCAATATCAATCTATAATAAACGATAAAATTTGGATACTGGTACATCAGCATCCGGTAGTGATGTGATCGGATCTGATTTTATTGATCTTGAACTTTCTCGAATCACATCTATCAGTCATTACATAAGGGAGTACTGTACAGTTATATAAACCATCTTATCTTTAACTTCTTGATATTCATGAATTTATTGTTTATATTTTGAATGATATTTATTGTTTTTTGTTTATTCCATTGGGGTGTACAGAGCAGAGCTCTTTGATCCAGAATTTCTCTCGGGCCTCCCGTTCAGAGTCTCGCCACTTGCAGTTCTGCTCGATAATTAGGATTTTTAGGATTAATATATATATATATATATACATGTGTATATATACTTCTACAAATTAAGCCCAACACTGTTTGAATTAGATTTTTAACGCCTTCAAATTTTTGTTTACCCTCAGCGGGATTCGAACTCACACCGTTGTGATACTGTGTTAAATCTAATTCAAACAGGGTTGGGCTTAATTTGTAGAAGTATATAAAAAATTTGATATTAACCCTGTATTTCTGATGTTTCAGAAATCCGCTGGATAGATATATTATATGGTTGTCACAATACTTAGACGTTTGTATATATATATATATATATATATATATATATATATATATATATATATATATATATAAGTAATCTATAAATAGCAACAACAATCTCGTTTAATAAGTGCTGGATCAGTCAGATGCAGACTGATACAATTACAAATAAAAATAATATAGTTGTCTAATGAAAATAATTATAACAACACTACTATGTACAAATAATATAACGCAATATTTCGCTCTACCAAAGAGCTTCATCAGGCGTTGACTGAATCAAAAATTCAAATAATAGAAAATATTTTTGTTGTTCACTTTATACAAAAAATGTATACTGATGCTGAGGGATCGAAAATATTTTTGTTGTTCATATTATTGTTGGGTCATAAAAATTTTAGTATTCTACCTGTGGATTACGTTCGTTCAATCCATCAGGTTCTAGTGTTTTTAATTGATGTATCCAAAATGTTTCTCGAAGTCTTCTGGTTGATGTATTCCACTTTGGGTTTTGATCAATAATTTGGAATTTTACAGTATCAAAAGAGTGGCCAGTACTTTTAAGGTGGCGAGTTAGTGGACAATTTCTATTTTTCGTGAAAAAGGAGCGATGGTTGTTAAGTCGCATATTGAAAGCTGTCTCTGTTTCTCCAACATACTGGATTTTACAAATTCCACAGGTCAGTATGTAAATACAATTGCTGGATTTACAGGAACAATTGGAGTATATTGTAAAGCTTTCGTTGGTTGTTGTGCTTCGAAAGGTGCTAGCGACGTTTGCTGCTTTACAGCATTTGCAATTCCTGCGATTGCATGGATTGTATCCACCAGGTTTTGAAGGAGGGTTCATTTTGACTCTAGCATTTACAATAATATCTTTTAGACTGTTTGGCCGACGGTATGCCATTATAGGTGGTTCAGGGAAAAGCTTTTTTAAATTTGGATCATTTTCGACAAGGTTCCAATGTTTCCTTACAACATTTGAAATATATATATATATATATTCGTTTAAAAATATGTACAACAACATCTAGATACATAATTAAAGCGAAAACAAAGTTTTACACTTTAAAAAATTGCACAAATATTTCGCCTGACCAACAGGCTTCGTCAGTGTTTTTACAACGAATGACAATAACAGGTAAAACGTTTTTGTCGTTATACGTATGTGATGTATACTATATCTAGTAATTAACGAAAAAATGTTTTTTGTTAGTGCTATTACAAGTATGTATAGGTGTATAAATATGTAGCACTATTTATACGGTTACAATCAATATATATACAAAAAAGCAGTTTTAAAATAAATAAAACGACACGTAATTCTACATGACTATTCGGAGACCATGGTTGTATCTGGTCTAAGGTCCTATAATTTTTCATTAATTCCCTTCGGAAATGATGTTCCCAATGTTTTTATCCAAAAACTTTCTTTCTCTTTTCTCTGTTTGTCTGTCCACCTTGGGTTATGGTCTATTAGGGTCACCTTGAGTTTATTAAAAATTTCAGCTATTGCAGTGCCGTGCGTACGTAGGTGCCTATTAAGGGGTAAGTTGGGTTTGCATCTTGTGTCGCTTCTGTGCCCGTTCATTCGTTTGCTGAATCGTTGCACAGACTCACCAACATACTGGAGATTGCATATACCACACTGTAAAAGGTATATGATGTTCTCACTTTTGCAATTCAAATTGACATGGATGTCAAATTGTTTGCCATTTGATGTGCTAGTGAAGTGTTGGGTGTGTTGTATGTGATCACATGTCATACAACGACCGTCACCACAGATGCAACATAGCCCCGATTGGCGGCTACGTGACGACATTTCTGCTCGGACTAACTGATCTTTTAAACTTTTGGGTTTTCTAAAGGCCATTACAGGAGGTTCTGGAAATATTTTTGAAAGTTGATGATGTTTTTCAATTGTTGTCCATCGTTCGCGGATAGTACGTGCGATGTCTTTAAAAGCTGGGTGGTATGTTAGGACAAACGGGACTCTATTGTTAGTTTTCTTTTCTCTGTACTGCAGAAGCTGGTCCCTACTGATGTTGTTGGCTTTATTAAAACCTATTGATATGTTTTTGTTATTGTATCCTCTCTGCTTTAGATGGCATCGAAGCTCTCCAAGACGCTGTTTAGTTTTAGCCTCCGTAGAACAGATGCGTTTAACTCGCAGAGCTTGGCTGAAAGGAATACTTTTGCTGCAATGTTTAGGATGGCAGCTGTTTGGTGAGAGGTACTGATGTTTATCTGTGGGTTTACAGTACAGATCGGTTGACATAATTCCATCTATTACGGTGGTAGTGGTATCTAAGAATGAAA